>CAJGYO010000018.1:42087531-42474423 GCA_904845875.1 Miscanthus lutarioriparius
CAATTTATTCATATAAATGTTCTTGCAAGATGTAGATGATAACCGAATTTAGAAAAATAAAAGACCGGCAGATAATCGGTGGGAGTCATGGGCAGCCTCTTCAAGATCCGATGATGTGGGCCATAGGGGTAGGAGCCAGTGGTGGAGTCGAGGATGACAATGGGCTACTGCTCCGGAGCCATCAGCAGGAGCTTCATCCCCGACACTGAGGAGGGGAGGCTCGGAGCCCCCGAATCTAGGTTATTGGCCTCTGCATACTCGACGATGTCCTTCTTGCACTGGTAGGCCTTCTAGAAGTTTCCCGACACCATGATTGCACCACGTGGTCCTAGCATCTTCAGCTTGAGGTAGGCATAGTTTGGGACCACCATGAACTTAGTGTAGCATGGCCTCCCGAATATGGCGTTGTATGGTCCCTGGAAGTCAACAACTTCAAAGGATAATGTCTCCCTCCATTAGCGCATTGTGTCACCAAATCTCATAGAGAGGTCTATCGTGCCTAGGGGCATGATGCACCACCTAGGAATGATGCTATGGAAGGGGGACTACGATGCGTGTAGCTTCCTTATGTCCACATTTAGCCTGTCGAAGGCATCCTTGTAAAGGATGTTGATGCCACCTCCATCCATGATGATCTTTGTCACCCATACATTCTCGATGACCACACTAACCACTAGAGGAAATCGCCCACTTTGACCACTCGATCCGGATGATCGTCTCGATCATAAGTGATTGGTCACTTGAACCAGCTAGTAGGTATAGCGAGGCAAATCAAAAGCGTAGTGTAAATCCACCCCATTGGGTTAGCTTTATAGTCTTTGGTCTTGCTAGGCTTGAGGGCCACCAAATATGTGCATGGAGCACTGGCATCTATGCTGGTATTCTCGATCATCATCTCGGTCTCCCAAATACCCCATCCTAATCTGTCCGCTTTCGGCCTCCGAAGAGCGTACATGTAGCCGATAAGTTTATGCGCTCATTGGCGACGTGGGTCATGGGAAAGCCATGGTTTTGACATGGATATTAATGATCCGCTTGAACATGTCCTGCCAGTTTACTTTTGTGAGTGTTTGAGGCAATCCTTAGGACAAGGCTTTCAAGCTTGAGCGTGTAATGTAGACAAGGCCCATCTTCCGATAGGTATGATAGCGCCGATTGGTGGAGACTTGATGTTCACAATCTAGGCTTTGAACCAAGACTGATTTGGACCTCGCAACTATTACACCATCGCCCATTGGTTATCAACCACGCTTAACGCGATTGACCTCGCCGAGAAGGCTTTCATGTGTTTAATCGAGAACACAAGCAAGAACGGGATGAACGCAATCTAAAATTGCAAATAAATATGAGGATTATGACAATGAGGAGTTCAAGTCTTTATTCGAAAGGACTAATCGCCATAGGCGAACAAGATCAAGAACAGGGGCCCTGGTTCACAGCAAGCGGCCTTAGCAACACAGTTGCAGCAAAATGACGTCTGTTTCATGAGGAAATCAAGAACTAAACAAAACCCAAACCCTAACAAGAGTGACGCTAGTATAATATAGAGTCTTGGGCGTCACCCCCTGGACATGTCCCTAATGGGGGATACACGGTCCAACGGACCAAAAGACGGTGTCGCAGCACCCTGGTAGATTCTAGATGCTGATTTGTTTCGACGATTCCTGTTGATTCCGAAGGTCTTTTGACCTGAGACTACTTGCATTAGCTTCCTTATCTAATTATCTTTCCATCCATATGTGGATCATCAAAACGGAGCTCGGACGCCTGCCGTGTGACCAGTTTTATGACTGACTGGTCCTAGAACCCGAGATGGCCTATAACTTCAATTGTACTGGACCTCCACCATGAGAAAGATGAATTGGACGCCCATGCTGGACCTCCTCCTCTCCTTGGCTTGTATGTGATGGAGTGATGTCCTCATCATGGTGGCTGGGTTCACCTCCCAATTATTGCGGAGTGTTCCACGAGTTGTGAGTATCGTGATTCTCGCTATGAGCATTGATGAGCAAAAGGGTGTCTCATCCATTCCCTAGTCCGGGTCAGAGATCGGGTTTGGGGGATGGTATGCTCGTGGTCCTCCCATTGGGCAGCCCCTAGTCCCTAGAGGGCATTGCCAACGGTTCGCAAAGATAGGCCCGTGGCATACTTCGGGAGTTTCGATCGAGTCTGCGGCTTCCGAGCTATCTCGGTGCACTGCTTGATCAACTCAAGCGGCCGATTGGAGCCAAGTTTTTGCCACCCAATGAGTGGGCGTTCACGGGCCGAATATGCTGAGTGTTAGGAGATTGGTCGAGCTATTGGTGAAGGTGATTGTTCTTCACCTCAAGATCATTGTTCGGGCGAAGAAGGTGCAAGCGTGTTTCATCACTGCCTCAGATATGTCGATCAAGGACGGTGGCGCCCTCCAACGAAGAGGTGGGGCGATCGAGTGCTAGCTTCTTGAGTTCCTCCTAAGGTGGCTCAGTGGTCTTGTATGTTCATGTAGCACTTGTTGCTCTAAGGGCTGGGGTGCTTTCCTCCTCGCCTTGTTCCTCTTCCCAAGATCGGGATCAAGGAGGTATCGATCATAGTTGATCTCATCGAGATCAAATATGGATTCTTCACCCTCTGTGGGTTCCCAATCTTCTGGTATTTCTGCCATCTCTTCATCACCATTGGCGACCATCCCGATGAGCTGGGTAGAGATAAGTTGTCTAAGCAATAGGGAGGATTGTTGACGGTCATTAACATCAATTGTAAACCATCAATATAACCTGCATATATACTTAATTCCATCACTAAACATAGGTCAGGGGTTTAAACTAATAAATTCCACGAGTTTTGGTGAATATGTGTTTTCAGCTGGGTTTATCCAAAAAACCGTCAAGGTGGACCTATTTGTTGCTCTAAGTCATGCTCCGCTTTAAGCCAGCCCATGGAACCCACCTATCATGCTTTGCTTCGACGTCGGTTCTTCCACCGCCATTGAGGTCCAATCTACACTGTTGCTTTAAGTCAGTTTGAACTGAGGGCTCAGAATTGATGGGCGCCTTATATATATAGCCCCCTACACACCCTCCATCCCGAAACCCTAATTCATATCCTCCTCATCGAGGATCGAGCCACTATCAAGAGAAGATTAGTCCTCCAAGTTAGGATCTAGTCTTGTAAATAGAAATAGTGAGATAGAGAGTGAGGGAAGAGTTTGGAGGAAGTGTTGGCCTATCGATGCTCTCTCTATGGCTTGTACTCAAGTGTATTCAAGTTCTACTTGAGCATGCGTCTGTGATTTCTCTAGTAATCAACTTCTTATTCAAGTAAGTATCGTGTTTATATTGTTCTTCGTGTTTGTGACTTTTGAGTGCTTTTAATCTATTGGCCATAGGTTAAAGTAGTAATTGGTAGTGTAAGCATGGTGCTTAGACTTCATTACTCATGGATGTACCCTGCATTTCAGACCGGTGGTAGATCGCGAGGGTGACTATATAGCCTCGTTGAGTCCTTCGTAGAACACCTCTCCAATTAAATAGTAGAAGACATAGCTTACCCAAGTTAGAACTGGAGAACCTTAGTAATCCTCTCTACGCTCTTGTTTATCGTTAACCTTGTTGCTACTCCTAGTTATGTTAGACTATAGTTAATCTCACACGTTTCCTTGTGGATACGATACTTGGAATACTTCCGGTGAAAGCTATGGATATCGTGCACTTACGGATCTTTATCTGCGGTGCGTTTAAATATACCAACAAGCTCTTCCGCGCCATTGTCCGGGGAAACGATTGCTGAATTAACTACGAACCTAGCTTAACTTTGTATCTTTTGTTTTAATATTTTTCCCTTTTAGCATGGATAACACACCTATATATCAATATGCTAAACCCATGAGCGTAAGCCTAGGGTCACCAAAATCTTTAGAGCCTATCCTAACACTCAAGTTATGAGCTACGTCGTGTATAATAAACTCGATTCAGAACAATCCTTCTCGGAGAAGACGTCGTAACCCATACTCACACCCACGAGTTTGAACTAACTCCTGCATGCTTGCATATTGTGGGCATGTCTAACGAGACCTTAATATGGAAGTTGTTACCATTCTCTTTGACGGGAAGAGCTAAACGATGGTATAGACAAACCATAGGAAGTATGAAAGGGGATCGGGAAACGCTATGCTCTAAATTTTGTTTATCTTTCTTTCCCATCTCTAGAGTGGTTAGCCTTCAAAAGAAGCTTCTAAATTTTAGACAACTAGAAGAAGAATCTCTTAGCACATCGTGGGATCGTATTAATAGCCTTATTACCACTGACGCAGACCTTGCCATTTTAGACCCATTGCTTCTTCAACATTTTTATATGGGTCTTAGCAAGGATTCTGTGCAATCCCTTGATGCAGCCTCTAGAGGAGCTTTTCTCTATTTGTTTATTAGTGAAGCAAGGACTATCCTTGATAGAAATATTGGAAAGACTCCCTGCACTAGCATTCATGATGAACTCCCCGAGGAAGAGAAGGAATCATCTCCTGAACAAGAAATGGAAGTTTTGATAGCCAAACCACAACCACTCCAATCCCAAGATTTAGCTCTCAACCCGAACCATCACTACCCCAAAATCCTCCAAGGAAAGAAGAAATTCAACCTTTGAATTCTCTTTGGAATTAAGGATGACCCTTTGATGTTGATTGTGGGGGTATTAACCCCTATACCCTTATGGCTAAGCTTGGGCCAGCCCGGATCGGTGGGTCCGTTCCACCAAAAGACGACGCGGCGCCTTGTTAACCCGATCGGAGTCCCACGCTTAAGGAGTCAAGGCGCAGATTTGGTGATCAATCAAGATCCCGGACGGTTAGAATAGGGAATCTTATCCCGCCACATATGGCAATTGTAATCGGCTAGGATTAGTTTCTAGATCTGTAACCCCCGCCTTTAACTATATAAGGCGGGCAGGGGACCCCTCTAAAAACATCTCTCATTGACATACAAAGAATACAAATCGACGCAGGACATAGGTATTACGCCTTCTTGGTGGGTCAACTCGGATAAAACCTTGTGTCTGGTTTTTGCGTCACCATCTTGTTTGTGGCTTATGATCTGTTCGCCGGACAATCTACTACCTTGGGTATACCTTAGGTAGACCGGCCACCATATTTCGGCCGACAAGCATGGCGCATTAGGTAGGGGGTGTGCGCATCGCTTCCAAGCAAACAAGATGGTCATCATCTTCGGCTCCATGGCTATGCCGAACGGCCTCATGTTCACCGCTGGCTAGATCACCGGACCACCCGCCCGACGACTTCATCGCCATGACCCCGGAGGAGGCGTGGATTGGCCTGTCGACCACTCCTTCACCTACATCGCCACGGCTCCCACCATGGTGGATACGGGCCGCACCCGCGATGGATACGGCTCGACCACGATGGATGCGGTTCACCAATGAGCGTAACCATTCCCCACAATAGATCTCACCCGACCAGCCGGACCACCATCCCGCATGACTTGGTATGCAGATCTCGTGGTCACATCTACTCCTCAAGGGCGCTTCGCTTCGTCACGCCGCCTTCGCGATGGGTCTCCGCTCTCCGAGCACCAAACCTCGATGGAGAACTACTGTGTCCAGCCCCACGGCTCATGTAAACGCCGCCCCACCACGCTTCACAACCTACAACGCCGCTTGATATGTGTTTTATGCACCGACCTTAGCCAAGCCATGCAACTTCGCCAACATGATCCAGATTGAAGATTATCAAGAAGGATCCATTCACATAGTCCAAGAGGGCGACTCCAGCTCCTCGTCCCGCACCGCATCTAATGCATCCGTCCACACCGAAGCTTCAAAGATCACGAAGATGAAGGCGCCAAGTATGATCCGGATATCCTGCACCATGCCCCGGGTTCTCACAATTCCCGCTCTTTCCCGCCAAGATGAGGGATTTGATCCATGTTGTCAAGAATGATGAACCGCAAATAGCTTGGCAAAACAGTAACAAGAAAGGATCGCACGCGAAGCACACAATATTGACCGGTTTAATCGCCGACAAATCGAAGTCAAGGCATCAGAGGCACGATGCATAAGGGTCCAGCCACGTGACCTCAACGATGCTTTCAACAGGTGGGGACAAACAGGTCTTTAGAACTCCGCGTTAACGTAGCCGCCGCCATGGCGACAATGCAACGGCTACCCGACACCCCTCGAAACCCAAGCAGTTCACGATGAAATACAAGCCTATCTCGACGGTCGCTATGGCCTGCACCACGGAGATTGTAAACCAAGCTCGGGCTCCATCCGTCTCGGCCGAGTCAAGCCACAGCCGCTGCCAGTCACTTAAGTCGCTTCACAACCGCCCAACCAACGTGGCTCGCAGAACAATGACCCATCGACAACCGTCAAGGAGGAAACGGTGGCCATGATGGTGGCCAGACGACAACCGCCGTCGGGACGACGATGCCGCCATGACGCTCGGGATGATAACCGCCGGGACAACCACGACAATCGCTGCAATAACCATGGTCGCAGGGCTAATCCAGATGGCAATCGAGATTGCCGCGATGGCAATAACGATCTCCGCCATTACCTCGGTGGACGCGATCTGCGCAAGACTTCGATCAACCGTAGAGCCGACAACCGAGCGCCCCACGAAAGTTATCACCGTATGGAATATGACATCGCCCACGCACTCACCGGGTTTGAAGCGTTTATCTCACACCTTCGCCAAGTCATATGGCCCAAGAATTTCAAGCTCGAGAAACTTCAAGTAACGACGGCAAGGAAAACCCTGAATTATGGGTCATGCTTTACGAGATCAAGGTGCAGATCAGCCATGGTCGACGAGCACATCATGTCTAACTATTTCCTAGTCGTTGTTGGCCATGCGGGTCACCAATGGCTGGTCACCTTGTTTACGAACTATTTTGACTCTTGGTAGGAGCTCAAGCAAGCCTTCATCGACAACTTCATTGCTACTTCAGAACAACTAGGCAACAAATACGATCCGCAATATATTCGAGATCGAAAAGATGAGCCACTACGCGCGAGTATGTCCCATGCTTCTGAGATGCGCATCAAGGTCCCATCAATCTCCGGCAATGAGGCAATCGAGGCTTTCATCATCGGCCTCCGCTTCCACGATGCCCTAAGGGACAAGCTCCTCCACAAGAGACTGATTCGGGTCACAGCCTCCCGCCACCACTAAGAAATACACAGACGACGACGATGCTAAAAAGATAATTATTGAAGAAGCAAGCAAGGGTTCCGGCTCACCACCCCCCCACACCGCGATTTACTACCATGGCAACCGTGGTAAAACGACAATTTTGACCGAATCCAACAAGAACGACTCTCGCGACCACCGTGACTAACGAATCACGCGCGCGAACCGCCCGTGACGATTACAGAGCAAGCGTGTTTTCGGAAGACGACGGCGAGGTCAACACCATTAAAAAGGGTGGCGGACGTCAGAACTATGAAGACGACTATGCCAAAGCATTGAAGGCCCCCGCCAGCTCCATCCTAAGTCGAACCATACCATGGAGAACCTGTCGGCCCTCAAGTCTATCTACACGCCGCCAACAAGCTCCGGACACGTCCGATGCCCAACGACGAGGGGAACAGCGCAACGAGGATAACGACGACGATGCGCACCATCATCACAAGTACATAAAACCAACCGATCGTGGTGCACACCATCATCGGAGGCAAAGTGTCCATCGAGACCAAACGAGAACGCAAGCCGCCGCCTGCGCTTGCTTGAACGTGGCCAACACCGACAATCTCCCTCACCGATCCGTGGCTCCCTCCGCGTGGTCTCACCGTGAAATCTCCTTCAGAGAGAAAGGACCAATGGGTCGCAATACCTAAGCTGTATGTTTTCGGTCTCGATCCTTGTATCAACAAAGTTCGGGCCGACAGAAAATCTGATCGACGCGGCAGTACTTCCATTGATATACTGTTCAAGAATAGTCCGCCTACCGAAGATAGCTCAAAGGACCTCAAGCCATACGAGGCATAGTTCGGGTGTCCTCCTGCATGTAGCTTCACGCCTCTTGGGCAGATCACGCTACCAAAGGCGCTTTGGGACCCCGGATCACTTCCGCACCGACTATGTCAACTTCGTGGTCGCCGACTTGACGGCACCTACCATTCTATTCTTGGTCGACTGTCGCCACCAAGTTCATGGCCATACCTCACATGTATCCGGTGCTCAAGATGCCTACCGAGAAAGTAGTTCTAACCTCCGAGGTAACGGTACGCAGCTTATACCTGCGAAGATGACAGCTTCAAAATAGCGAGAGGCTCACAACCTCTCTATTCGCATGGCCGAGACCGTGTTTCGATGCCAAGAAGACCTCGATCGACCACCAGGGAGATCCCTGAGCTCGAGGCTCCACACAAGAACATCAAGTCCAAGGAGCACAAGGTGATCCAAATGGTCGACGGTGATCCTAGCAAGACGACCCTTTATCGGGCCAACTCGATCCCAATAGGAAGATGCGTCGTCAGTTCTTGAGGAGCAACGTGGATGTGTTCGCATGGAAACCTCGCCGACATGCCCGTGTACTGAACTTGATCGAGCACTCCTTGAATGTCAACGGCAAGGCCAAACCTATCAAGTAGAAGCTATGACGGTTCACTCGTGACAAAAAGGAGGCGATTAGGGTAGAAGTTACATGGCTTTTGGTAGCCGGATTTATCAAAGAAGTGTATCATCCGGAGTGGTTAGCCAACCCGGTTCTTGTACGCAAAAAGAATAATGAATGGAGAATGCGTTGATTACACCGATCTCAACAAACACCGCCCTAAAGACCCTTTTCGCTTACCTCGCAGATAGACGAGGTCGTAGATTCAACCGCCGATTATGAGCTCCTTTCCTTTCTCGATTGCTACTCGGGTTATCACCAGATCGCTCTCAAAAGGATGACCAGATCAAGACATCTTTTATCACGCCCTTCGGGCGCCATCGCTACACTACGACCATGTCGTTCGGGCTCAAGAACGCCGGGCTACCTACCAACGCGCTTATACAAGCTTGCCTCAAAGACGAGATAAAAGATGACCTCGTCGAGGCTTATGTTGATGATATAGTTGTCAAAACCAAGGAAGCTCATACCCTTGTTGACAACCTGGGACGCACTTTTGCAGCCCTTAATACATTCCAGTGGAAGTTAAACCCAAAGAAGTGCATCTTTGGTGTTCCTTCCGCATACTCCTCGGCAACGCTGTCACCACGACGGCATACGCCTCTAACCCTAAAAAAGTCAAAGTCTGTCTTGGACATGAAGCCGCCCAAAAGGTAAAAAATTGTTTAGAAGCTTATCGGATGCATGGCCGCCTCACCGTTTCATATCAAGATTAGGCGGTAAAAGGATTACCGTTTTTAAACTACTCAAAGCATCCAAAATTTTGAGTGGTTCGGAGAAAGGTACGCCTTCACACACACATTTGAAACAATACCTTACGTCACCTCCTAGTACTCACGCTTCCAAGAGAAGGCTAAATACTCCTCGCTATACATTGTGGCTACTAATCGAGTGGTCTCCACGGCCATGGTGGTCAAGCGAGACGAGCCCGCCACGCCTACAAGGTATAGCGCCAATCTATTTCATTAGTGAGGTACTCAACGAGTCCAAGACCAGGTACCCACAGTGTTCGAAGTTGATCTACGCCATACCGATAACATCCCAAAAGTTGAAACACTACTTCGACGGATATCGTGGTGGTGGTCATGATCGAGTACCTCTCGCGAGACATCATTAGCAACAAGGATGTGAATGGGCGCATCGTCAAATGGGTAATGGAGCTATGCCCCTTTTCCTTGGAATTTGCAAGTCGCACTACAATCAAGTCTCGTGCACTTGTCGATTTCATCGTCGAGTGGGATGTACTTAAGCACGCCCGCTTCTCCCGGATCGGATTTAATATTGGACGATGTACTTCGATGGCTCTCAACATTGATGATGGTATGGGAGCAGAGTCCTTTTCATGTCACCATCCAAGGAGCAGCCCAGACGTCCTCAGATTTATTTCCCAAAGATCTAATAATGCCGCCGAAAGTACGAAGCATGCCTACATGGTTTGCACATTGCGGTTGAGCTTGGCGTTAAACGTCTCTATGTCTATGGAGACTCTGCTCTAGTCATCAACCAACTCAACAAGGACTGGGACATGACCAGCGAAAAGATGGATGCACATCGCAATTTGATCGAGAAAAGTCGGAAGGCAGGTTCTATGGCATCGAGTACATACACGTGGTCCGGGACAAGAATCAAGCAGCAGATGCACTGTCAAAGTTAGGATCATCCCAAGCAAAATCCCACATGGCGATTCGCCCAAGACCGCTCACGCCTTCCATCGAAGAGAAAGATTCCACGGCAGACAAGCCTCCAGATCAAAGCAATTGGTGGCTACGGTTCAAGGCCAAGCATCGCCGAGCCCCTCCGACCACTCATGAGCTCGACCGAGAATACCTTTCATCAAGTACCTAACAGATGGCAAAGGGTTACATCGATCGGACAGAGAACAAGCGCCGATGCGTCGCGAAGAAGCAAGACACGCCGTTGATGGCAAGCTATGGCGCAAGAACGCAACAAAAGAAATCTTGATGAAGTGTATAACCCAGGAGGATGGCGAACATCTCCTGGACCAAATCCACTCTGGCTCCTGCGGCAACCACGCGGCCTCAAGAACGTTGGTCGGCAAGGCTTTCCGAGCAGGGTTCTATTGGCCGTCGCAGATCCCGCGCAGCAGAAGCTAGTTCGCCATCGTGAGGGTTGTCGTTCTTCACCAAGAGAATCCACATACCAAAGACATGAGATCAAGACAATACCAGCCTCCTCCGCCCTTCAGCATGTTGGGGATCGGATATGATCGGGCCCTTCAAACCAGCTCTGTGGAAATTTACACGCGCCTTTGTGCCGATCGACAAATTTTCTAAGTGGATAGAATACATGCCTTTGGTACAGGCATCCTCGAAAAAGGTCTGTCACGTTCTCGACCAGGTCATCCATCGTTTCGCATATCGAACAAGATCATCACCGATCCGGGTACTCAGTTCACCGAACGCTTTTGGGACTTCTGATGAAAGGAGCATAGTAGTAAAATACGCCCGAGTGGCGCATCCTAGAGCTAATGGATAGGTCGAGAGGGCAAATGGCATGATCTTGGACGCGTTGAAGAAGAGGGTGTATAGAGAAAATGACAAGGCTCCGGGAAGATGGCTCAAAGAGTTACCACCGTGGTCCTGGGGACTCGTAACTCAGCCCACCAGTAATAATTCCGGCATCTCGCCATACTTTATGGTTTACGGTGCTGAGGCGGTCCTTCCCATAGATATAGCTTTCAGATCAAGACGGGTAGAGAACTTTGACGAAGGCAAGGCCAATGAAGTCACGAGAGCTAGAAGTGAATAGCGCAGAAGAGAAGCGGCTCGATTCTTGTGTACGTACGCCAAATACCTTTGCATTTTTTGGCGCAGTACTACAACAAGAACGTCAAAGAGCGGTTTTTGTGGTGGGGACCTGGTCCCAAGTGGAAGATGAACCAGTGGTGTCCATAAACTCGCAACCCCATGGGAGGGGCCCTTCATGATCAAGGAGGTCACACGACCAACGTCTTTAAAGTTAGCTCACCTAGGCAGACGGAGACATTTCAAACTCGTGGCACATCGACAAGCTTAGACGCTTCTATGCTTAACTACTGAGATATGTACCCCTCTTGTATTTTCGATTTACTTCAATAAAGCTATTATTATTTCTCCGACCACTCTAATGTGTCACTTTGACTTTTATGGTTATTCTAACTTCGCCAGTAAAAGCCGACCACCACTCCTTCTACGGTTTTCGGAGCAGGACCTGTCTCCGGTTCCTCCCAACACGTGCATGGGATCCGCCTCTCACGCTATGGGTGATCGGTAGGTCCCCCTTGGTTTGACTTGTCCACGTCTGCGTGTGCACAGGTCACGCACCTCACACTCCGACCACATGGCAAACGAGGGCCGCACAAACTTTTCAGGATGATGTGTCGAGCAAAATGGTACAACTAAACAGAACGTTATTATGTTCTCACTTAGTTCCACCAACATATGTTTCAAGCTTAAATACGTTTTATACAAAGCAAACAAGCTTATAATGATATACAGTTATGTTATTACAAGCTTGCCTGAAGAGGCCCAAGTTTACAATAACACAACTATGTCCTCCTTCTACAGCTCTAAGCCTATTACATTATTAGTCGGGGCGCCATGCGGCACCCATCGCCTCATTGCTTCCGATATCCTACTCGAGTCTCGGGGACTCTTGTGCTAGTCGAGCTGAAGGGGATGGCCCCACCGATGCCTGGCTGGTCGAGGCCGCAGGCTTCATCAGTTGCCTAGCAACAGATGGCGTTTCTAGCTGACTTGTCGATGGCGCATTCGCATCTGTGTCTTTGTCCCACCTCCACATAGGTTAATGTCGCCAATTATCTTTGACGATGTGTCCAGTTGGGCCATCCAAGCTCCTCCGCCTTGTCTAGGTCTACCTCCTTCGGGTATCCAGCCTCCAGGCGCTTGAGATCGATCAGGGGGTAGTTGGCACGCACCATGCTTAGCACATGGGCGCCCGTGTACTCACCCGCCTCCTTCACAAACTCCTGGAACCATCCCCATGCTTATTTGCATCTCTTGACCAGTCCGAGCTATGGCGTCCTTGGCTCTTCCTCGTGAGCGCCGAGTCGACAAGGTCGAGGATGGGCAAAATGCCAGTTGCCACTTCCTGGCACCGGTTCTTCCATGTGTCCCGATCCTCGGTGGCCTCGAGGCATCGTGCTTTCCAGCCGTCACGCTCTTTCATCATGGCTTCTAGATGCCTCTTGGCATTGACTTTAAAATCGCACACCGCACGGACATCAAATGTAAAGGCACGACAAGTCAAGGCGAGCAATAGAATGAGAACGGTGGTCCGGAATACTTATCGCTCAGTTCCTCCTTCATTTTGGTGGTGTGGTCTCGAGTTGAGAGTGGCTACGCCGCCATTTCTCGTTGTCCTCCTTCAGCGACCACACTCGCGATCACGCGGCTATCCTCCTCTCTTGAGGCGGGTTACCTCACTTCTAAGCCTGACATTACGCTTGTCATTACCAACAATGCAACAACACGTGTCATACACTTGATGTGATAAAATGACAACTTACTTGTTTTTTGACGCTCTTTGTCATTGAGTGACCGACTGTGTTCGTTCTGCGCTTTGCTTGCTCTGTCCTCTCCGGTCGGCGGCTTTCAAGTTGGCGGCGCAAGCGTTCCACCTCGCCGCCAGTTCTTCTATTGTTCGCCGTGATTCCCTCAATCTGGTCGGAAGCACCTCTTTCGGTTTCTGCGATCTTCATCAAGTCCCGCATATAAATAAGCTAAGTCGACAGTTCGACTACATAACAGGTCAAGTGGTCAAGCCAAACATACCTAGACTTCACAAGAACGCTTTGTCGCTTCGTTCAACTTTTAGGGTCTCTTCGACCTCTGGGATTTCTTCATGCATAACCCACTCGTCATTCCGCCAGCGTGACACATATACATGTTGTCGTTTGTCTTTGGGATGGCCTAGGATCTCTTCGACTTTGTCCTCTTCGGCCTCTTGTTCAGGGGGCGGCGCTGGGCCGGAGATAGTAGTCTCCGCGACCACTATGGCTTTCCCACGAGCCGTAGCATCGGCAAGCGTGTTATGTGCCAACTCCGGTTGCTGCTCCTCGGCTCGGTCTGGTTCCCTTGGCGCCAAGGTATCCGCCTCAGCAGGGTTAGTGCTCGGAGCATTTGTACTTTGCTCGGCAGTCTTCTCGACCAGCTGCTCAAGGACTGACGTCGGGCCGCTCGTCTGCTGAGGTTCCGACGGAATCTCTTCTATAGGTTCCTCCGTAGTCGGCTGCCGAGCAGTTCTTTCCACCAGTACTGGCGAAGCTGTGCCACACCCGGCTAGCTGGTCGGGATTTTTGGTGGATGCCGACCTAATATACCAGAGAAAGTTTAGAAGACAATAGTATTCAATACCAATTATAAGATTACATCAAAGTTACAGATACTTACAGCTTGGAAGCACAGAATAACATGGTGAAGGAACGCCTCTTTGACCGCTCCTGCTCCACGTGCTCGGCGAGTTCCACCGGGTCTTTTTCCACCACCGGTACTGGCGTCGGGGTTTGGTGCTCGACACTTCCCCTGCTTGTCTTCTGTGTTGCAGTGGTCGGTGATGCGATCACTGCTGGCACAGAGGAGCCACCCTGCTTTGTTGACCCCATTTGTCTCCTCCTCTTTCGAGGGACGAGTCGGAAGATGTCCGCATCCTCTGTTTCATCGTCTGAAAGGGGGAAGATGGCCTGGCGATGTTTGTTGGCAGCCGGCCGCTTGCCAGCAGCCCTGGCCGTTGCATCCTCCCCAACCCCGAGTATCGCCCAATCGACGTCTTTGGTACTGGCACTGGTCTAGGCGGTTGAGCTGGCAATTTGCGGCCAATCCATGCCAGGGGGCGGAGACACGAATACTGCTGCCCGGTCATGACCATTACTCTGGGAAACATAAAGGAGACAACAGTCAATTTTTTGTTGCAACATAAATCTACAGGTATAAGGAGGCATCATTTACCTTTGGGGGAGGTCGGGCCAGCTTTAAGGCGTGCTAGATGTCGTTTAACCTGACATAATTGGGGTCGGCTAGATTGAATAGCTCCCCAATTTTGGCCTTGATTTCTATCTTGTCGAGCGCCTCTTTTCTAGTCCTCATCGGATCTGCGCTACCCTGGTACTCGAAGCCAGGTTGTACCCTCTTTTGGCAGGGCTGGATCCTTCGGCTGATGAAGTTCCCGACCATGCTTGGACCATCCAGCTTTCCCCATGGGATCAACCCAGCAGATTCTGCGATTCGCTCCAAGTGCTCTAAGCCTCCGACCAGCTGTTCTTCTTCTCTCGAATCAACCCCACGTCACTGCATTGTGGTGATCATGTTCGGCTCTTGGCGGATGTAGAACCATTTCTTGTACCATTTGTCCAAAGGAGGTGTTCCGGGTAAGGGCAGGTGTACTAGGCCTTCATACCGCCACGCAGATTGAGGTATACGCCTCGGGCTATCTTCGAGCCTCCGCCTCCCTTTCTTCCGCATGTAACAGATGGCGAAGAGGTCGAAAATAATGGAA
This sequence comes from Miscanthus lutarioriparius, assembly GCA_904845875.1. NCBI lineage: Eukaryota > Viridiplantae > Streptophyta > Magnoliopsida > Poales > Poaceae > Miscanthus > Miscanthus lutarioriparius. The sequence goes on from CAJGYO010000018.1 coordinate 42,102,654, forward strand.
GCCACCATAAGCTTCACAAAGATGGATGAAGGTGGAGACAAGAAGAATCGAGTTGGGATGCAGATTGCAAATCCCAATCTCGTAATACAAGCAGAGCCCCTGAAGGAAAGGGTGCACTGGAACCCCAAAACCCCGCTTGAAGAAATCCTCGAAAACCACAATCTCACCCGGTTGTGGATCGGGAAGCTTTCTCCTTCCAAGACACGCCATCCCATGAAGTGCCTTGTTGTGGAGCACTCCCATGGCGGCGAGGTCTTCGATGGTCCGCGCTTGTTGCTCCTTGACTTCCACCACTCCTTCGCCATGACTCTGCCTTTCTTCTGGGCATTTCTCTTTGCCATTAATCTGCCCTTGTTAAGAGGGTGGATGCGGTGGAGGAGGGATTGGTGGTGATTTTCGGAGGAGTAGGGTTCGGCGAGAGGAAGAAGAAGGTTGCGGCGGTGAATGACAATGGGGATCGGTAAAAAGTAACTTACCAGCTCTATATTATAAATAACCAAGGGTTCCGTCATTTCGTCCGCCCAAGATTCTTGGGAGACGTGCGCACGCGCCGTAGACGGTTGTTTTCACAATCTCGAGATCTACGCCAACAAACGTGCCTCTTCATTTCCAGTGTACGCGCCTCTTCGTTGATAATGTGAGAGGGCCCACACTAACGCACCTCCATACAGGCGCCAAGCGACTGTTTGCCAGAAAGAGTAAGAAGGCAGAGTGATATGTTATATCCGTCTGCTTTTTTGACCAGACATGGCAGATTGGACTTGATAGAATCACCGCTGTGTTTCGGGATCGCCTGCCAGACCATCTGCCGTGTTTTCGAGCAATCGCCTGACCAACGCCGTGCTTTGGGGACTGCTCCGACCATCGCCACGCCGGGGACTGCCCGGCTCATCGATGTGCTCGGGATTGTCTCCACCATGCGCCGGAGATCGTTCTCCTCGGCTACATGTGATTTGTACTCACATACAGTTGAGAGACATTTATTTAGACCTTGCTATAAGGCTCATACTTCGCCTTCCAGCAAGCTCGGGGACTCCATCGATACGATGCACCTGCCGGTGCATCTCGTATCGCCTACACAACGATTGGATTATTAACTTTAATAGAAATTCTTTTTTTAGACCCTGGCACCACATGCCTACATCACCTACTACCGTGCTCGGGGATAAGTGGGCACACTTCACCTTGCGGTGAATGTGTTTGTTTTTCACCCCTCACGCCTCGATGATCAAGGATGCTACGCTTCAAGACGCACATACATTTTCGCTCGTAAATACAAGTGGGCACACTTCCGGGTGACGGAAATCTTTTTTTTTTTTAAGAGCACCATATATTCTTTGGACAACCTACTTCTCCCGCATAACAGCGGTGGTCGAGACGTCAAGGACTCAAGCCTTACTTGTCGGAGAAGGTTAAAATGGCGTGTCACAGCATAATACATGGTGCTTGGGGACTAGCTATGGGGGTATTAACCCCTATACCCTTATGGCTAAGCTTGGGCCGGCCCGGATCGGTGGGTCCGGTCCACCAAAAGACGACGTGCGGCCTAGTTAACCTGATCGGAGTCCCGCGCAAGGAGTCAAGGCGGATTTGGCGATCAATCAAGATCCTGGTCGGTTAGAATAGGAATCCTTATCCAGCCACATATGGCAATTGTAACTGGCTATGATTAGTTTCCAGATCTATAACCTTGCCCCCTGAACTATATAAGGCGAGCAGGGGACCCCTCTAAAAAACATCTCTCATTGACATACAGCAATACAAATCAGACGCAGGACGTAGGTATTACGCCTTCTTGGCGGCCGAACCTGGATAAAACCTTGTGTCTGTCTTGCGTCACCGTCTTGTTTGTGGCTTGCGCATCTGTCTGCCGACAATCTACTACCTTGGGTATACCCCTAGGTAGACTGCCGACCATATTTTGTCGACACTGATTTTGTGACATTAAATGCTCATCTACATAAGAGACCTTCGAGTGAATATAGTTGAAATCCTTTTAAGAAGGCATCTCTTAGAAAGTGTCCTTATTCCCATGCAGGACATTGGGAAGAACTCAAGGATGGCATGCCTAGTAAACCCATAGAAGGAGAGCCAAGCCATCTAGAAGCCATTTCTATCCTATCTCCTTCTATGCTCACAACCGATATAAGTTTTAAACCCATCTCTAAACCCATCCTTGACCCCAATGAACCCCCTGATGCTCTTTCTCCTAAGTCTCATGATGATCCTAGAAATCCACTAAGACAACCAAAGCATAGGAATCATGAAGGATCCAAGACTAGGAAGAGCAACGACAACGACTAGAGCATTCATGTGTCATTGCAAGTAAAGAATGGTTAGACAAGGCTGAATCATTAAGGGTAGAACCTGTTGGTATATTTAACACACACAGATAAATTCACAAATGCACGGATACCGATGTAGCTTTCACCCAGAAGTATTCCAAGTATCGTATCCATAGGGAAACGTGTGAGAGTAACTATGTCTAACTTAACCCAGAGTAGAAATAAGACTTAAGATAAAAGGAGTATAGAGGAGATCACAAAAGTCTTCTAGTTCTAACTTCGGTAAGCTATGTCTTCTATTGTTCAATGGGGATTTTACTAAGGGAAGCACAAGCAGAGTATGTTTCCTATCATAACTAAATCCTGCTAGGCCTACAAACAGGAGGTGGACTACAGAGGATTCAACAAGGCTATAGGAGTCACCCTCGCGAGCTATCATCGATCCGGAATGTAAGGTACATCCACAAGTAACCCGGTCTAAACACCATGCTTACACCTACAATTACTACTTTAACCTAGAGCGTCCTATAGATTAAAGCACTCAAAGAGTTGTGAACCTGATGAGCAATATAAACATGATGCTTACATGAATTAGAAGTTGATTACTAGAGAATCCTCAGAAACAAGCTCAAGTAGAACTTGGATCCACAAAGGTACAAGCCGTAGAGTGAGCACCGATAGGCCAGCACCTCCTCCAAACTCTTCCCTCACTCTCTATCTCACTATTCTATTTATAAGACTAGATCCTATGGAGGACTAATCTTCTCTTGATTGCTAGCTAAATCATGAAGATATGAATTAGGGTTTCTGGGGATCTGCTGAGGAAGGGGGGTACAGGGCTGTTTATATAGGTCAGAGCATCCACCATGAGCCCTTGGATCAAACCGACTGAAAGAATAGCGTAGATGCAACCTAGGAGACGGTGGAGAACTGACATAACAAGGCGAAGGCTGATAGGTGGCCCTAGGGGTAAGGCAACCTCTGTGTGGGGCCAGTAGGCCCCACATGGCGCTTCTTGGCTCCCACTTGGTGTGGTATCCTCTAGAACCTTCTAGTGCCCATTTCCTGGTGGATAAGCACGATTAATTTTAACATGTAGGTCCGCCTTGACAGTTTTCTAGATAAACCCTGCAGAAAATACAGATTCACCAAAACTCATGGAATTTGTTAGTTTAAACACCTAGACCTTTGTTGGTGATCACAATTGTGCCCTTATACATGTTTTATGGATGGTTTATAATTTTTATTAACTACCATCAACAAGCTCCCCCAAGCTTAACGTTTGCTAGTCCCTTAGTAAAGCAAAACTCAACAAAAATGGATCAGGAGTTACTACGATGCCTTCACTCCTCAAAAGTACACATGCGTTCAAACAGAAATTCTCCTCTGGATTAGAATAAACTGATCTGACTTCAAACTTACCCATATTACCTTCAACCATGGGGCTTCTTAGCCTTCACTTTGGTCTTGAGCAATTGAAAGACAGAGCGATTAAGTCAAGCACTATGTCTCAAGTTCTTTGCTCAACTAATATTCTGGACTTTTAAAAAAAAACTCAGAGCTTCCATTGTATGGCACTCAAATCTCTCAATATATGTGGTATTTGTGGATCCTCACAAAGGCAATGAAGATATTGTGCCTTTTTCTCTTCCTACCACTAAAGTTTATGTGGAGTTCATAGGTAGGGAGAAAGCTAGAGCATACTTGCAATGCATATATTGTAAAGTCAAACAATGGATCTGTAACACCCTGGGTGTTAGCCACTTGCTAGGTAGTGGGTTTGAGCTCAAACATGATAGATCGAAGTAATTAGGAGCTTTAGTTCCTTATCTCTAAAATGGTGATGAAGGTGTTGAGGTCAAATCTATGAAAATGAGCCCAACTTAAATTTGGACAACACACCATTGCTTACATGTTGACCCTTTTCAAATGTATACTTGAGTAGTGTTAAACATGGCTCTTTCATGAGCATCACCTTAACATCTATCTATCTCCACCATTGGAAAAGTTTCATGAAGTTTGGAGCCAAGAAGTCACATGAAATGATAAGTTATAACCTTGATTGAATTGCTTTATTAAGTAAATGGGAATATGAGGTGTCGATTAAACCTTGCTACCTTGCCCAAATGACTCTAATTGAACTCTGCAACAAAAGTCATGAAGGGTTCGTGTTGAGCAAATGTCAAGAAAATGCCTCAATTGGTCGAAAACCCTAATTCCAGGGTTTAACGAGGTGCTGCTTTGACCAAGATGAAACTATGATTTTGGGACCAGATATGAAGTTCAACCTTTAATCAAAGTTGAAGCTTGAGTGGAGTACAACAAACTTTATTTTTAGACAAAGCCCTGATTCAACTCCTAAACGGCACAAACAGAGGACTCAAGATGGAAACAGCTGCTGTTTCTAGGCTCTAAATAATTCCAAGTCCAAAATTCATCGTCATTGACATTGGCGTTCTACGTTCTCTAAAATTTGTTAAACACCTCTAGTTGATCCAAAAGTAAAAGTTGGACTATATATTTTAGAGAAGAGCATATCAAAAGTTGTACTAAGTTTGACTCCATTTTGGTCAGCAATCTTGGGTTTGTTTAACCGTTGTCAATGCACTGACACTGTCACTTTGGGGCTTAATTAACTGCTAATGGAGGACTCTAATGGCCATGCAAAATTAATAGGGACGGGAGATCAGCCAAAGAGGAGCAACTTTGCTATAGCACCCAAGACCCGAATCTTAACCGAATATGCCAAAATTTTGACCCAAACTCTGGCTGAATCACACCCGCCAGGTGTTCGTCGAAATGGTTACGTGGCCTCCATGCGCTGGCCGTGCCCACACCATTCCCGAGCACCATTGCCACGCGCCCCTGCCTATTTGTGATGATGGGGAGTTGCTGAGGATGCCTAGGCTCACTCTCTGCCTCTCCCTCACTCGCTCTCGCTCTCCCTAGCTCTCCCCCTCGCTCTATGGCGCGTGCCCGCGGGCACGCTGACCTCTGCCATGGCCACCACCGAGTAGGGCTTGGTAACGCTGCTGCGAGCCTCCTCCATCCCAACTGGCCTTGCCTTCGCGTTCCTCGAGCCACCCCGTGCACGTCACGCATCTCCTCCAAATGCCTCCACCACCGTGCACTGCTGTCATCGGCGCCCACCCGGCCATCGCCGTCAGCACGCACGGCCAGACCACGTTCGGCCAGCACGGTGCGAACCGCGGCTACCAGCGGATGCGCGTAGGCCCCTAGGTGCTTCACCACCTCTTCCCCGCCGCCGAAGCTCCGCCAACGCCCTGTCCACGGGAGCCGTCACCGGGATGCCACCTACGCCCATGGCCAGGGAGCCACGCTCGGCCTTAGGCCGGGCCGAGGCCACCCAAGGGTGCGGCCCACCATTATGCGGCCATGACCCTTCCCTGCCGCTGTCGGACACCGCTCGCCAAGACAGGCCGACCTGCCGGCCTCCTCTGCTCTGCCCGACGAGGAGAAGAAGAAGAGGGACCTCACGTAAGAATTTGAAGAAAGAGAAGGGCCTATCTGCAAAGTCTATGACTCATGTGAATAGTGACTAGAAGGACCGTTTCACTGGAATCGATATTTGAGGAAAGTTCAGGGTCTCCGATGCAAATGTGTTTCTCCTTTATTGCTTTTACTTTAGCTAAAACTTTGGAAAATCATAATAAATCATAGAAAAATCATAAAATAGCAAATGAAGACTTTTTGGAATCCTTAAGAGTAGATCTATGCAATAGAGTCATAATCACATATTTATCTTTGTAAATTAGGGTTTTCTAGGAACAAATTCATATATAAAGTTATGGTGCTCTAAATGATGTGAAATTTTTATGGTAGTCTACTGATGCTATATGTGTGCTGAGGTAAAACTTTCATGTTCATTAGATGTAGTATGGTTGAGTTATTGATTTAACTTGATTAATGCATGATAAATGGTTTTAAATGGTTTATATGCAAAAATATGAAATGTGGTTCCTTTGCCTTGGCATGGTGATATTGTGTCCTAAGAAACCCTAACATGGCTCTGTGTTTATGGAAAATGTTGATCTTTAGATTTATTTTGCTCTCACATGTTTTCTTGCATTAGCAATTTATCTTTTTTGTAATAATTAAATTATAAAACCTGAGCATGTAAAATTTATGCAGTAGCCATGTTTTGCTAACATCTACCACTTATAAAAGTCTCAGCCCCAAACTAGTTGTTCTCATATATCACTAAAATAATATGTATGTTTATTAGGAGAAAGGATTAATAAAAGCATAATTGTAGATGAAGCTTGTAATTGTATTTGGTGATGCTTTGAGTGCTTGGTGTTCGATAAAGTCTTGCTAAGTATGTTAGTGGTGGTTGAAATTCTTGAATGGCTCATGTGTGTATGCTCTTTGTTAGCAAAACTAGTGAAATATCAAATTGGTATATTCAGAAATGGCTACATGTGCATTTTCTATTGTGATGATAACTTCATGGATCAAATGATGTTTTCTGTAAATTTTGTGAATACCAAAGTTTTAGATAATTTCCTTATCTTGCTTTTCCTAAAATTTCATGATTTTAGGCCTACTGGTGTAAGAGTTATAGATTTTACAAGTTTGCTATCAACTTTTGCATGTCCTCTGAATAGATCTAAATGATTGTATTGTTTGACTTATTTAAGCATGGAATTATGTCTTGGTGATAATAGGAGAGTTGTAGTGCTTTTCCTAAGCTTTCCAAAATGTTAGATAATACCCTTTTTGGTGGTCTAGAACTCCAGTTATAGTTGTTCAAAGTGGAATGGCAGATTTCTGTCCAAATCTGAACAGAGATGCCTTCTTGGTGTTGTTTAACCTTATTAGCTATAGAATCATCTTAAAATGATAATAAGAAAGTTATATATAACTTAATAAGATTTCTATAAAGTTAAGTATCATGCTTGTTGGATGAATATAACTTGAGATATGCATTTCTGAAGTTAATATCAGTTTTCTATCCTTAGTTGTATAAGCTCTGCTTCATGATGTATTTTGACCTTGTTATTTGTTGAATCAGATTTTAGTGTTAATAACAAAGTTTTAGATAATTTCATTAGCTTTTCAGAAAGTCATGAATCACACTTTTTGCATGCCTATAACTCTAGGCATGATTAAAACAAGTGACTATGGTGCTCCTATTCAGAATCTGTGTTTGTACCTAAAATTGTTTGTTTCACCTTGCTTTGCTTTGTGTGTTGCTAAGTGTGGCTCATGCCTTTGATGGTGTTAAGTTAATATACCTAAAACCTTGTGAAACTTGTGTCATGCTTGGTGCTACCTTGCTTTCTATCCTAGCATGATAGGTTGTGGGATGTTTAATTAAGTAACGTGGAGTGCTTATATATGTTCAGGTAACCTTGTGCTCATCTTGAATACTTTTATGTGAGGCATCTCATATTGCCATTCTTCGCATTCATGCACTTGCATTGTTGCATCTCATCTAGGTACGCTAGATGCACCACGTGAAGGACGTGATGTTGGAGCCAAACCCGAAGATGGAGTTTGAATCCATCCAGAAGACGGAAGGACTAAGCAAGTGTCGAGATGGGAGATGCTCACCAAGCGAGTGTCATCTAACAAACACTGACCTAGTGTTGGATCCTAGGCAAGCCTTGGAGCATTCTAAGCCTCCTATATTTTCTAAATATCAACTTGAGTCATTTTATGTTGATGCATTAAGTACTAGGGGTTGATTGGAACCACTTGAAGCAGATATTTTCCTTGTCCAGACAAATATATCTTGAATCCTATGTAGGTCCAGGATCAAATATATGCTTAGCCATGCTTAGTCCAGTAGAAGTTAGGTGATTTCGTGTCACCTGCAGGATATAGGTAGATATCTGGTCACGGTTGGCTATAATTGCTATCGTGGAAATAACCATGTGTTGATGAATAAAAGGAGACCGGGCGGGATTGTGATAGTGTTTACACCAAAATTTGGGAAGAAGAACGTGGGAACTCGAAGCTTCCAAGATTGTGTCATCAAGGAATCGATTGCATAAGAATCGATATCAGCTGATTTAGATGATGCACTAGAATCGGCTCTCTTCAGATGACATTAGCAGATAACGACAATAAGCTACGGTTGGCGTCGGGAAAGGCATGTCAGACTCTACAAAAGGGAAAGATTAGGGTCCAAATTATCTTAAATTAGGAATATTTTCTCTTATACCAAATATTGTAATGATTCGTACTTGAGTAGAATTCATGCTTAGCTTCCGGGTATAAATATTGGACCCTGGCTATTATAAAGGGGATATCCAATCAATCAATACAAATTACTTTTTTGACTTTATGCCAACCCTTAGGAGTAGGAGTAGTGTAGATCTTGACGAGTTCTTCAACAAGCAGGGCTACATCGGTCTGGCCGACCTTTGGCTTGTCTGTAAGTACCGTCATGGCTTATGCTTTGGTTTGTAAGGCTGCATTAGTTAAGTTCGACCTCCATTGCGAGCTCTAGCATAAGCTAGTTATCGATCTTTATCTAGTTCAAGTATGGCTGCATCGGTTAAGTTCGACCTCCACTTCTCGAATTAGATTAAGCTCAAGTTATCGGCTCTACCTAAGAGTGGCATCCTTCGGGTAGATTCATTAAGTTACCGATCTTGTTGATGTTCTTATTGTCATTAGTTTTCAGCAACATCAACCTGCCCGGTCAAGATCGATCTAGATCGGCCTCATATCCTTTTAGTCCGTCGTTTGCTTTGTTACAATATGATGTTTCTTACTTTGAGCAACGGGTTATGTTTCATCGGCTGTTCTACTTCGATCTTGATCGTGCATAGTATGCGGTTAAGGCCTGTCTGATCTTGAGGAGGTTTGCTCGCTAGTTAAATCTGGTCAATAGTTCGCTATTATGGCTATAACGATCCGGTCGATCCCTACTGATGACACTTTAGATCAGAGGATGCTAGTTGGTAGATTTGTTTTCAATCAGGCGTGACCTCGACTGTTTACTATGCCTGCATCGGCTAAATAGCCGATCGCCCGCACTTTGACACATATAGTGTGTCTCCATGATTCTGTTAAATGTGAATAGATCTGTTTACTTTGAAGGTTTGATTTGTTGTCTTTATCATGACTACCATCGATCCGGTCGAACCCCACTGTTAGAGATAGCAGGTTAAGTCTGATGAGTTCATAGATTTGTCCATGTTAAAAAGTCAATTCTTCACATGCTATAGACCCTTTTCCACCTAAATCAACTATTTCAACCAATCCGCTTGAGCTTTCACACATATAGCATGTCTTTCAGAAAGCCTATCAATGTATAGACAATTTTATGAATTCTTTGGTTTTAGTTTGTTAATATCATCATAGCTACCATCGATCCGGTCGAACCTCACTATTGATGATAACCGATTAGATTCAGAGCGTTTGTAGATCTATTTGTACTAGACGGTCGATTTGTTCACATATTATATCCTTTCTCGTTAGATTCATCGGCTCAATGCTTTAGACTAGTAATACCCACCTAGCTGATGATTTTATTTATATCTACGTGCATTGTACTTATCAACATAAAATCAATCACAACCCATGAGCTTTACAGTCCGTTACAGCCGATTTCTTCGCGTATCGGCCATTTAGTCTATTTTTCCCGTCTGGCTGCTCCCAAAGCGGCACACTTGGAACTGTCTAAGCAAGACCGGCATATTCCACCTTAAATTACTGATAAACTTTTTCTCCTTGTCAATTGCAGGTCAAATTGACTGGTATGTCTCGGGAGGAATTGGCAGGGTCGACGGATCCTGCGATTGAAGCCAAGCGGATCTTCGGGCTCATCTTAAGCAGATCCTTCTGGCTTGTTGTGTGCCAAGCGCATTGACACATTTTTGCGCTGATAGATAGAGAAGCAACAAGGCATGGAGGTCTTGGTGCCTACTTATCCCCGTCTGTGTCGGTTAAGGACCGATTCGCTATACGTCCTCATGTCATGTTGAACGCATGCCTAGCACTTAATTGGCCGGATAAGCCGTTTCGACCGTGAAGCCGAGTAGCTCAACTCAGATCGGGACCTATTAAGTGAAAGTGCACACATTGGAGGAAGTAAGGATGTGCGGGGAGCCAGTGGCGTAAGTCCAAGGGCAGGGCAGGCCTAAACTTCCAGGTAGACTGGTAGTATCCCTGAGGGTGCGGCGCTGATTGGACCCGCGACTGTACCTGAGTTGTACCAAAGGTGACCCGACACGACCCCGATGGGGGAAGTATGGGTTTGTGTTAGGAATAACTCCCTAGCTGGTTGGAATCTATTCGAGTCACCGTCTCTCTCGGATAGTGAGAACTTGACTGAGCAGCGGCAACATAGCATTAATTGATGGAACTTGATGGTTATGATAACGCTCAAATTAATACACCAGATATGGTTACTAATGCTTGTTAGCTTAATCACACGATCGCTCTAGTACAGGTGCTAATCTAAAGATGCATAATTGAATAGGTATTCAATTTGATGCTAAAGATATTAAATCTCCAAGTTATGTTACTTGAGCTTTCATGCAAAATGTTGTCAAGCTAACTCCACCGGTAAAGCCTTGTATACTTGTGGCAGAACCTCCTAAATTATAGGGCCCACATGCACCTATCACTGTCCAATGACCTTTGACGACTATGCATATGTTCCCGGTAACTTAAGAAGACTGTCGGGTGTCCTCAGGGAACCCCGAATCATCCACGATTTTCCGAGCAGGATCCCATTACAGAGTCATTGCAGTATTACAATATTTCATTCAATAATTTACATTAGAGTAATATAGCGGAAGTCTTACAATAACTTAGTTTACAAAACAGTTGTTTCAAACCTTACAAACTAAGTTTGATTATTATTACAAACCTTAGTAGTGGAGTGGTATTAGTAACATAATACAAAACACACAATTAAGGTGCCCTGCCCAAGGGCCACACATTTACTTGTCATCTTCGATTTGAAAAACAGTCATGCAGCACGGTCCAAAGCAGACCTGCTCATGAGGCTCACCTGCAACAAGGGTTAAAGAACCCTGAGTACAAAAGTACTCAACAAGACTTAACCAAAATAAAACTGATAAGACTCAAGAATGCAGGCTCAGGGATTCAAGGTATGGCTTTAGCAATAATCAAAGTTCTTTTGCGTAAAAGCTCTCTAACAAGATTCTTTCTTTCAACATTTAAAACCTTTATCAAGATCGTATATGAATCTGCCATGATCCATAATGAGATCATGAACTTCATATCAAACTCTTTCTCAAACCTTACTCAAGTTCCATTTATTTACTACGATGATGAACAGTGAGTTGAGTCTCCATAACCGAGGAGCAACGATGATTTGAACCGATATAAACCCAGCCGGGGATTCCCAACCACACGACATATGCAGGTCCCTGACCTACATATACCAACCTACCCTTAGGTCCTCTAAAACAAGAATGGGTTTGCGCCACCCGAGAATACAGTACTCCACCAATCCAGCCCATTGCCACGTGGGTACACACTATTCTCGCCATCTCTCCACTCCCAGTGCGTGAGTAGCCATTCTCGTAATAGAATAGCCGAGTTAAGGCTTACCGGAGTATGTGGCTAGTACTACAAAGTCTCACCTCATGCAATTCAACAACGGACGGTTCTTAATCAACACAGGCGGAAAGCACCCGCTCACAAGACCTCCATGTCTTGTGGCTCTCATACACCGAGTCTGCCCGGTCTAGATTTATCACTCCACATGCTCATATCTCATGATAACATAAATAACCAATCGTATCCAAAATCCAGTTATATCTCGTAGGTGATAGGTAATCACCCGACTTTTATCGGTCTAAGCATGGCTAAGCATAATTAGGCATTCTCGATTTTAAAACTGGTAACAAGGTTGATATGGAAGAACAAGGTTGGTAATGCACCAGTTAGGTTTTCACACAACTCCTAATCACTTAATGCAGTATATAAAAGCAAAAGCGATGTAACTTTATAAAACACAAGGTTGGTTTAAATGCATCCGGGGCTTGCCTAGGATCCGACACAAGTCAGTTCAGTTAGCTTGCACTGTCTTGGTGACATCTCCGGTCCTAGCACTTGCTTAGTCCTTCCATCTTCGGGATAGATCCACCAAACACAATCTTCGAGTTCAGCTCCACATCGCATCCTTCACGTGGTTCATCTAGCATATCTAAATGATATGCAAGATGCATGTGTATGAATGGTAACACAAGATGCATCACATAAGTATTCAAGACAAACACAAGATTATGCAAGACATAGGCACCAATAGCTATTTAACTAACATCACACAACTAACTATAGAGAGCAAGCACATCAAGCATGACACAAGTTTAACAAGGTCACAAGTATCATAACTTGACCATCAACAAGGGCATAAGCCACACTTAGCAACACATGGAGTAAACAACCACAACTAGCATATGTCTATTTCTGGAGTGGAAACAACAGGTTCATGTTTGGATCATAACTAGAGTTATACAAATCCAATAGCCATGCAAAAAGACATTCTGGAAATCTTATGAAATTTTCTACAACTCATCTTTAATCATCTTAGCATGATTCTCAAGTTAACTTAGACAAATATACCCATTTACAGAAACTGGTCCACAATTGACAGAGAACAGCCATTTCTGAAACCCAAGTTTAAACATACATAACTCACAAACCACAAGGCCAAATACCACCAAATTTTAACAGCAGCTAGATACATGAATTATCTACAACTTTGTTATTAACAAGTTTCCCGGAAAACATCATTATCATGATGTAATCCAAACAGTTCCAAAAACTGTCCCGAAACAACAATTGCAAGAAAATAATTATTAACTCATGTTTCAAACATGCACCTGGGCAAAACCATTGCCACCAACATGTTCCATATATCAAATGAACACTAGAAAACATAGTGTCCACCACCAAATAAATTCTTTCAATACATTTCTTAATTTATCTGAATAATAAGTAGAATTAAAGAACATATAACAAAAGTGCACAATAAAATCTACAAAAATTACAGTAGCTTCCACATACTATCAATAGACTACTGTACAAATTTTAGGCCATTTGAACACGTATAGCAACCTCTATGGAAAAATACCAAATGCTAATGCAAGAAATCATGTGAGAGCAAGATAAACCAATAACTCACTAATACAACAACCAATGACCATGAAATTTTTATCACATATCAAACATCACATGAGTAGCATGCCATAAAAATTTCACTTTATTTGGAGCCCTAGATTTGTAGTTATGAAAAAGGACAAATACAACTAGCATTAAAACCCTAACTGCACAAATCCATTTTTACAGCTAAAATTTTAAACTAAAACATGCTATATTATAGATCTATTGCATAGGAAATTTCACAAGGATTCCAAAAAGTCCCCATTTGTTATTTTATGATTTTTCTATGGTTTTGTACGAATTATCAAAGTTCAGCAAATTTCAAAGCAAACAGGTCCAAAAGGCACTATTCACATGAGTCTGCAGTTCACAGAAATGCCCCTCCCTATTCCCGAATTCGAAGCCGAGGTCCCTGATCACGATTTTGAAGAACAGAGGACGCCGGAGAGGCTCGATTTCCGGCCGGCTGACGCTCGTAGGCGGCGAGGGAGAGGTGCTGGAGCAAGCAAGGGCCTGTGCACACCCGTGTGTGGACGAATTGTTGCCGGAGATGGCCGGTGAAGGGCTGCCCACGTGCACCGGTGACCTGCAGCAGTGGACATGGTGGCAGGCTACGCTCCAACGTGTCCTGTGGATAAGGCGAGCAACCGGTATGCTTCTAAGCATCAACAAGGTACAAGGAACATAGAACCAGTCTTGGAAGGGGAAGAGAGCTACTGGAGCGTGCTGGCCATGGTGAAGCGAGGCTCGGCGGAGCTGCGGCCGACAATGAAGGAGACGATGGCGTTCGGCCGACTCCGGTGAACTCAAGCGGACAGAGCTGGTCAAGGGGCTTCGCAAGGTGATGGAGGAGCTGCTTGCAAGCGCAATTGGACAGAGAGGGATGGAAGAGGGTGAATTGCTTCGGCGCGCTGCTCAGGGCTAAGACGGCGGTAGAGGGCGAATTGAAGACGATGTCGGCCGTTGAGCGTGTCAAGGAGAGAAGGACGGCATGGCAACACGGTCCAGGATGTGGTGAGGCTGGCCAATCGGTTTCCTGCATGACATGGCGCGAGAAGGTGCCGAGAGGACACGGCGACGGTGAGGAACATAGAGAGGAGAAGAAGCTCATGGCAGGTTACTGTTCATGAAGGCAGATTTTATTTTTCTCAAATTACTCCCAAACTGTTCAGCATCTCATTTTACTCCTTAAAGCAAACTTGTTTACTTTGATGAGCTCTTCAACTTTGCTTTAAGGCTTAACATCAAATTCTTGATGGTTTAAAAATTGTAGAATTCCGACGAAATGTATATATTGAAAATTGAATTTACAGAATTTCCAAAAACAGTTATTTAGTCATTTTTGGTGGTTAAAAATAACTCAATTTCATTCAACCAATATCACTATATCATAAAACAAGGTTCACACCAAGCATCGCAACAAAAATTATTAAACTTTTATTTGTAAGAATTGATTTATTAATTCCCTAGAAATTGGACTTTAAATCAAATCTTTTAGAAGTTTAATCAATTTGATTAATTAATAAAAGTTGATATTAACTTCAACATTGGAACTTGAATTTAAACATGATTAATTTAAAAACACAACATAACTTTGATTCCAATGTAAAGCATCAATTTAACACTTTAAACTTTATTAAGGAAGAATTTGAATTGTTTAATAAATCCCCACATCAAAATTTACAAAGTTTCATAATCATTTGTATTAACATTATTTCAGGTAATATATAAAACACTCCATAAATAACATTGGCATGCTATAGTATAAACATGAAATGCATTCATGAGTTGATGCATGATGATTATGCATAATGATGACATGATCACCTTCTTAAGTACTTTATAACATTAGGGATATTACAATACTCCTTGGTGTAACTTTATTTTTGGTTTATGACGGGTAAGTCTACCTGAGTATATTCGAGTACTCAGGGTTTATCCCACCATGTTGCAGGTGAAGTTCTTGGCCTGCTGAAGATGGTGGCTAACTGCCGGTGGGCTTGGCGACTCTATATAGTGTTCTTATCTATATGCTTTTGTCAGAGGTTGTCACATATTTGGAACTTATATTATTGTAATCAGTTGAAAGCTATGTTGTTTTCACTAATCGGTTTTAAAACCCAAACTTGTATTATTAATTGTGAACTCATTGTAAACATTATTTTCACTGCAACTTTGTGTATATAATGTGTATTTGCTAAATCGTGCGATCTTGGTTGTGATGTTGATTTACCGAGGTCCTTCGTGATACTCGGTGGACTACCGAGTTTATATAAGTGAAAGTATGTGCGCGTCAATGTGTTAAACGGGGACAGCCATACTTGATCTTGTATAAATTAGGCGGTTCTGTCACAGGATCCAAAGAGAGTTGAGTCATACAATCAAATCAAGATGTGCATGTGTGTGGAATATATGGTGGATATATATATGGTGGCTAATTCTAATTCTACTTTACTTCTTGAAAACTTATGTCTCTTTTGAAACTTGGAAACACTTGCTAGAGAGCAGGGGCTATATTATTCATCTCTCTCTTTTTTAGGTGGGCATCTAAGTACCCATTGTTTTAAATATCTCGGACACTTGTCCATTTTTTTCTCAACTCTTTTTTTTTCTTTTCTTTCCTTTTTTTATGAATAACTTTTGCACAGCCCCATGCCTCTTTTCTGCAACAAAACTTTAAGAGATAGCAACAAGAATTTGGAGCATTTATTTGGTGCATGGAAAACCTAATAAACATGTTTTTGTGTTCACCCCTAGTGTAGGAGTAGAACATTTTTGGGTGGATCTAGATGGAAGGCATGTTTTTGCGCCTACCCCCAGTGTAGGAGTAGTGCATATGTGGGTGGTGTGTACATGATCTTGATTTTAAGAGCATGACAAACCTCTCATAAGGGTCAACAAAGCTTGACAAAACTCAATGCAAAAGCAAGCATCATATATGTGGAAGTTTTCTAGCCTAAATAACACGTATGGCTCTGGTGGAAATTCAGGCTTTGTCATATAGGGACTCAACATGTAGCAATTTTGTGTTTTTCAAAATATAAATCTCCAGAACTTTAGTGTCACTTGGAACAAGATAAACAGCAGCTCAAACCTTCTCATATCATATCCGTCAATTACCTAGTATTTACACCAAAATTTGGAAAGAAGAACGTGGAAACTCGAAGCTTCCAAGATTGTATCAATCAAGGAATCGATTGCATAAGGATCAATATCTGTTGATCCAAATGCGACATTGGAATAGGCTCTCTTCGAATGACGTCAGCAGATAACGACAATGAGCTACGGTCGTGCATAATGTATCAATCTTTACATGATTATGGCTATCAGCTTCCAGAGATAGGATGTGCATTTTTTTAGTTTATTTGGTTAAGACTATGGTCACAAGAGAGTGGTGCTAGGAACAAGCTTGAAGAACTAAACATGTTGAGTTAATCAGGTTGGATCAAGTAGAATTGTAACTCAAACATGTTTGTTTCTTATTTGTGTGCCTACCAGAATCAAGGAAAAACTTCTTAAATGATGACCATTTACCTTAGGAGGTTACTTTTGTCATTGAAACGTGATGTCACCATATGACCAAGGGTAGATGACTCATGATGCTCCTTATCTTTTGCTTGAACTTTTCCTTTTTTGGCTAGCCTCGCATCTTGAGCTATTCATGAGCTTCTTGTCTCCTAGATTGCACCTTTTCTTTCTCATCCTTTTGTCATACCATATTTCTACTCTTTGATTTTTTAACACCATGTTAGACCTTTTTCCTCACTCGTTGTTTTATGCCTGCAAAGGATTAGTGGACAACACATACCCGAAGGAATATACAATTTTGAAACACGGGTTGTTTGTTTAGGATTTTGTAATTTACCTCTATGCTAATGAAAAGATGGTGTTAGAATTATTTTAGCATAGTTTTTGTTTACCATGTTCTATCTGAGGCATGGCTCAAAGCAAAGGTAACTTGCAGACTAAAGACAAAGCTTGATCGACCATGAATGAGTTGTGTCTTCTTTGTACAACGTTATTGGAGTTCATCATGTGCCTTGCTTCATCTCCAATTTAAATTCATCTCATGACTTACCCAAATTGATTTGAGAGTTTTCTACAGGGGTTAGTCCAACAAAATAACCAATATCTACTAAAGCATACTTTTGGCTAAAAAATCAACCTAGACACCACGTCTAATTTGATTTAGAAAGGCATTTTAACCTAAGCACATCGCTTGATTTAAAAGCCTTTGGAAGTAAAATTAGCACACCTTTTGGTTTAAACTAAGCACCATGCCTAATTTAAAAGGTGTATGAAAATACTCCAAACCTTAAGTATACTATGGCAAACAAAGGTAGCATAAAAGCATTATAGAGATTTATTCAATTGGAGATGAAAAAGCATGACTGTTATTGAGCATGATTTAAAGGTAGAGACAACCAAGATGAATTAGCAACATGGCATAAGATTTTTCAGAGAAGCCCATCCCCTAGGCTTGAATTTTGCAAGGTAAAGTCAAGTTTGTATGGATGTGATTCAATGTTGCATGATAATTGGTTGGACATACCTTGAGTCATCATCGTTCATTCTTTTTGCTTCAAACCTAAAATGGTTAGTGACAAAAATACCCGAAGGAATATTTTCATAATTATATTTCTATTCTCATTTCACAAGGACATACAGCAAAAGGTGAAAGCTCATCTTATCTCCCAAAAGTGCTTGCTTTAGGACAAAAGCTCATCCTTGGGAAACCGTCTAATTGCGCTCAAGTTGGTGAAGTGGTTTTCCCTCCAACACCAACCTTTATGTACCTATCTCAAGATTCTCACAATGAGATTTGCAATATTTATGATAAACATATGCATCTGCAACCACTTTTTCAAAGTCTTTATAAACAGGGAGAATGAGGGGGTTGAAAATCTTGTGTGTGGCAATGTTAGAGAGACCAATTGATTCAGGAGATTTCTCATGTGAGCATGGATTTGATGATGTGTTCATGAAATAACTCCCATGCTCATCGATGTCTTCTTCCTTTTCAAGCTCCAAGGATATTTCTTCCTGAATGTGCAATATTTTCCTTGGATTAGTAGCTCCCGGGTTGATCTCATCTAAGGCTTCCTCCAAACTTGGATGAGTCATGTTTATTAAAGATATTGATTCAAGCTCACTATTTGAATGTAGGCCAAGTTTGGATTCTACCCATAAGGCTTCGTCCTTGTCCATCCATTCTTTAGCAATGGCATATGAATTCTTAATACATTCCAGCCAATTCTTAAGACATTCCAGCCATTGTCGTTGTTCTTCTTGGTCATCCTTGTGGTCTTCAAGATTACTATACTTTGGTTGTCTTAATGGATTTGTAGGGTCATCATGAGACTTAGAAGAAAGAGCATAAGAGGGATCATCGGGGCCAAGGATGGGTTGAGAGATGGGTTTAAGTAAGACATCTAATGTGGGCATAAAAGGGGAGAGGATAGGAGTGGCTTCTAAATGGCTTGGCTCTCCTTCTATGGCATCAGTAGATATGTCATCCTTCAATTCTTCCTAATATCCCACATGGGAATAAGGACGCTTTCTAAGAGATCCCTTCTTGAGAAGATTTGAATTATATTCGCTTGAAGGTCTCTTATGAGAATTTAATGCTCTCCCAAAATCAACACCAAAGAGGTCATCATTGATCTCAATAGGGATTTCCAAAGGTGGAATTCCTTCTTCTTTTGGGGGGGTTTGTAGTATTGGTGGTTCAGGATTTATAGCTAAATCTTGGGATCGGAGTGGTTGTGATTTGGCTATCAAAACTTCCTCTTCTTGATCGGGAGAGGATTCCTTCTCTTGTTTAAGGATTTATAATGAATGCTAGTGTAGGGAATCTTTCCACTAATTCTATCAAGCATAGCCCTTGCTTCACTAGCAGACAAATGAAGGAAAGCTCCTCTAGAGGCTACACTAAGGGATTCCCTAGAATCCTTGCTAAGACCCATGTAAAAATGTTGAAGAAGTACAGGGTCTTGAATGGCAAGGTCCGGGCCAGTGATGATGAGTTCATTAAAATGATCCCATGATGTACCAAGGGATTCGTCTTCTAGTTGTCTAAAATTTAGAACCTCTTTCTGAAGGCTAACCACTTTAGAGATGGGAAAGAAACATAAACAAAATTTAGAGCATAATGTTTCCCACTCTCCTTGCATACTTCCTATGGTTAGACTGTACCATTGTTTAGCTCTTCCCATCAAAGAGAACATGAATAGTTTCCATCTTAAGGTTTTGTTAGACATGCTAGTGATATGCAAGCATGCATAGGTCTGTTCCAACTCCCGTAGGTGTGAGTATGGGTTTTTCATCGCCTTCTCCTGAGAAGGATTTATCCCAAATCAGTTTTATTAAATACAGGCACAGCTCATAACCAGGTGTTATGATAGGGTCTGAGGATTTAGGTGGCTTTAGGCTTGTGCTCGTGGGTTTAGCATATTGATAGATAGGAGTGGAATCCATGCTAAATGAAAAAGTAAAACAAAAGAAAGAATAAAAGATAAAAGGTTAAGCCAGGCTTGTAGTTAATTCAGCAACCGTTTCCCTAGCAACGGCGCTAGAAAGCTTGTTGGCATATTTAACGCACACAGATGTAACACCCGGTTTCAAGAACAAAACCAGATACACACCATATGTGAGCCCAGGAAGTCAAATCTCACATATAGCTACAAATAAGGGTAATATCAATAGACAATGCTTAAATACATAACGTATTAGTATAAAGAGTTTAACCTCAGAGTATAGACAGCGGAAAGACAACTCCGATCTTCAGGCGAAGACTCCAGTTCCACAGGGACAACTGACTGGTAGATCACAAGCCTAATTCCTCCAAATTCTAGCAATCTGGTACCCATCCGGGATTTTTATCCAAATAATTGAAAATAAAGCAAGCGTAAGTACATATCGTACTCAACAAATATAACATGGGGTTCATGAGGCTCAAAAGGCTGACACTGGTTTAACTGCGATTAGCTTTTAATGAGTCATGATTTTAGCATAGGAGTAGCATCAAGTTTACCTCAAGCCCATAAACACATGATCAGGTAAACATGAATAATGAATAGCATAAACAGTAATCATTAGTGAGCATCTTCATCATCATTAACCATTAGTGATCATCTATTCCGTAAGGGTTCCAAGGCCGCTTTCGTGACCGTGAGCACGGTGATATACCATTTACACTCTGCAGAGGTTGTACACTTTCACTTTGTGAGTCGTGATTTACCCTTTCGCCGAGGCGCCAACCTCTTGACCCACTACCAAGGAAGGCCGGCGGGGTTCACTATGAAGCCTTTCAAAGGTTCGTCTAACAAGTTAGGGCCGCTAGGTTTCGTGGCTCTTGAATGTAGAAGCTCCCCTTCCGGCAGAAAGCACAATGACGTTGCACCTATATACATCGACAGACAGAGGCCGCACTATATCCAACCCGGAACACACCCTCTTGCGCCATAAAGGTAACCACTAACAAGCTAGAAAAGGTCCTCATCTTGAGCTAAAGCCCGAGCCATGTAGCCCTCACAAATTGTCATTTGTAAGTCCCGGATGATCACTTACAGATAAGTCCTTAGGGAGAGGAATCTAGAGCACCAAAAAATAGCCCAATGCTCTAGCCCTGATTCCATGTTGCTAAAAAACATCTTTTAATGTTTATTGCATATACCATTAGTCAAGTTACAAGATCATGGTTATAATTGAGCACTAGCAAAGCTACCAAATGCAATAACCCAAAGGTATCAAGGTACAAGTACAAAAGACTAGGATATCCTTAGTGGCGCGTCAAAGTAGACACATGCAAGTATGATAAGTGATTAATGGTGTATAGGACAACAAGGAAGATCCCATGCTATACTTGCCTTAAACACTTGATCCACTCTTACACCATTAGCTTTCGGTCATCACCTTCTGATCTTCAGTGCCGACAAATGGTTCTCGTCTACTCGTATCAAGCACCACACATTGGCAACAATAAAAACAACTAAGAACAGTACACCACACAAGATAACACAATGCACTAAAAGAGAGCTAGGCGCTATGACCACAAGACCACAAGAACCACCGATAACGGAACAATCGTTAAAAAGAAACGACTATTGGGAGTTTTATATTATAAAAAAAAACAACTACGAGCTTGATTTATTTTAGTTAACAAAACCATGGAAAAAAATTATTAGTTTAGATTAGTCAAATCATCTTTTAATTCAAAAGTCGAGTTATGACCGGTCATATTTTATTAATAAATACGGCCGTCTAATTTAAGTCATATTAAACTTTAAATTTGCGAAGATGAAATAACACATGAAAATATCTATTCAAATTATACGTGACGCATGTTTGAGCTAACAAAACTATAATTACAAACATATATATTAATATTAATCAAATTAGAGTTTATTTAAGAAAGATCGACATTTAGCTACGTTGTTTTTAATTACAAAATTGGTTGCATATATATATATATATATTAATCAATTTAATATTCAACTATATATAGAAAACATGTGACATGAAAACATTGATAGTACTGCGTAGAGCGTGTTGGTACGAACCTAACACAACTTGATTTATTTTAATTAAGAAAATCATATGAATGACATTAATTCAGATTAGTCACATCATATTTTAATCCAAAATCAAGTTAGAACTAGTCATATTTTATTTATATAAACATGTATTATATTATTTAATTCATTTAAACTTTACTCAGCAAAAATAAATAAATAAATAAATAAACATGTGAGAGCATCCACTCTAATTGTATATGACACGTGTTTTAAACTAAGTAAATCATTAATACTAATATTTATGTATAAAATGCTCAAGTGTAACACCGGCCTACATTGCTTTTTTTAAATTGGAAAACTAATTACATGAATTTGATCAAATTAATACTTAACTTAGTAAGGTCTTAAATACGTGACATGAAGAACATTACCACTATCTTACAGAGCATGTCGCTACGAAACTAACACTACGAGAGCGACTTGGAGCAGAGGTAATATAGGTATACGCGAACGTGAGAGCGGATATCTGAGAGCGAAAGGAACAGACGGAAAAGCTCACCGGCGATTGACGATGGCAGAAATTAACAACGCTCGATGGCGACCAAATTGACGTCACTGATCTTGGGGAAGATGGACAGTTCAACGACAGCTTTGCAATGTACTGTACATGTGGCATCACGGAGAAGCTCCAAGAGTGGTTGCGGCCTCCACAGCCATAAAAGTGCATCGGCAGCCAGCGAAAACGTGCACGACGACGCCGTGGCATCGGAAGACGGAAAGCTTGGTGGCAAGACATATGCATAGCATGCCTAGCGTGGCTTCGTTCATGCATGGCCGGCTGCTGCTCAAAGTCCAGAAGACATGCATCGTGATCTTGCATGAGTAGCTGGCTCATTTGATTTTGAATAAGACGACTTAGTGCTCCTGTAAGATGGATATTGAATTATTGATGCCCGTGAGGAAACAACAGCAGTGGGCCACGGTGATTATCGGCATAGGACTCAGCTAGCTGCGAGGCCATGTCAGAGGATGATGCAAAGCGGTGGCAAAGGAAAGTAGATGGTTGCGCGATTTACTTGCCAGAGGTGCGCCAAGGACGAGCAGCGGCGTCGGGGAGATGAAAGTGTCGACGGATTCATCCCCTCGGCAGCGGTGTAGCGAACGGCGGTGAAGCAGCTGGTGGTGCCAGCGGCGGCGGCGGCGACGACGACGACGGCGACGGCGAGAGAAAGAGAAGAAAAATATAATTTACTACACGAGGGATTTCCCAAACTAGGGGCTCCCCTTACGGTAGTTTTGGTGTACTTTGCCCAAGGGGTTGGTTGATATATATAGGAAGAAAAACTCCCCACATCCACGTCAACTAGCGATATGGCACTAATTGATGTTACACCCTCCATATTTACTAATGGACCTAAATAATCATTAAAGCCCATTAGTAAACAAATGCATGGACCTTTAGGATTTATTAGGATTATTGCACATGGGCTTTGAGCGTTGGGAAAAAAATGAGATATTTATTATTTTCGGAATTAATTAATTTTATGGATAAAATAATTCTAGAAAAGTCCAGAATTAATATTTAAGCCACGAAAAATACTCCGAGACCTCCGAAAATTTGGGGAAAATTCTCAGAGACACTTTGGAACATGATGAACC
Source organism: Miscanthus lutarioriparius (assembly GCA_904845875.1). Lineage (NCBI taxonomy): Eukaryota > Viridiplantae > Streptophyta > Magnoliopsida > Poales > Poaceae > Miscanthus > Miscanthus lutarioriparius. The sequence goes on from CAJGYO010000018.1 coordinate 42,126,232, forward strand.
CAAATAAAGTATTTGGAGCTCATAAAAAGATTGTTGGGAACTTGGAACATAAAGATTAAGGTGAAGGAGGTAGGAATTAAATTCCAGAAAGAAGCTGAAAAATTCCTAGGGATAGATATTCGTCTCCTAAACGTATAAAAACACACATTTTGCACATAAAAACACGAGGTGCGACCGGCATGAATGCAGCAAACACGTTTCTACCCAATGATAAATTTTAAATTAATGAAAATTTTTATTTTCCCTATGTTTTCATGAGCACATAATTTCAAATTAAATCATTTTAGCTCTATTTCCAAAAATTCAAAATTTGGGGTGTTACAATTCTACCCCCCTTAAGATGAATCTCGTCCTCGAGATTCGGATGACATCGACTAGGAGATAGGGATTCTCTATCTTTGAATTCTCATTTAGTTCCTCGTGTAGTTCCATCGTCTGGATAAGAATCCTATTTTACCTTGCATACCTGTTAATCTTACTCCAAGTAACTTGCCAAACTAATTCCAAGATTCCGACAGGTACTCCAAACAACTCTTAGGTATCTCCAATCACTAGGTCACCTTTCCTTTTTAGTCCGTAATATCAATTCTCTTTCTAAGTATATTCACCTTTCAACGAAGCATGACGAATCTCTTGGTCAGAAGGATATTCTACTACCAACCTTCAAAATATTACTGACTCCGGTCAAGTTGCTCAAACTTGAAATACAATTCTTAGTCCTTGGTGTCACCTGAACCTTCTTAGCACAATTCTCTATTGCTAAGGTCATCGGCCATGACTTTTGCTTCTCCAAGTGATAGCACTTTTCCAAGTCATGATCAATGTAGTTCCAACGAGGATACCACAAGCACAAGACCAACTTAGTGAAGATGTCCTGTAGATTCTTGTGACCCTCCTATATGTCACTTTTACTTCCCAGAAGATATTACTTCCATGCTTCATAATGGACAACTTTAGATGCATGTTAGGTAGTTCAACTCATGCTTCCTTAGTCGACTTAATGAACAAGACCCTACTTTTCTTCTTGTACAAGGACACATCCCACACCTTGACAAGGTGCATCATTGTAGATATGAAACTCTTGTCTGGATCTGGCAAAGCTAATCCATAGGTTTTACTCCAATCTCTCCTTGGATTCCTTCAAACACTTAGCTGAGGTTTCTTGATCCAAACTAACTTAAAAGCTTTTCCAGTAACATTATCAATATCTTGATGATCTTGGTTAAACCTTCCTTGAACCTTTAATCAAACCTCATTGAGACTCTGATTTTCTCTCACATCTTTGGGTACCACCATGCTTTCGCTGCGCAAACTAGAACGTAGGATACTTCATCTTGTAAATTCTTCAACTTGGCTACCCCCCTTAAGAAAAGATAAACCAGGGGACACCAAAGTATAGCTTGCATCTCCTTCTAGATGGGTTAACTAATATCAAGATGTTCACACCCAATGATACTCTGGTGTAGGGGAAAGAACAAGAAATCTGAAATTCCTCACGAGCAGAAAAATAGTAGCACAGTAAAACAACTGTAACTCTTACTCCGTTAATCCAATGAAGTTGTAGCTTATATCGTTGGAAAGCTTATCAAATTCTCCACAACTTCCTTATAGAACACTTTTCCAAATTCTGCAGTTTAAGTGGTCGAAAACAGTGCACAACAGAAACTATTCTGGATTCCAAACAGCACAGATGCATCGGCTTGTGATTTTCGTATCTCCATAATTAAAATAGCTATCTGGGTGATTCTTATTCTCAGAGAAACATATTGATGTCTACTATTGTCTCGAATTTTATCATTATTTTTTTATCGTCCAAATCAGAGATATAAGCCGAAGAGTGCAGACTGCTCTGAAAAGACAGGATAGAGAAAATAGAAGAAAACCAAAACCCGACTATTTATCTCACTAATCCTTATACCTTAGGCCTATAAGCTAAATAAAATTGTGGCCAAACCCAACAAGATCATTGCAATCATTACAAAGATCCAAAACAAGCATAAACATAATGACAATTTAACAAACAATAAATATGCACAATTCAATCATTGACTCAACTTGCGATACTATCGTTCTCATTATGTTAGGGGTAACAATCCTAAGACTCTTCTTTAGATTACGTAAGAATGTGATGAGGAACAGTTCTAAAAGCATATCAAATCAAGGAAGCATCAAGGTAGAGATGAATAGCAAATGTAGAGATATAGTAGAGAAGAAAATATCAAGGTTCATAGAGCAAGGGTTTTATAACAATTTCAAAACCTTAAGACGTCCAATTTCTAACTAGGCTTGCGTCCTACAGTCAGCATTGCTCTGATACCACTTGTAGCACCCGGTTTCAAGAACAAAACCAGATACACACCATATGTGAGCCCAGGAAGTCAAATCTCACATATAGCTACAAATAAGGGTAATATCAATAGACAATGCTTAAATACATAACGTATTAGTATAAAGAGTTTAACCTCAGAGTATAGACAGCGGAAAGACAACTCCGATCTTCAGGCGAAGACTCCAGTTCCACAGGGACAACTAACTGGTAGATCACAAGCCTAATTCCTCCAAATTCTAGCAATCTGGTACCCATCCGGGATTTTTATCCAAATAATTGAAAATAAAGCAAGCGTAAGTACATATCGTACTCAACAAATATAACATGGGGTTCATGAGGCTCAAAAGGCTGACACTGGTTTAACTGCGATTAGCTTTTAATGAGTCATGATTTTAGCATAGGAGTAGCATCAAGTTTACCTCAAGCCCATAAACACATGATCAGGTAAACATGAATAATGAATAGCATAAACAGTAATCATTAGTGAGCATCTTCATCATCATTAACCATTAGTGATCATCTATTCCGTAAGGGTTCCAAGGCCGCTCGTGACCGTGAGCACGGCTGATATATCAGTTTACACTCTGCAGAGGTTGTACACTTTCACTGTGAGTCGTGATTTACCCTTTCGCCCGAGGCGGCCAACCTCTTGACCCACTACCAAGGAAGGCCGGCAGGGTTCACTATGAAGCCTTTCAAAGGTTCGTCTAACAAGTTAGGGCCGCTAGGTTTCTGTGGCCTGCGAATGTAGAGCTCCCCTTCCGGCAGGCACAATGACGCGCAGCCTATACACTGACGGACAGAGGCCACACTATATCCAACCCGGAACACACCCCTCTTGCGCCATAAAGGTAACCACTAACAAGCTAGAAAAGGTCCTCATACTGAGCTAAAGCCAGAGCCATGTAGCCCTCACAGCTGTACTGTAAGTCCCGGATGATCACTTACAGATAAGTCCTTAGGGAGAGGAATCTAGAGCACCAAAAAATAGCCCAATGCTCTAGCCCCTGATTCCATGTTGCTAAAAAAACATCTTTTAATGTTTATTGCATATACCATTAGTCAAGTTACAAGATCATGGTTATAATTGAGCACTAGCAAAGCTACCAAATGCAATAACCCAAAGGTATCAAGGTACAAGTACAAAAGACTAGGATATCCTTAGTGGCAGTCAAGGTAGACACATGCAGTATGATAAGTGATTAATGGTGTATAGGACAACAAGGAAGATCCCATGCTATACTTGCCTTAAACACTTGCTCCACTCTTACACCATTAGCTTTCGGTCATCACCTTCTGATCTTCAGTGCCGACAAATGGTTCTCGTCTACTCGTATCAAGCACCACACATTGGCAACAATAAAAACAACTAAGAACAGTACACCACACAAGATAACACAATGCACTAAAAGAGAGCTAGGCGCTATGACCACAAGACCACAAGAACCACCGATAACGGAACAATCGTTAAAAAGAAACGACTATTGGGAGTTTTATATTATAAAAAAAAACAACTACGAGCTTGATTTATTTTAGTTAACAAAACCATGGAAAAAAATTATTAGTTTAGATTAGTCAAATCATCTTTTAATTCAAAAGTCGAGTTATGACCGGTCATATTTTATTAATAAATACGGCCGTCTAATTTAAGTCATATTAAACTTTAAATTTGCGAAGATGAAATAACACATGAAAATATCTATTCAAATTATACGTGACGCATGTTTGAGCTAACAAAACTATAATTACAAACATATATATTAATATTAATCAAATTAGAGTTTATTTAAGAAAGATCGACATTTAGCTACGTTGTTTTTAATTACAAAATTGGTTGCATATATATATATATATATTAATCAATTTAATATTCAACTATATATAGAAAACATGTGACATGAAAACATTGATAGTACTGCGTAGAGCGTGTTGGTACGAACCTAACACAACTTGATTTATTTTAATTAAGAAAATCATATGAATGACATTAATTCAGATTAGTCACATCATATTTTAATCCAAAATCAAGTTAGAACTAGTCATATTTTATTTATATAAACATGTATTATATTATTTAATTCATTTAAACTTTACTCAGCAAAAATAAATAAATAAATAAATAAACATGTGAGAGCATCCACTCTAATTGTATATGACACGTGTTTTAAACTAAGTAAATCATTAATACTAATATTTATGTATAAAATGCTCAAGTGTAACAACCGCCTACATTGCTTTTTTTAAATTGGAAAACTAATTACATGAATTTGATCAAATTAATACTTAACTTAGTAAGGTCTTAAATACGTGACATGAAGAACATTACCACTATCTCACAGAGCATGTCGCTACTGAAACTAACACTACGAGAGCGACTTGGAGCAGAGGTAATATAGGTATCTGTGAACGTGAGAGCGGATATCTGAGAGCGAAAGGAACAGACGGAAAAGCTCACGGCGATTGACGATGGCAGAAATTAACAACGCTCGATGGCGACCAAATTGACGTCACTGATCTTGGGGAAGATGGACAGTTCAACGACAGCTTTGCAATGTACTGTACATGTGGCATCACGGAGAAGCTCCAAGAGTGGTTGCGGCCTCCACAGCCATAAAAGTGCATCGGCAGCCAGCGAAAACGCGTGCACGACGACGCCGTGGCATCGGAAGACGGAAAGCTTGGTGGCAAGACATATGCATAGCATGCCTAGCGTGGCTTCGTTCATGCATGGCCGGCTGCTGCTCAAAGTCCAGAAGACATGCATCGTGATCTTGCATGAGTAGCTGGCTCATTTGATTTTGAATAAGACGACTTAGTGCTCCTGTAAGATGGATATTGAATTATTGATGCCCGTGAGGAAACAACAGCAGTGGGCCACGGTGATTATCGGCATAGGACTCAGCTAGCTGCGAGGCCATGTCAGAGGATGATGCAAAGCGGTGGCAAAGGAAAGTAGATGGTTGCGCGATTTACTTGCCAGAGGTGCGCCAAGGACGAGCAGCGGCGTCGGGGAGATGAAAGTGTCGACGGATTCATCCCCTCGGCAGCGGTGTAGCGAACGGCGGTGAAGCAGCTGGTGGTGCCAGCGGCGGCGGCGGCGACGACGACGACGGCGAGAGAAAGAGAAGGAAAATATAATTTACTACACGAGGGATTTCCCAAACTAGGGGCTCCCCTTACGGTAGTTTTGGTGTACTTTGCCCAAGGGGTTGGTTGATATATATAGGAAGAAAAACTCCCCACATCCACGTCAACTAGCGATATGGCACTAATTGATGTTACACCCTCCATATTTACTAATGGACCTAAATAATCATTAAAGCCCATTAGTAAACAAATGCATGGACCTTTAGGATTTATTAGGATTATTGCACATGGGCTTTGAGCGTTGGGAAAAAAATGAGATATTTATTATTTTCGGAATTAATTAATTTTATGGATAAAATAATTCTAGAAAAGTCCAGAATTAATATTTAAGGCACGAAAAATACTCCGAGACCTCCGAAAATTTGGGGAAAATTCTCAGAGACACTTTGGAACATGATGAACCCAAATAAAGTATTTGGAGCTCATAAAAAGATTGTTGGGAACTTGGAACATAAAGATTAAGGTGAAGGAGGTAGGAATTAAATTCCAGAAAGAAGCTGAAAAATTCCTAGGGATAGATATTCGTCTCCTAAACGTATAAAAACACACATTTTGCACATAAAAACACGAGGTGCGACCGGCATGAATGCAGCAAACACGTTTCTACCCAATGATAAATTTTAAATTAATGAAAATTTTTATTTTCCCTATGTTTTCATGAGCACATAATTCCAAATTAAATCATTTTAGCTCTATTTCCAAAAATTCAAAATTTGGGGTGTTACAACAGATAAATCCGCAAGCGCATGGATACGGCTATAGCTTTCACCTAGAAGTATTTCAAGTATCGTATCCACAGGGAAACGTGTGAGAGTAACTATGTCTAACTTAACCCAGAGTAGCAACAAGACTTAAGATAATAGGAGTATAGAAGAGATCACAAAGGTCTTCTAGTTCTAACTTTGGTAAGCTATGTCTTCTATTGTTCAACTAGGGATATTACTAAGGGAAGTACAAGGAGAGTATGTTTCCTATAGTAACTAAATCCTGCTAGGCCTACAAACAAGAGGTGGACTATAGAGGATTCAACGAGGCTATAAGAGTCACCCTCGTGAGCTACCATCGATCTAGAATGTAGGGTATATCCACAAGTAACCCGGTCTAAGCACCACGCATACACCTACAATTACTATTTTAACCTAAGGCGTCCTATAGATTAAAGCACTCAAAGAGTTGTGAACCTGATGAGCAATATAAACATGATGCTTACTTGAATTAGAAGTTGATTACTAGACAATCCTCAGAAGCAAGCTCAAGTAGAACTTGGATCCGCCAAGGTACAAGCCATAGAGTGAACACCGACAGGCCGGCACCTCCTCCAAACTCTTCCCTCACTCTCTATCTCACTATTCTATTTATAAGACTAGATCCTATGGAGGACTAATCTTCTCTTGATTGCTGGCTCTAATCCTGAAGATATGAATTATAGTTTCAGTGCTGAGGGAGGGGGGTACATGGCTATTTATATAGGCCAAAGCATCCATCATGAGCCCTTGGATCAAACTGACTTAAAGAACGGCGTAGATGCAACCTAGGAGGCGGTGGAGAACCAACATAATAAGGCGGAGGCTGACAGGTGGCCCCATGGGTCAGGCAGCCTATAGGTGGGGCCGGGCAGCCCCACATGGCAGCCCCTCAGCTCTCGCTTCGGTGTGGTGTCGTATAGAGTCATCTAGAACCTTCTGGTGCCTGTTTCACGACGGATAAGCATGATTAATTTTGACATGTAGGTCTGCCTTAACGATTTTCTAGATAAACCCTTCAGAAAATACAGATTCACCAAAACTCATGGAATTTGTTAGTTTAAACCCCTAGACCTTTGTTGGTAATCACAATTGTGCCCTTATACATGTTTTATGGATGGTTTATAATGGTTGTTAACTACTGTCAATAGAACCCAAGCCATATGTACATCCAAAGGGTGAGCTTAAATCAATCTAATTAATAAATATTACTCATCCAAGTTTGGAGGACACCTTAGACAAGATCAACCTGAGAGTCACCAATCCAAGGGAAATATTGGACATTCATGAAGAATCAACCTTGGAGCTTGAAAGGGAAGATGACATCAATGAGCATGGAAGCCACATCATGAACACCTCATCAAATCCAAGCTCACGTGAGAAAATTCCTGAATCAATTGGTCTCCCCAACATTGCCACACATGAGATCTTCAACCCCCTCATACTTTCTGTTCATAAAATTTTTGAAATGGTGGTTGTAGACGTGTTTGTTTATCATAAATATTATAGATCTCGTTGTGTGAATCTTGAGATAGGTACAAAAAGACTGGTGTTGGAGGGGAAACCACTTCACCAACTTGAAGCACAATTCGAAGGTTTCCCAAGGACAAGCTTTTGTCCTAAAGCAAGCACTTTTGGGAGATAACATGAGCTTTCACCTTTTGCTATAATGCCCTTGTGAAATGAGCATAGAAATATAATTGTGAAAATACTCCTTCGGGTATTTTTATCACTAACCATTTTAGGATTGAACCAAAAAGAATGAAGGATGAAAACACAAGGTATGCCCAACCAATCATCATGCAACATTGAATCACACATGAGAGTTCTATCATCCAAACTTAATTTTGCAAAATTCAAGCTGGGGGTAAACTTCTCTCAAAAACATCTCTCACCATGTTGCTAATTTATCTTGGTTGTCTCTACCTTTAAGCCATGTTCAATTTGCTAAATAACAATCATGCTCTTTCATCTCTGTTTGAGTAAATCTTTGTAGTACTACCTGTTCTACACTAGTATGATTTGATTTGGAGTATTAATTGAACACGATCAAAACATGCTTGTATATAATTTAGTTGTATGTATGTAGACTAACCCATGCAGGAAACTCTCAAATTCAATTTGGGTAAGTCACGAGATGGATTCAAATCAAAGATGAAGCAAGGCATATCCTTTAAAACATGGGATAAAAAGTTCTATGCTAATTAACATGTTAAAAAAAACTCTTCTATAGCATAGAAAGATGACCTTCAGCCCTATTACAACACTACCTCTACCTTGAATTATTTGTACATTCCTTTAGGTATATGTTGTCCACTAATCCTTTTGTTTACACCAGAATTTGGAAGAAGGATTGCAGGAACTCAAAAGCTCCCAAGATCATGTCATAAAGGAATCGATTGCATAAAGGTCGGTATCAGCTGATTCGAATGCAGCACTGGAATCGGCTCTCCTCAGATAGTGCCAGCAGATAACTATAATAGCTACAATTGGCGCCAGGAAAAAACATGTTGGACTCTACAAAAAGGGAAAGATCAGGGTCCAAGTTCTCTTAAATTAGGAATGTTTTTCTCTTAGGCCAAAAATTATAATGAGTCGTGCTTAAGTAGGATTCATACGTAGGTTCCGGGTATAAATATTGGACCCCGGCTATTGTAAAGGACACACAATCAATCAAATACAAGTTACATACTTTTTTGGCTTCGGACACCCCTTAGGAGTAGGAGTAGAGTAGATCTCGGTGAGTTCTTCAGCGAGCAAGGCTGCATTGGTCCAGCCGACCTCCGGCTTGTTTGTAAGTACCGTCATGGCTTATACTTCTGTTCGTACGGCTGCATCGATCTGGTCGATCTCCACTGGGACTGGTATAAGTTAGTTATCGACTCTTGTCTAGTTCAAGTATGGCTGCATCGATCCGGTCGACCTCCACTGCTCGAACGAGATTAAGGTCAAGTTATTGGCTCTATCTAAGGGTGGCATCCTTTGGGTAGATTCATTAAGTTACTGATCTTGCTAATGCTTTTCATTATTATTAGTTTACTGAGCAATATCAATGCCTTGGTCGAGATCGAATTAGATCGGCCTTATATCCTTTCAGTCCATCGTTCGTATTATTACAACACGATATTTCTTACCCTGAACGACGGGTTATGCTTCATCGGCTAGTTAGTAGATGTGTTCCTAGTTAGGCGTGACCTTAGCTGTTTGCTATGCTTGCATCAATTTGAATAGCCGATCGCCTCGCGGCGTTAACGCCTATGGTATGCATCCATGATTACTGTTAAAAGTGAATAGATCTGTGTGCTTTGAGGGCTTGTTTCATCGTCTTTTTCATGGTTGCATCGATCTGGTCGAACCCCACTGTTAGGGATAGCGGGTTGAGTCTAAGGAGTCCACGGGTTTGTTCATGTGAAATAGTCGATTGTTCACACGCTGTAGTCCTTTTCACCTAAATTGGCTATTTTAGCTGATTCATCCGAGCCTTCACGTATAGCATGTCTTTTGGAAAGCCTGTCGAAGTACGAATGTGTTTGTTGATTCTTCGGTTTTAGTTTGTTAGTATCATCATAGCTGACATCGATCCGATCGAAAATCACTGTTGGTGGTAACAGATTAGATTCAGAGCGTTTGTAGATCCGTTCGTATCAGATAGTCGATTCGTTCGTGTGCTACATCTTTTCCTGATTAGATTCATCGGCTTAATGGTTTACACTAGCAATATCTGTCTAGCGGATGATCTTATTTACATATACGTGTATTGTACGTGTCAATATGAAATTAATTGCTACTTATAAGCTTTACAGTCTGTAATAGCCGATTTCTGTGCGGATCGGCTATTTAGTCGCTCTTCCTGTATGGCTGCTCCCAAAGCGGCACACTTGGAACTGTCTAGGCATAGACCGGCATGTTCCACCTTAAATTACTGATAAACTTTCTCTCCTTGTCAATTGCAGGGTCAAATTGACTGACACATCTCAGGAGGAGTACGTAGGATCGATCATCCTTGCGTTGAAGCCAAGCGGATCTCCAGCTCCATCGAGCAGACGCTTCCGGCTTGCTCATGTGCCCGGCACGAGACGAATTTTCGTGTCGACACACATTCTAGCACGCCCAGTGGGACCCCACAATCGTCATGGCGGCTCACAACAACAACGACATCCTTATGGTACCTTATGAAGACCTACCTAATGGAGATAAAGATGTCATCGGCAAAGCTATAGAAGAATTTTAGAACAAGTGTTTGTTGTCCTACACCAAAACACGTGATAATACAATTGTTCAGAAATATCCACTACCAAGAGTTCTGTTGCATGGGCAAATACATGCGGATGAGACTGAAGACAGGCGTTTCTTCATGGAAGCTATAAACAAATCTGTTCATGATGCCTTATCGAACCATAATGAAATTTTCTTGAACACATTCCACAACAACATGAAAGAGGTATTTCATGGGTTTCTAGTTGATCAGATTGGGCTGGCTTATTACAACATTCCACATCCATTGACTATGGGAACCAATCAAACTGATACCAGCTATCAAGAAGCAGCACCAACTGGTAATGATGATGTCTAGGCAGTTCAGAGTTCATCTGAGCAACCTCAAGGTGCTACTACGAATCAGATACAGTATAATCCTAGATCGTCAGTGCAGCATGTACAACAGCCGGTGGGGCTAGGTCAAAACTAGATGATTAATTTTGGCACATCAGGCCACATACCGTCGTTGGCTCAAAAAATAGCACCACCAATTCAAAGGATCCGTAGAGATATAGATTCTAATGTCTATAACCAGATACTTCAAGCAGCAAACCAGTAGAGGACCCAGCAGATAGAGATTCCATAAGGGTATCATTATGGCACAGATTACAATACCCTTCACATGATTCTGAATCCAGGGTACCAAGGTACCCAGAATTTTAATCCACAAATGGGTCAGCAGGTACAGAGGAATCCAAATTCAAATGCTGATGAGTTGTTGCTGAGAGTAACCGAGATGATGAAGAATCAGTTCAGTTTGAAGCTGAAAGGGCAGACCTTCTCGTACAAACGCCCATATCCAGAATGGTACGATTTGGTCGCTCTTCCTACAAATTTCAGGCTCCCAGAGTTTGCCAAGTTCACTGGCCAAGACAGCACAAGCACAATAAAATATGTCAGTCGGTATCTTACATAATTTGGCAAAGCATCCATTGAGGAGGCCCATCGAGTTCGTTTCTTCTCCCTGTCACTATCAGGACCAGCCTTCACTTGGTTTTCATCACTGCCAGTCAACTCCATTGCCAATTGGGCTGACCTAGAGAAGAAATTTCATATATATTTTTATACTGGGACTAGAGAAAAGAAGATTACCGATTTGACAACTATAAGGCAGAAAACTAATGAATCGGGCACTGAGTTTCTTCAGAGGTTCCGAGAGACTAGAAGTTTGTGCTTCTCATTAAACTTGGCTGATGATCAGCTAGCTGCTTTGGCCGTTCAAGGAATGTTGCCAACGTGGAAAGAGAAGCTGCTAGGACAAGAGTTTGATAACTTGGGTCAATTGGCTCAACGAGTGGCAGCGCTCAATAGTCAATTCCAGAGTATGCGCAGAGATACCCGATTCCAGAAAAGTACCACAATGGTCGAAGCTTATAATCCATATTCAGTCGATGATAGCTATGAAGACGATGAAGAAGAAGAGGTTGTCGCGGCTGAATGGAATTAGGGCAAAAAGACAGTAATGGTGCCAAATCCTTGGGGAAGAGGAGTCGAGGAGAGCTATGACTTTGATGTCACAAAATCAGACAAGCTCTTCGACTTCTTGCTCGAGAAGGGACATATCAAGTTGCTCGATAATCATATTATGTTGCACCCTGATTAGTTGAAAAATAAGACGTTCTATAAGTTTCACAACGCTACATCTCATTCTACTAATGAATGCAGAGTTTTTCGACAGCATATACAGAGGGATATTCAGCAAGGCAGGCTCAAATTTGATACGCCTCGGAAGATGAAAGTTGATGATAATCTTTTCCCAGGAGATCATAACATGGTCGATGCTAGGCTGCTCAAAGGAAAGACTAAGGTCCTGACATCAACCAAATCAAGAGAAACTGGAACAGTTGATCCCGAGATGCAAATATTGGCTGACGAATACAGAGAAATTAAAAGACGTCGCGACAAGAAAAAGAGCCGATATGAGCAGGGAGAAACGTCAAAAGATGGGGCGACAAAGCCGCGGGTTACATCTCGAATTTTGTTGAATAAATGGCAGCGGCAGAAGGAAAAGGATTATCAGTATTAGTTAGAAGAGCAAGAATACCAGCGTCAACGGGAAAAAGAGAGGTATGAAAGAAAGTAAGTTGAATCACATTGGAATTGTCCTTTCTTAAAACATTGCTGGAACGAAGGTTTGAAATTACCTACTAGAAATAACTATCCAGAGTGCAGCGAACAATATTGTGAGTTTAGGCAATCTCAAATCAATTGCCGGTCTATCCATGCTCAAGATGCATATCATCATAATAACATGGATCGACGCTTAAAAATGAAAGTGTTCATGATCGGCTTGGAAAACAAGTTGTTGACCAAGACTGGGCTGATTATGAGGAAGAAAGCAATGAGAGAATAAGTTTGGCATGAAGGTCAATGGTGTCCAAGAGGTCTGACAAGAAGTTAGAAACAAATAGTGCAACGCCTAAGGAACAGAGAACTAGAACAGGCTCAAGCATCCAGCAAACCTGAAGTATGGCATGCTAAGCAAACAGCCGATAGAAGGCAACCATCGGCTAATATTCAAATGGCTTTTATGTTGCCATCAGAGTACAGAGCTCTAGCAGATCAAGAAATTTACTCAGTTATTGATGAATCTGAGTATGAGGTGATAGTTGCCAAGTTGACAGTTATACATTAGGCAATATTTGATAAATCAGTCAAGCATCGGCACTTAAAGGCTTTATATGTAAAAGGTTTTGTTGATGGGAAGCCGAAGAACAAGATGTTGGTGGACGGAGGTGCTTCTGTCAATCTCATGCCTTACACCACTTTTCGTAAACTTGGCAAGGGACCAGGAGATTTGATCGAAACCGACATGATGCTTAAGGATTTTGGGGGTAATGCGTCTAAGACCCGAGGGACAATGAAGGTTGAACTAACAATCGGGAGTCAAACTTTTGCTCACCACGTTCTTCATCATCGATGGAAAAGGGTCATACAGTTTACTCCTTGGTCGTGATTGGATTCATGCAAACTATTGTGTGCCATCAACCATGCATCAGTATTTGATTCAATGGCATGGAGATGATGTTGAGCTGGTTTGCGCTGATGAATCTATGAGTGTCACAATAGCCGATCCAGTCTTTTGGGAACTAGGAGACTTCGAATGCTTTTCTGGCAAGATATGGGAAGGAGGCTTCATTAGAATCAATAATGAAAGCCAATAGCCGATCCAAGCAGTCGGCTTTGAAAATTTGTCTTAATGGATAATCCAATAGATGGTACAGATGGCAAACTAGGACATGGCTTCACGTCGGCCGATGAATTAGAAGAGGTAGATATTGGTTCTGGAGATAGACCTAGGCCAACGTACGTAAGTGCCAAGTTGAATCCTGAGTATAAGCGAGAGTTAGTTGATTTATTAAAGGAATTTAAAGATTGTTTTGCTTGGGAATACTATAAGATGCCTAGTCTAGATCGATCAATTGTTGAACATCAGTTGCCAATCAAACCTAGATATCAGTCGTTTAAATAAGCTCCGAGGAGATTCAACCCAAACGTGCTTGATGATATCAAAAAGGAGACTGAAAGGTTACTGGACGCAAAGTTTATCCGACCGTGTCGATATGCAGAGTGGATATCGAATGTTGTCCCTGTATATAAGAAGAATGGAAAGTTAAGAGTTTGCATCGATTTTAGAGATCTGAACAAGGCCACACCCATGGATGGTTATCCGATGCTGATGGCTGATATGTTGGTAGATGCAGCAGCCGAGCATAAGGTTATTAGCTTCATGGACGGCAATGCAGGATATAACCAAATTTCATGGCTGAGGAAGACATAGCAAAGACCGCTTTTAGGTGCCCTGGCGCAATCAGTTTATTTGAGTGGGTTGTGATGACCTTTGGTCTGAAAGAATGCCGGTGCAACTTATCAGAGGGCAATGAATTATATTTTTCATAAGTTGATCGGCATGATTGTTGAAATCTACATTGATGATATGATGATAAAATCCAAGGGGTACAAGGAACATCTAACTGATTTGCGGGAGACTCTAGAATGCACAAGAAAACATGGTCTGAAGATAAATCCTAATAAGTGTGCCTTTGGAGTATCAGCTAGACAATTCTTGGGTTTCATGGTCCACGAGAGAGGAATCAAAGTTGGTCAAAAAAGCATAAAAGCAATTGATGAGGCAGTGCCCCCAACTACTAAAACAGAGTTACAATCTTTGCTTGGTAAGATTAATTTTATCAGAAGATTTATTTCAAATTTATTGGGAAAAGTTCTGCTGTTTTCTCCCTTGTTGAAGTTGAAAAATGATCAAGAATTTAAATGGGGTGACGTACAACAAAAGGCGTTTGAAGAGATAAAAGAATATATGAAATGTCCACATGTGCTGGTCCCTCCTCAGCAAGGTAAGCCTTTTAAGTTGTACATATCGACCGATGACAAAACAATTGGATCGGCCTTGATACAAGAGTTTGAAGGAAAAGAGCGGGCTATTTTCTATCTGAGTAGAAGACTCCTCGATCCAGAAACAAGATATTCTCCCACCGAAAAGTTATGCTTGTGCTTATATTTTTCTTGCACTAAGTTGCTACACTACTTATTATCGGTCGAGTGTACGGTTGTTTCCAAGGCTAATGTGATCAAGCACATGTTATCAATGCCAATACTGAATGGGAGAGTGGGAAAGTGGATTCTCATGTTATCGGAATTTGACTTGAGGTACAAATCGGCTAAAGCAGTCAAAGGACAAGTAATGGCTGATTTTGTCACCCATCATCATAAGCCAAGCATTGATTATGTAGAGCCGGTGCCTTGGACGTTATTCTTTGATGGATCATCATGCAAGCAAGATGGTGGCGTTGGTATTGTTATTATTTTGCCTTAGGGGGCAAGTTTTGAGTTTGCTCTTCCAACTGAACCAATGATTACCAACAACCAAGCGGAATATGAAGCTATTCTTAAGGGACTTCAACTTCTTCATGAAGTAAAGGCTGAAACAATTAAAATATTTGGAGATTCATAGTTAATTATTAATCAGTTGATCGGCCTATATGAATGCAAAGAAGATACTTTGAAAGGATACTATGATGAATACCAAAGGTTGCTTAAGGAATTTCTTCATGTCTCTTTTCAACATATTCTGAGAGCACAGAATCAAGAGGATAATTGTTTAGCTCAAAGTGCGTCAGGTTATCGAGTGTTTCAAGAAGTCTTGAGTAGTGAAACCTCGAATGATGATTGGAGAGTTGAAATAGCAAATTACCTCAGGAATCCATCATAGAAAGTTGCCAGAAAACTAAGATATAAATCGACTAAGTATGTTTTACTGGATGATTAGCTGTATTACAAAATAGTCGATGGGTGTTGCTCAAATGCTTAAATCAAGAGGAAGCTAAGGTGTTGATGGGCGAGGTGCATGAAGGGATATGTGGAGCTCATCAATTGACTTATAAGATGAAATGGATTATTCGTAGAACTGGATATTTCTGGCCAACAATGTTGGAAGACTATTTTGAATATTACAAGGGGTGCTAGGACTGTCAATGTTTTGGTAATGTCTAGAAATCGCCTGCATCGGCCATGAATCCAATAATCAAACCATGGCCGTTTCAACGTTGGGGAATTGATTTAATTGGTCAGGTTTTTCCACCCTCAAGCAAAGGACATAAGTTCATATTGGTAGCAACAGATTACTTCACAAAGTGGGTTGAGGCAATTCCTTTGAAGACGGTAACCTCGAAGAACATGATTGATTTTGTCAAGGAGCATATTGTGTATCATTTTGGGATTCCTCAAACTATCAATACCGATCAAGGGACAATGTTCACTTCAGAAGAGTTCAGAGATTTTGCTGCCAGTATGGGAATCAAGCTACTAAATTCTTCTCCTTACTATGATCAGGCTAATGGCTAGGCAGAGGCGTCCAATCAAATTATGATTAAGCTGATCAAGAAAAAGATTGAGGAGCAGCCAAGGAAGTGGCATTCAACGCTTAATGAGGCACTATGGGCATATAGAATGGCCTGTCATGGATCGATTAAAATGTCACCCTATGAACTTGTGTATGGCCATAATGCAGTCCTTCCTTGGGAAGTTCAGGCTGGATCGAGGTGTGTTACGTAGCAAAATGATTTATCAGCCAAAGTCTACAAGAATCTTATGATAAACGACTTAGAGGACTTGAGTTTCCATCGGCTGCGTGCTCTTGAGAATATCAAAGCCAATAAACTGAGGGTTACAAAATATTACAATAAAAAGGTCAAAAGACAGCAAGTACGGCAAATGGTCACCTAATTGGGAAGGTCCTTATTGGATTAAGCGTTGTGCGCTTGGCAATACTTATATTTTGGAAACGCTAAGAGGAGAGGAAGAATTTGGCAGAGCAATCAATGGAAAATATCTAAAGAAATATTATCCTAGCGTTTGGATCAACACTTGACAACTCATTTGTTCAATCGTCAGCTCTAATAGCCGATACCAGAAGGGTATCGCCTCTAGTACAAAAAATAAACCTGAAAAGGTAGAAGCCGGTACGATATCTATCGCCTATAAGAGCAAAGCAAACACGGATAGATTGATACATGGAATATGATGTATGAAGCAAAAGAAAAATCACTTAAAATGAAGGAATTGTTTGCTGATATCGTCTATTACAAGCTACGGGCCAGAAAACACTTTGTTTATTATATCATCGGCCTGAGAAGTAAGGGCTACAAAGTTGGCAGCGCTGAAGAAATCCTCGACCAGGCGCTCATGATCCCCAGGGTGTGCCACGGCTGGAAAACCATGGGGAAGAAGCCGAAGCTCGTGGCCAGAATGGGCTTGCACAGCAGCCAACGCCATGGTAGCACCATGACAAATGCCATGCAAAGCGACCTCCCTGACACGGTTCGGGATGTCGTGCAGGCGAACCACCGGGACGGCGCCTGTGGCGTTGATGAATCCCACCGCGTACTCCGCAGCCGATCGAAGGCTTTTCAGCTGACCTAACGAATCTAAAAAGATTCAAAGAGGAGATGATCAGGATCTTGAAAATAAAATTGAGAGGAGACAAAAGTTATGATAGACATCACACCCATGATTCTGGCCTCGGCCTTGGCCAACCTATCCTCCACCGAATCGGCCTTGGGAGGCGATCGGCATCGGACCATGGCTAGAGCCGATTCTACGAGGGAGAGATGGTCGGCGAGATTCTGGCCATGCCTATCGATGGAGACGAGCAGGTCGTCATTGTTGATCTGCCTCCTCAGATAGCAGGGGAGCTGGTGGCGAGCTGTTGACGAAGAGAACCCCAAAGGCTGAACGGACTCGACCCTATGCCCCGAGGCAGTGAGGGGATCATGAGTTGCACCCTCCTGGTGATGAAGGCGTTGGCATGATGACGCAGCTCCATTGAGGGCCTCCTTAGTAGACCTCTTGTTGTTCTCCATGATCTCAAACTTATGGGAATGTAGAAATCGCACTAAAGACACGAAAGGTTTGAGATGAAGCAGGTTGTTTTTCGATCCACGGCCGTGGCCCATATATATAGCCCGGTAAGGTGAGAAGATAGATTTCACCGGGGTTATGGAATTAAAGTCAGATACAAAAACGGATCGACACCCTAGAAATTCAGGGGATGGATAGTGAAGAGATAACAGATTCGGACTTATTGCTTCCCATAATCACAAAATATCATGGGATGGTACGAAAAGTTTACATTGACCAGCAATCAACCCACCAAGGCTTCTTTGGATTGAAGGGAGTCTGGATCCCCACAAGGCCGAAGGTCATCATGAACCGAGTCACATCGGCTCATTGATAAAATTATGCTAGGAGAAGGGGAAAGGCTGCCTGCTTAAACAGATGCCCATCTGATTTCTCGGTGACTGGGAAACTGTGGGAAAGAAGTATGTGGCCTTCCTGATGGGAATTTGATGGAACGAACAAGGGAAAGGTGTCCACACATTTTAGCCCTTGCAAACACTAGAACAGCTCTGCAAGCATGGAGAGAAGACTCAAGTGATATCACAATAATTCTTCTAACCGCAATAGCTGATCCTCTTGCTCGACAAGGCGCTAAGATGAGTGACACAATCACCCTATGCACAAGAATTCTTCTAACCACTCAAGATCTTCATGGCAAAAAGATAGATCATGGAGGGTCCAGTGGAGTCAGAGGCACTTGGGGAAGCAGATAGAAGAGAAATATAGCTGAATTATTGAATTGCCAGAGTCGGATAGACATTTTATAGTCGGCCTAGAAAGATGGATCCAAGCGCCCGTGAAGCAATGATGCTCTTGTAAAAGTTTTGAAGCATGAGCTCATAAGCTGACATAGATGGTGACAAACAGTAGACCCCAGATCAAGATTCTCTACCCGTGACTACAGGACCTATCGGGGGTACAGACGTGATACTTTTGGAATAAAATTACTTTTATCCCAAAATTGGCGGGCATGTGTTTACACCAGAATTTGGAAGAAGGATTGTAGGAACTCAAAAGCTCCCAAGATCATGTCATCAAGGAATCGATTCCACAAAGGTCGGTATCCGCTGACTTGAATGCAGCACTGGAATCGACTCTCTTCAGATAGCGCCAGCAGATAACTATAATAGCTACAATCGGTGCCAGGAAAAAACATGTTGGACTCTACAAAAAGGAAAAGATTAGGGTCCAAGTTATCTTAAATTATGAATGTTTTCTCTTAGGCCAAAAATTATAATGAGTCGTGCTTAAGTAGGATTCATACGTAGGTTCCGGGTATAAATATTAGACCTCGGCTATTGTAAAGGGCACACATTCAATCAAATACAAGTTATTTACTTTTTTGGCTCCGAGCACCCCTTAGGAGTAGGAGTAGAGTAGATCTCGGCGAGTTCATCAGCGAGCAGGGCTGCATCGGTTCGGTCGACCTTTGGCTTGTCTATAAGTACCGTCATGGCTTATACTTCTATTCGTACAGCTACATCAATCCGGTTGACCTCCACTGCGACTCTGGTATAAGCTAGTCATTGACTCTTTTCTAGTTCAAGTATGGCTGCATCGATTCGGTCGACCTCCACTGCTCGAACTAGATTAAGGTCAAGTTATCGGCTCTATCTAAGGGTGGCGTCCTTCGGGTAGATTCATTAAGTTACCGATCTTGCTGATGCTTTTCATTATTATTAGTTTACAGCAATATCAATCCACCCGATCGAGATCGAATTAGATTGGCCTTATATCCGTTCAGTCCATCATTCGCTTTGTTACAACATGATATTTCTTACCCTGAATGACGGGTTATGCTTCATTGGCTGTTTTTACTTCGATCTTGATCGTGCATAGTATGCGGTTGAGGCATGAATAATCTTGAAGAGGTTTGCTGGCTAGTTGAATCTGGTTTATAGTTCACCATTATGGTTGTAATGATTCGGTCGATTCCCACTAATGGCAATGTAGATTGGGGGATGCTAGTTAGTAGATCTGTTCCTGGTTAGGCATGACCTTAGCTGTTTGCTATGCTTGCATCGGTAGTCGATCGCCTATGCGTTAACACCTACGATATGCGTTCATGATTCTGTTAAGCGTGAATAGATCTGTGTGCTTTGAGGGCTTGTTTCGTCGTCTTTTTCATGGTTGCATCGATCCAGTCGAACCCCACTATTAGGGATATCGGGTTGAGTCTAAGGAGTCCACGGGTTTGTTCATGTGAAATAGTCGATTGTTCACACGCTATAGTCCTTTTCACCTGAATCAGCTATTTTAGCCGATTCATCCGAGCCTTCATGTATAGCATGTCTTTTGGAAAGCCTGTCGAAGTACAGATATGTTTGCGGATTCTTCAGTTTTAGTTTGTTACTATCATCATAGCTGACATCGATCTGGTCGAACCTCACTGTTGGTGGTAACAGATTAGATTCAGAGCATTTGTAGATCTGTTCGTATCAGATAGTCGATTCGTTTGTGTGCTATATCTTTTCCTGATTAGATTCATCGGCTTAATGGTTTACACTAGCAATATCTATCTAGCTGATGATCTTATTTACATATACGTGTATTGTACCTATCAATATGAAATTAATCGCTACTCATAAGCTTTACAGTCCGTAATAGCCGATTTCTGTGCGGATCGGCTATTTAGTTGCTCTTTCCGTATAGCTGCTCCCGAAGCGGCACACTTGGAACTGTCTGGGCATAGACCAGCATGTTCCACCTTAAATTACTGATCAACTTTCTCTCCTTGTCAATTGTATGGTCAAATTGATGGCACGTCTTGGGAGGAGTACGTAGGATCGATCATCCTTGCGTTGCAGCTAGGCGGATCTCTAGCTCCATCGAGTAGACCCTTCCGACTTGCTCGTGTGCCCGGCATGAGACGAATTTCCGTGCCAACACCTTTGTAGGCACAAAATAATGAGTGAGGCAGAAGGTCCAACAAGATATCAAGATTGAAGAGCAAAAAGATGGCATGACAAAAGGATGAGAAAGAAAGGATGCAATCTAGGAGACAAGAAGCTCATGAACAGCTCAAGCTGCGAGGCTGGCCGAAAAAGGAAAACTTCAAGCAAAAGGGAAGAACCTTCACGAGTCATCTACCCTTCATCACATGGTGCTACCACGCCCCATTGACAAAGGTAACATCCAAAGGTAAATGGTCATTATTTAAAGCTTTTCCTTGATTCTAGTATGCACATAAAAAACAAACATGTTTAAGTTACAAACTTACTTGATCCAACCTGATTAACTCAACATATTTAGTTCTTCAAGCCTGTTCCTAGCACCACTTTCTTGAGCCCATAGTCTTAACCAAATAAGCTCAAAAAGTGCACATCTTATTTCTAGAAGATGATAGTCATAATCATGTAAAGATTGATATATTATGTAAAGATAAACAATCCTTCCGTAGGTTAAGCAATTCAACCCTTTCTGCCAAATGTATTTAAATGCTATATTTATGCTCAATCATCCAATCTTATCAACCATGTTATAAATGAACAATGCACATAGCATCAACCTTATCATCATATTCAATGTGCCTAAGGTTAGAGAAGAATAAATAAAGTTTTAGTTTTGTTGGTGTTTTCCCACCAACAGAACCCATGCACTTGATCTCTACCTTGTCTTTATGAGCAGGACACACTTCAAGCAAAGTGTGGGGGAAGATAGTCGATTCCCCAATTTCTACAAGCAAAAGTTCTAAACCTATCAAATCAAAATAAAAGCTCAAAACAAAGACGGATTTGGCAGAAGAAGGTGACATCACCATTGGAGGCACCACCACAAGAATCCTTGTCTTCAGAACCAACCAAGGTGCTCGATCAATGAACTTCATGAGAAGTCTGGTTTGAAGGACTTACAACACCAAACCCTCACCAAAAGAGCTAGCTTGGGGGAGAAGCACTCTCGTGTATCTAGGTAAGTATTCTTTTCCCCTTTTGTTTTAGTTTTAGTTTCTTTTAAATAGTTAAAAAATGATGAATGAAAAACAAAATAAAAAGTGGGTATGATAGTTTGTTTTTAAGAGTTGTTAGCAAATAAAGAGGACTCTAATCTCTTAAATAGAAATGATGAATAATTGCTCTGTTGTAATTCTTTTCAAGCACCTAGTTTTTAGCCTTGAATTATCCTGAGTTTTGGATAAGATAGTTTTGATATAAAGATTTACTCTGAACTTGAGACTCGTGGATAGCATATGCTTAATCTAGGTCTAGGTAGTTGACGGATATGATATGAGAGGGTCTGAGCTACTATTTATCTTGTTCCTAGTGACACTAAAGTTCTGGAGATTTACTTTTTGAAAAACATAAAAATTCCATGAGAAGTTCATATATGACAAAGTTTCAATTCCCACTAGAACCATATATGTTATTTAGGCTAGGAAAACTTTCACATATATGCTGCTTGCTTTTGCATTGAGTTTTGTCAAGCTTTGTGACCCTTATGAGAGATTTGTCATGCTCTTAAAATCAAGATCACGTACACACTACCCAAACATGCACTACTCCTACACTTGGGGTAGGCGCAAAATCATGCTTTCCATTTAGATCCACCTAAAAATGTTTTACTCCTACACTGGGAGTGACAACAAAAACATGCTTGTTAGGTTTCTCATCCACCAAATAAATGCTCCAAGTTCTTGTTCCTATCTCTCAAAAGTTTCTGTTGTAGAAATGAGGCATGGGCTATGCAAAAGTTATTCATAAAAAAAGGTTAAAAAATATAAAGAGAAAAAAATGTATACAAAAGTGTTCGAGATATTTAAAACAATGGGTCCTCAGATGCCCGCCTGAAAAAAAGAGATGAATAATATAGCCCCTATTCTCTTTCAAAAATATTTCCAAGTTTCAAATGAGAGATATGTTTTCACGGAGCAAAGTAGAATTAGATTAGCCACCATATATCTACACACATGCACATCTTGATTTCATTATATGACTCAACTCTCTTTGGATCCGAGGTTTGACTTTACAATATATGCATTGCAAGTATGCTCTAGCTTTCTCCCTACCTATGAACTCCACATAAGCCTTAGTGGTAGGAAGAGAAAAAGGCATAACATGATTATTGCCTTGGTGAGGATTCACAAATACCACATATATTGGGAGACTTGATAGTATCATAAAATAGAATCTCTGAGTTTTATTTTGAAAACATACAAAAACTCTGGAACAATGGTTGAACAAAGAACTTTAGACATAGTGCTTGACTGTCACACCCTAAAATTTCTAATTTTGTGTTGTGCATAGAAAACACTAAATAAAATAAATTATTTTAATATTTGGATAAAATTTACCAAAGTTTAGTTTGAGCTAGCGCAAATTTAGTTATAAAAATGTGAATTTTCAAAGTTTTCTAATTTGGACGGACGTTTGGATGATGTGATGTTGCTTGTTGCTTCTTTGTGTGTTAAGAGTGAGCAAAGT
Source organism: Miscanthus lutarioriparius (assembly GCA_904845875.1). Lineage (NCBI taxonomy): Eukaryota > Viridiplantae > Streptophyta > Magnoliopsida > Poales > Poaceae > Miscanthus > Miscanthus lutarioriparius. The sequence goes on from CAJGYO010000018.1 coordinate 42,149,541, forward strand.
CTTTAAAATGCGTTAGTAGGTCAATTTTCCTTCTCCGGCACGTCTTTATCTTTTTCTACAATCAAATTCTGTGTTTCTTGGCTTAAGTTTCTATTGGGAGCTTCATAAAATCTTTTCCTTATAACGCAAATCACTCATTTCAGTTCATCGTCCGTCAATCAATCTCTACGAACTTCTCAGAAATTTTTCCAGCATTTTCTAGAAACTCGTTCCTACTTGTCTGTGAGGATAATTTAATTTTTAGATGCTCCAAATTATCTTATCATGGGCTCCAAATACTTTATGTGGGTTCCTCATGTTCCATAATGTCTATGAGAATTTTACCTAAATTTTCAGGGCTTTCGGAGTATGTTTCGTGGCTTAAATAATAATTCTAGACTTTTCTGGAATTATTTTATCCACGAAATTAATTAATTCCAAAAATAATAAATCTCTCATTTTTCCCAATGCGCAAAGCCCATGTGCAATAATCCTAATAAATTTCAAAGGCACATGTCTTTATTTACTAATAGGCTTTTATGTTTATTTAGGTCCATTAGTGCAGGTGGAGGGTGCAACATCAATTAGTACCGTATCGCTAGTTGACGTGGAGATAAGGAGTTTTTCTTCCTATATATTTGTACCAACCCCTTGAGCAAAGTACACCAAAACTACCGTAAGAGAGACCCGTAGTTTAGAAAATCCCTCAAGTAGCGAATTAGATTTTTCTCATTCTTGTCTCGCCGTTGCCATCACCGTCGCCGTCGCCGCCACGCTGCCCAGCCCGGCGCTGCTCCGCTGCCGTCCGGCCAGCGGCGCAGCAGAAGCATGCAAGCCACGTCAGGCCTGGAAAGCCATGTACGGTATGGGCTTTAATATTTTCCCTATAATCAATTCCATGTACTGTATGGTCGTTTTGTTCAAATGATTAGCTATTGGCGTACGTGATCGTTAGTATTTTCTTTGCTCCTGCTGTCATCTTGGTCTCATCCATCAACGCCAGAAAATACTAACGATCCATGTCTTATATATGAACAATAATCATCAACCGGCCGCCGTAACCACCGTAAATGCAGATCACGTATGTGACCCGCCCAAGGATGATCGCAGTACGTACCTGCTCCTCTTTGAAGTCTCTGTTTTCCATGTTAACCCAATCCATAGATCATATTGACGTAGTCTGATTACGGTTTAGCAGAGACGTTCTTCATGCCATATGATTATGTCTTCATAATTAAATATTAATTTGATTAACCTATATGTATCTAGTTTTCTATTCTAAAAGCAATATAGGTGTTACACTACGGGATTTCATGTACAAAAATGTTAAATATGATTAATTGCTACATGAATATGTTTTCTTTATTTATAATTTGATTAGTTAAACCACGTTGTTTTCTTTATTTATAATTTGATTAGTTAAACCACGTTGCATATATTAAAAAATAGGTGTTCTCACATGCTACTTTATTTTGTAAGGTTACGGTTTAATTTGCTTAATTTATACTACAACATTTAAAAATAAAATATGATTAGGTTTAACTTGGTTTTCGAAGGAAATACAAATTGACTAACCTGTGTTGTCATTCATATGACTTTTCTTAATTAAAATAAACCAAACCTGTAGTTGTTTCTTCACTTTTATAATATAATTAAATCTTTCAATAGTCATTTGTTTTTAGCCGTTAGCTTCGTTTTTTTGCGTCTCTTGCGTTCTTGTGACCGTAACCATGAGCTCCCTCCTAGTACGTTGTTTTAAAGCTTTTGCTATGATTGGTGTATTGTTCTTAGTTTACTTTGCTTGCTTGCTTGTATGTTTCTTTGTGCTTGGTGTTTGCCACGAGTAGAAGAGAACCGTACGTAAGCAGTGGAGATTAGAAGTTGAGTGCACGAAGCTGCAGAAGCTGTAGAATGGAAGATAAAGTTGAAGCTTCTTTGAGCAAGTTGCTTTGGGTGTAAAGCAAGTTTAAGGCAAGTATAGCATGGGATTTTCCTTGTTGTCCTATACACCTTTAATCATTTAATTCATACTGTATGTGTCTATCTTGACTACCACTAAGGATATCCTAGTCTTTTGTACTTGTACCTTGATTCCTATGGGGTATTGCATTGGGTAGCTTTTGCTAGTGCTCAACTACAACCATGATCTTGTAACTTGACTAATGGTATATGCAATAAACATTAAAATATGACTTTTTAGCAACTTGGAAACAGGGGGCTGGAGTGTTTAGCTACTTTCTAAATGCTTCAGATTCCTCTCCCTAAGGACTTATCTGTAAGTGATCATCCGAAACTTACAGTACAACCATGAGGACTACATGGCTCTGGTCTTAGTCTAGTACCTTGCTCTTTCTAGTTTATAGCAGTTTACCGAAAGGGTAAGAGGGGCATACCAGGCTAGGTATGGGCCTCATCCCCAGGGTGTGTACTATGCTACGTGTATAAGTGCCACTTCTAGAGATGACTCCATAACACTTGGGAGATGGAATCCTTAGCGGCTGCTCCTTATTAGAACGACTGGGGAAAAGCTTCGTAGTGTACCCTACCTGCTCACCTTGGAAGTGTTTTGGGAGTTGCAAACCCGGGCATATGGGTATCACGACTCATGGTGAAAGTATACAACCTCTGTAGAGTGTAAAACTGGTATATCAGTCGTGCTCATGGTCACGAGTGGCCTTGGAACCCTTACGGAATAGATGATGAAAACTGATGATACTAATGATAAAGATGCTCATTAATGACTACTGTTTATGCTATTCATTATTCATGTTTACCTGATCATGTGTTTATGGGCTTGTGATAAACTTGTTGCCACCCAATTGTCCCTGTGGATTTGGAGTCTTCGCCTGAAGATTAGAGTTGTCTTTCTACTGTCTATACTCTGAGGTTATAATCTTTATACTAATACGCTATGTATTTAAGCATTGTCTTTTGATATTACCCTTATTTGTAGCTATATGTGAGATTTGACTTCCTGGGCTCACATATGGTGTGTATCTGGTTTTGTTCTTAAAACTGGGTGCGACATTGACTTGATTGTTCTGTCTTTCAATTGCTCAAGACCCAAGTGAAGGCTAAGAAGCCTCATGGTTGAAGGTAATTTGGGTAAGTTTGAAAGTCAGGTCAGTTTATTCAAATTAAGAGGAGAATTCTTGTTTGAACGCGTGTGTACTTTTAAGGAGTGAAAACATTGTAGCAACTCATGATCCATTGCTAAGTTTAGCTTTGCTTAGGGACTAGCAAAGGGTAAGCTTGGGGGAGCTTGTTGACGGTTAGTAACATCCATTGTAAATCATTAATATAACCTGCATATATACTTAATTCCATCACCAAACATAGGTCTAGGGGTTTAAACTAACAAATTCCCTGAGTTTTGGTGAATATGTGTTTTCAGCAGGATTTATCCAGAAAAACATCAAGGCGGACCTATTCATCAAAGTAAATCATGTTTATCCACGATGAAACTAACTTGGGAAGACTCTAGAACACTCTAGAAGACAACTCATCAAGACCCATGCCCAAAGGCTGACATGTGGGGCCGGCCGGCCCCACCTGTAGGCTGGCAGGCCCATGGGACCCACCTATCGTGCCCCACTTCGACGTCTGTTCATCCACCACCATTGTGGTCCAATTTTGCACCGTTGCTTTAAGTCGGTTTGATCTAAGGGCTCAGAATTGATGGCTCCCCTATATATAGCAGCCCCTACCCCCCTCCCTGAGGCCATCCTGAAACCCTAATTCATATCCTCCTCATCAGGATCAGAGCCAGCTATCAAGAAAAGATTAGTCCTCCAAGTTAGAATCTAGTCTTGTAAATAGAAATAGTGAGATAGAGAGTGAGGGAAGAGTTTGGAGTAAGTGTCGGCCTGTCGGTGCTCTCTCTACGACTTGTACCTTGGCAGATTCAAGTTCTAGTTGAGCTTGCATCTGTGATGTCTCTGATAATTAACTTCTGATTCAAGTAAGTATCGTGTTTATATTGTTCTTCAGGTTTGCGACTCTTTTGAGTGCTTTAATCTATTGGCCATAGGTTAAAGTAGTAATTGGTAGTGTAAGTGTGGTGCTTAGACTTCATTACTTGTAGATGTACCCTACATTTCAGACCGGTGGTAGATCGCGAGGGTGACTATATAACCTTGTTGAGTCCTTCATAGTCCACCTTCTGTTAGTAGGCCGATTAGGACCTGGTTACTATGGATAGCATCCTCTGTTGGTGTTTTTCCTTAGTAATGTCCTCAGTTGACTAGCAGAAGACATAGCTTACCCAAGTTAGAACTAAAGAACCTTAGTAATCCTCTCCATGCTCCTATTTATCCTTAACCTTGTTGCTACCCCTAGTTAAATTAGACCGTAGTTAATCTCACATGTTTCCTCGTGGATATGATACTTGGAATACTTCTAGGTGAAAGCTATAGCGGTATCCGTGCGCTTGTGGATCTTTATCTGTGTGCATTTAAATATACCAACAAGGGTTGAGAACGCAGAAGGGTTGTCCCTCGGTGCGAGGTTCAACGGGTTCCGCTAAGTCTTGTTGAAGCCAACTCGAATAAGTTGCCGCAGCGTTCCTTAATCTGGCAGGGAAGCCGAGAAGGAAGTGATCATGTGGCGATAGCAGATCTGATCTGGGAGTCCAGATTGGATCTTCCCATAGTCGAAGGATGGCCTCAAGATCACCCTCTCGGCCAAGCTCGGTGAAGACATCACGTCCGTAGTGGTTCAGGTGTTGGGCAAGAGCACGGGGCCCAATGTCCATAGCTTCCTCCAATCCGATGAAGAATGCACAGATCGGGGGGAGGCTACTCCTTTTGCTCCATGAGTGGTTCGGGTTCTTGCAGAAGCAAGTCCCTAAACTGGTCGGCGCTGAAGTCAAGGTGTCGAAGGTGATCTTCCTGCCCGGGTGCATCTTTTCCGCGGCGTCATAGATGTTGATGATAATTCCCATCTGAAACACAATATTAATCTGTATGCGAAAGGCCCCTACCTGGCACGCCAACTGTTGGATTATTTAGCTCTGGCAATGCCTAGCAACATGATTGGGTAGATGGATTCATATGGTAGCACATGAGACACAAGGATTTATACTCGTTCAGGGCGCGGTGGTACGCTAAACCCTACTCCAGTGGTGCTGCTCTTGTATTTGTATGCTTGGTTATAGGGGCTATTGCTCCTAGCTACAAGGTAGATTGGACTGAGGTGACGGTGTCGTGGTAGACGTGTCGATTGTGGGATCCTTACCCCCTTTATATAGGCAGAGGGGTAGGGTTACAGCAAGGGCGATCGGCACTATAGATTGGAATCCTAGTTTGTTACAACAGATCAATCTTATCCTACCATAACTATGATGGCGGCAAATACTCTTGATATGTCGTGATCTCCAAGTCGATGGTTGCGCCTAATCCTCATGGGCTTCATCCTCGGCGTCCTCCACTGGTGGGCCAAATACATAGTCGATGAGGGTACCCCAGGCACATATATCTAACACAGGCGCAGCACATTTTTTTTTAAATCCCACATTTATGACGAATAGCATCATCTGATAGGTGGGGCCTGAATGGTGAATCTGTATACTTTCACTTCTATGATGAAGCCCTGATCATTTATATGACAATTTTTTACTTCGTCACAGTTGTATGAAAGGGCTAACGCCCACATCCAACATCCATGACGATCAAGGTAGAATCATCATGAATGAACCTTATTCAGTGACCAAAATATGAATCATCATTATCAAATCATCATAGATCAAAGGATTTCTAGTAGTGGTGACAGCACTACCGATACGCAACTAATCAAAATAATTAATCATGTAAAAGCAAAGTTAGCTTGCTCACAAGAAGCTTATAAAAGTTTGCTTGCTAAAATAGAAACCCTTTGCAAACATAATGATGAGATAACTAAAAATGTTGCTAAACTTGAAGCTATGGTAGTACCCCCTATTTGGATTGCCCAACCCTCTCTCCTCTTCTTGCTCGGTCCATGTCGCGATCTTTCAAAAGGCGTAACTCTCTTGTCTAGACTCTGAATTGGGTGATTCAAAAGTCTATTTCATGTATCTCTTCGACATGGTGGAGTCAACTATGTGATTTGGCTAAGTTTTCACCATGTCCAATGTCACCTTTTTCCTACACTCACATAGTCACCAAAACTTTTGAAATTGATTCGATTAAGCCCTATGACTCTGGTAGATGTCATATACATTCTCATATAGGCATGGTTGATGGTATGAAATAAGGAGTTAGTGACCATCAATGACCCACACAAGGATGTAGCTTCCTCTTAATCCGTGCAAGGATAAAGTGTTGTCTAGTGATTCATCCCATCTCCAAATTGGAACAACGGATCACTGATGTTGTGTACACCATCTTGTGTCTCTCACAATCACCACCGAGACAACAGTAAGAACTAATCGCCACCAAGCCATCTAGGTGATGCTGATCACCAAGAGTAACAAGCAAAATTCTCACTTGGCCCATTCAAAGCCTAATGAAGAAGAGTGGATGCACACTTATTGCTCCCTAAGCACTAATAGAGTCCTTAATCTTTGATTATCAGTTCCAAATCACTTCAATAGGCCAAAAAGCTTATCTTGGAACCAATGTTAGCCTAAATGTTTAAACTGACTAAACGGTCACCTATCATTTAGCTATTTATTCGAGTTAAAAGGCCATTTAAATAGACATTGGTGATTAAACATGCTAAACAGTTGATTAAACAGACACAGTAAGCTATTATGTAGTGTTTACATAGTGTGTAAATAGGCTAACCAGTCATGTAGGTGAATAGTGCTTGGAACTCAATGTGTGTAACTGACTCCTCTAATGTCTAAGGGAGTTCATATATAGGCCACACCCCAAACCCTAGCCATTGGAAATCTACTTAGCTGAAATGCATGCACTGGAGAGTTCCAGTGCGTCCCTCCACTCACAATCTAGAACTAGCCATTACTATATATATGGACCATTGAGTGCACGGATGAGCCCCCAACACCCAAATGGTAGTCTCTATACCCACTCTATCTCTGGTGTTGAACTGGACAAGTACGATGTCTTTATCTTCTCTAAAACCACACATTCCATGTACACTGTTGCTAAGCTTCGATGTGAGTACTCTAGTGCACATCGGACGATAAGGTGGACTCAACCTGTTTTTCAGTTCATTAGAGCATTGTTTCTAAGCTTCGGTGACCTCTCTGGTGGCACACCCGAGAGGCCAAGTGCCTTACTAAAGGCTCCAAACCCATCTCTTTCAAACACCTTCGAGTTTGGTTTTAATTCTATTGATCTTTGGGCTTCATCTAAGTAATTAGCGCTAGTTTCACAAGTGTGCATCATATCCTCTCATTAGACTCACATGGGTCAAACTACTGTTCATACCCTCCTTAATATATTACGGTCAAAGAATAAAATAAATAACATGTTACTACTCAAAGTGTCTCCCATCACTATTTGTAACTTACACCAGTCCTAGTGGTGAGTTCATGACACTGTTACCAAGATTGTCACGTCAAATTTTGGATTGCTAATTGTGACAATAGATTTCATCTAGATCAAACTCTAGAAACTCTCTATCTCTCTCCATAATTAACATGTCAAGTCATCATATCTGCTGACGTGTCATATTATTAAATGCAAATGAAATATAGATGAAACCCAAACTAAGATTGGCTTTAGAACTAGCTTGCTTCTTATTCTTTTGCACATCCTTTGAAAAACAAAATAAATTTCATCATTAGGGGCATGAAAACTATAATTGCCCAATTAATTATCATCATTATGTCTTACTACTAAAGGCAGCTCTAACAATTGACTCTTAAACTAGATCTGACAATTTTTTCATATTTTAATAAAAGAGAGAGAAAAGCAAGCTCTTGATCAAGAGCTAAGCTCTTGCACATATTTTAAGGTTATGTAGGAGTGTCATGTAGGGCTATCCATGCTAAAAGCTAGTGCTAAAAGTTAGCACTGTTGGAAAAGTTGTCTTAGAGCTAGCTATCCATTGCGGCCGCCCTTATGAGCAGGTACAGTAATCCATGTCAGCTTGACAAAATCCTAGGTGGAGGAAAGAGAAAAGAGGAGAGAGAGAGTAAACTGATCGACTCCTTCGTCGACCGGCTCAACTCGCAAACCGAGACACCAAGCGTCGAGCATGCAACTGCTTGCTGCCAAGCTAGGTGCCTCCGCACGCGATTTGTGGATCCACGGCTGTGCTTGGGCTCCAACCAGCAGCCAGTGCCTAGCCTCGCCCACGCCGCGACTTGTCGCCTTCATCCGACGGCCTGTGCCCAGCCTCGTCGGCGTCGGGGCTTCAACCGGCGGTCATGCCTTCGCCCAACCTCTCCGGCGTCGGGGCTACGACCGGTCTCATGCCGTGCTTGACCTTCCCATGGTGGATTCCCGGTGCCTGCTCCTGGGCGGTGGATGCCCGGTGCCTGCTCGTTCTCAAAAATGCGGCCGGTTGACGAGGATAGAGTGAGCAGAGATGAGTCTGAAGAATGAGCAATAGCCATGTTCGCTTTAACTGGTTATCAGTCATGGTACAATATTTTTCTCATAACAAAACAACATCAGTCGCCTTATCAGCCGCAGAAACCATTAGCCGAACAGGGCCAAGAACGGGACGACGGGTACTACTAGTGTTGGGTCCCACATAAATAAAGAATATATTTTGAAATTTGTGAAGAGACTAATTATTGTATAGTTAGTCTCCAAATGGCCTGGCTTGGCTATAAGACCAGTCTTTGTGGAGAGTTTCATGGCATTGTTTGCAAGACTGCCACATCATGTAGAATGAAATAAAACATGGATGAAACCCCACTCTCAATGGAGAGTTTCATTCTATAGTTCAATAGACATTAAATTTCATGACTCATAGAGAGTTGATATTCGTGCCCAGAGAGTTTCATCCCCATGAAACTCACTTCTATCTCTTCTTAAAAGACTTGCCACATCATAAAAAACGCTTATCTTGCAGCTCATTAAATGCAAAGAAACTCAGATAAAACTCCCACTGAGACTGGCCTAAGCCAAGCTTATTAGCCTTGCTCTAATACAGCTGCAAAGCACATGTTAGTTATAAAGATTGTGTCACTATTAATTGCCAAAATCAAATTAGAAGCATAGATTACACCAAAAGATACCTAAAGCCAAGAGCAAGATTGGCACGCCAGAAGCTTAATCGGCCATTCACAAGCACCAGAAGACATCTTTATGGCCTTACATTAAGTCCAGCGCCGCGTGGTCCCTCAAATCCGACATGTATCCGGGCGTAACGTAGCTGTTGATCAGAGAAACATCCAACCATTCATGCATACTCCATTTGCATACACTGACGTTGCTGCTCGGCCCCTCCATTTCCTCTCATTTAATCCAACCATCCTTTAATGCGTAGAGGCCCTTAACTGCGCTGGCCTGCAGATCTATGCAAATATCGAAATATTGGAAAAAGTATTCTTCTTTCCAATAGTACAGTACTCCCTAGAACCTCCTGAAACCCTACTAGTTAAGGAGCCATAGCTGGGCCTCCATCCATGTCATACCTCTTTCGTGGTTGCCATTCAATGCACTGAACTTGGCTTTCAATGAAGCCCTGTCGATCTAGCATAAAAATATGTGTCCTTTCCAATAAGAATAGACTTCTCATTTTTAGAGTTATTAAACAGTTTTAAGTTTACTGAATCTATAAAATAGAAGTCTTTATGTTTATGATACCGGCTGAATAAGTATCACTAGATTAGTTATAAATATATTTTATAATATATCTGTTGGAGTCATAAATAATTTTTATGTAATCATAGTCAAACTTAAAAAAAATTACTGAATTCAAATATAGAAGTGTATTCTCTTTTAGACCAAGGTTGTAAACATGCAAGGGAGGGAAGGAAGAGGATGTGTGTGTGCTATATTATTTTTTTAATTGCTTGTAGTATATCTTGCATCTAGTCCTAAAATGATATAATTTTCTGAAAACCCTAATATATCATACTTTTAATCATAAAATGGTCCAACTTTATGAAATTATAATTAACCTACGAGCACAATTATATTTTGTGACAACATGAAATATATTTTACATTGGTACCTTCACTAGGTATTGATTCTATCAAATCTAAGTTGAACAACTAAATGACGCACTTCGACTAGTTATCCCAAATTTGATTCAAATCTTCAATTTAGAGGAGCTGTTGTTAAAAATAAAAATGACTAGGAGTGGAAAACTGGAAATGGTTGTCCAGAAATCCGAATGACCTGAATCTGTATCCACTAAAACTTCTAATATGGATATCCGTATCCGCATCCATTTCTAACATGGATACTAAATGAATGTATTCGAATTTGTTTTTTTAGTATTTTTCTCTATGCGACTGGAGATCCGTACTCGAAAAAAATATATAATATCTAATATTTACCCGTATCCGCGAAGAATAAGGTATGATGAATCTATTTATAAGTTTTCTCTCCATGACTAGTAATAACTAATTACTCCCTCTATACTCAAAAATAAAGTCGTTTTGGACAAGGCTTGGGTCAAACATTAAGAATATAAATCATAAATAACTTTTAAGTTGTTGAGTTTGAAAATGTGAAAACCATATGTATAGATTTGTCTTGAAAAATATTTTCACAAAAATTTACATATATCACTTTTTGATAAATATCTTTATAAAAATAAGTAGTTAAAGTTATGCTTTGAGACCGTGTCGCTGTCCAAAACGACTTTATTTTTTAGTATGGAGGGAATATTTAATTTTAAATTACTAATGATTCATTGAAACTATTTAATAGTATATCTATAAATAACTTTTAATATTAATTTAATACTATTAGTGATACATAAAGATTAAATTAATTTTACTATTTTTCTAATTTAGTTTAAACGTAATATATTTGTTGTTGTCAAATATTTTAATACTTTAATTTATTTTTTGCTGATGTAAATTATTTTCTACAGTTTGTAATTTCATGATAAATATTATATAAATAATGATTGATTAATTGATATATTTGATTATTAAATGTTTATTGATAACTATATTATTTTATATGGGCTATTCTTATCTATATTATATACTCACGTACTTAATCTCTACTCATACAATAATTTATAATAACAACAATGTTGATAAAGCAAAATGGCTACTTGTTGCCTAGCATTCTCATTTAAATTTCTTTAATTGACCTATGATTTTATTAAATATTATTATCCATTATAATTTAGTTCACCTCCGTATTGGAAATTATTAGAAGTATACTTTGATTTTATTCACTTTGGTGAACTTATTAGTAAAATTATATTCATGTATGTTGAATTTAAATATATGCACTTTGAATTGAATTGAGTAAATAACCGAATAGAAATTCGAATCCCAGACATCCGTTTTGCATTTGTATTAAAAAATATTGGTATCTATAATCGAATTTGAATTAAAATGTGATAGTAGCACCATATAATTTGATTCTCTCCAGCAGTATTATTACGCAATATATATGACCATGTATACTTTGTAGAGTCGTACTGCATGGTGATTGGTGACGCTCTGATTAGTGAGTGCATGCGGAGCAGCTTCTGCCACGAGAAATTCAAGTCCTGACATAAGTATAATTGCTGTCCTGCGCAACGGCAATTCTGTTTCGTGACCGGCGTGACCGCAGGAGGCTTATTTGTCGTCTGGCTGTTGTTTTCTTCTTGGCCTGACATGCTATCAACGATCAGTGGCAGTAGTAGAGTACTCCACTGTACACAAGCTGTGGCAGTGCATGCACGTAGTACACATCGCAGTATACCATCTCATGCAAACTGTGAAACCCTGCAAGTCTGCAACTGCTCTCTCTCTCTCTCTCTCTCTCTGCACGTGCTACCCCTGTGTCTCTCTATGATCAAGTGAAGTGATTCGTACAGGCAATATGCATATCACGCGTGAGAGGAAATGATAACCTAAGCTTCGCGTGCATTTTGGTAGTTGATGAGGGTTTAATGAGGGCGTGTAAATTGTTAGAAAATAGAGAATGAGAGAGATCGAGTGATGCATAATGATTCTCCGTTGTATTATTAATGAACAGTGTGTATATATATACAGGGTCCATGTGGGCGGTTACAAGTGTGAAAGAGAGAGAGGAGTGAAACGGCACACCTTGGATTAATTTCTAATTGATCACTAAATAATAATTCTCAACACTCCCCCTTATCAATTAATTTCTTGTAATCTTCACTATTCATCTATTATGCATCTTTATGAATCTTTGGAAAACCATATGGGAAAAACCAAAGTAATACCGATATACCAGGCAAAGCTTCTTAAAACCCAGTGAGAAAAATAAGGAGAAACACCGTGATATATAATCACCAATGTTATTAGACCCTTTGAGATAAATCCAAAGCCTTAGTCTAAAAACACCTTGACCATAGGGTCAATATGCTTCAAATATCATCTTCCAAAAACCCTGATGGGAAAAATAGAAGATACAACATATACCTTTGTGTTGACATTGCCTCATCAAAAACTTTATATGAGAAACCTCAAAAGGGAAAACTCACATAAAGAAAAGAGTACAATGCATTTTATGTCCCAATATCATCCACCAAAAAAACCATGTGGGGAAAAATGGATGATATGACATAACCTTGTGTTGATATTGCCTCATTAAAAACTTTTTATGATAAATCCAAAGGGAAAAACTCATACAAAGAAAAGAGTGTAATATGATGTTTGCAACAAGTTATTAATCAGAGAAACTCTCTCCCTGATACTAGTAAACCTCAAAATAAATTTATACCAATGCACTCAACACATAAGAAATATGGAGTATGGTAAATTCTGTGAATATCTCTACAAGATTATCATGAGACTTAGTATACAAATGTTCATATGCCCATATTATCTATGGAATAGAACTATCTTAGTACAAAATATTGCATTAAGTATAACTTGTCTCCATCTACACAACACAAGTCGCATTACCTTTATAGATAATGACCATTGATTCATAGAATCAACACCACATAACTTCAGTATGTGATATATCATTCTGTGAAGCTTTGTACAATACAATGTTAGAATGATTAATGGAATGGACCATTAAATATCTATTTAAAGACTATCACAAAATAGTCTTTCCATATTCATATAAAGCCTATTTCAATGATCTAGAATTTGAGGATCTTATAGATAACCAGAATCATTATATCCAACCTGATTATGGGTTCTTTCAAACAAATATACCAAGATCACTTGTGCTATTAAGATATCAAAAGATATTCTTAACTTCAATCCACCAACATTTGGTAGGAGTAGCACTAAATAGCACAGAGATAATGGACCACATGTCCCAATATCTCATCTCAGTCACTATGGCATAAAATAATCTTCCTCTATCATGAGGTAGAACAACCATAGGATATCTTCATATTGAATCACTCAATATGATCAAGATATAGATAGCTTTTGTATAAAATCCTGAGAGAAGATGCTTGGATCATAAACACAAAATGAAATTTTGGTTTAGTCCGTATCTTTCATCTCAAACTCTGTCTTTAGATTACAACATGCTATTAACATGTGTTCATCACTAATGATGTCAAGATTATTGACTATCATATAACACTATGAAATCCAATCAAAGAATTCAAAATGAACACCACGTGTAATCAATCTTGTATCCCTTCTGTTTAGAAAATACACAAAGTCGATTGTACCAAATTCGACTTAACTGCTTTAAGCCATATATTGACTTAAGCAATACACAATATGTGTTGCAATTTTATGTATGAGGGTTGGATATGTGAACTCCTTCCTGGAAGCTTCACAAATACACAAAATCAAGTGATCATATAAATATATGCAATCACTACATCTATCAACTATCAACTGCAACGATAGATGCTTTTGTACTGCCAATCAAAAGATAGTATTAGAAATTTATAACTTACTATGGAGAATAATTTACATTGAAAATCAATGCCTAGGCTTTGCGTAAACCTCTTGTGCTACTTGTCTTGCTTTGATCTCACCACCACATTGTTCTCAATCCATTTTAGGACGAAAACACTTTTGTACCCACAGTAAAGGTACCATGAGGTGTTGGCATCACAGCACAAAACACCTCTTTTCCGGTGAGCAAGACTATATCTGCATGTATTACATCACTCAACAAGTTCCATTAAGAGTGAGCAAAGCACTCTGCCATGGTCTTATTGACTAGATAACTTGGAATGTTGTATACAGTTTATTCAGAGAAATACATGTCGACACATGTAGCCTTTCTATGATATAATTCTCCGATCCATCAAAACTCAAAGTACCCTGAATGACTCATCGTGACTTCCCAAAATGAGAGTCAGGGCTTCTCGATATCCTAGCATCAGCATTTAGGTGAACCTCTGAGCTAGGTTTGTGGATGACATCCATCCACTGGGTAATAACCAAATTTTACCCACAAGGTGTCGCCAACCATAGGTTGACATGCATTTACTATCTTATTAAAAGGAAAACCTTCTATTGCTAGCATGAATAATCCTACTTTATAGCCATACTTCTCCCCCTCTTATTTACAATTAGGAGTTGAGTGGGTTTACTTGGTACCACCACTCTTTCAGGCACATACTTGCAACAGATGAAAAAGTTTATAAGGCACCTTAGTAATTAGTAAATGCATTTGGTAGTTTATTTGTAATATTATGCAAATCAACAATTCTTTGAACTCAATATTTAGTACGTGATCCTGAGCTTAAAATGCCTTATGCATTCCAAAAAATTCCTAGCATTATGTATGGTACATCAAATCTCCCCCTAATGCCTGGAAATGGCCATTATCAAAATAAAACTAGCATATGGGTTGTAAATAGATCCTCCATAAGAGATCTAAATACTAAACAATCGACAAAGATTGAAATCTCACATTGATCCCCAGTTTCCTGTGTGTATCCATCAATGTATGATGTGGTGGTGAGATTAGTACGTATACAACGTACTCAATCTTACGCAAATAGGAAATCTTTTTGGATTCCCACATACTAAATGCATATGGGGGATATGCAGTTAATCTTAAATTAGGAGTGTGTAAATCTACCTGACCCCAACATGAAGTTGACAAATAGCAATTCACTAATAATGGTCCTGCTATGACCTTGATGCATACTCATAGATTCCATTTATCATTTTAGATATGTAACTAAACTTTTGATATACCAAACAATTGTCATTGTAGGCATAAAAGTTTAGTAGTGTTCAGGATAATGAGCTCACAACAAGAGCCATTATTTACCAAATGCATGGCTGAGTGTGGATACTTCACACGCTCTGGATCATCTTATAGATGTATCTTCACAACCATGAAATACCTGAACTATCCATACAATCTTTATATTGGACGCACACATATTCTCTTGAATATGTTCAAGGAATCTAAGATACTCAATCTGATTTTAAGATAAGAGGGTCTTAAAATCTGTTTCCCTGTGGCACTTATCATAGCCATACTTTAGGAAAATAATTGCCAATAATTTTTCACCCATCCCTTTGGATGGTCAAGTTGATCATTCCAAATCTAGAATGCATCAATAGTGTGAAAAATTATCTTACATGCAACATGTTGTACGGGGATGGTTGTATGCATAATACAACCAAAATGAGACTTATCTCATTACTTAAATGCCATATCCAATGTTGTCCTTTTGTGTTCACATACGGAAACACATTTGGATATCTCTATAATTTAGTAAGATGCGAGTTGAATTGAGACATAATTAAATATCCTCAATTGCTAACTCAGTATCTAAGGAAGAATGATAGTGGCAAAATAGGCCAAACAATCATTGCATCGCATTAGCGATGGCCAAAATATTTCTCTCTTCTTGTCATAAGAACCAGGAACATTTTGCTTCCCTAGTTATAGAGTTTGTGGTACAAATGCCCACTAGGCACATATCATTCCACATTAGAATGATTCTCGTACAATCTATATATGACAAGAGTTTAATGAGATTCTCGTCTAATATATAGAAATCCATAAATATTGCCGAGTATCAAATACATCGATATGATACCCACAATAGTTATGCGTTGACAACACAAATATTACAACATCTTCGATGGACATTATCACATATTATGAATGGACCATGAGATTATCCCAAATCTCAAAACAAATCATTCGAAGCATATTCGATGATCATATTGTCCATCTATGTGATGTTCTCTTTACGAGAAAAGAAGAAGTGTTGTTATATGATCCCATAAGATCCAACATAACAACCAACCTTGTAGGTATCTCCTATGTCATCCCGTATAGGCATTTTGACATAGATCAATTACAAACTTAAGGGTATGGCATTGTTTAGCGCGATGCCCAACACAACCACATATATGACATTACTCTATCATTCTTGGGTTCACATTGCCATCACTCATATTGCACTTTAGGACTTTTGTTTTTACTAGTGGAAGCAAATTGTATGAACAATATGATCATAGTCTTCAATAGTTTGAAAAACTAGAGACATGATCCACTCATGATTAGCCTCAAGCTATATGAGTTTATTTATTATTCATAAAACTCCTAAAGAGTGAGCCACGAAGAATGTGCATTTCCTTCCATAAGATATTCTTATCGAAAACCTTGATGGATGTAGTACCTTAACAACAATAAGGCACCATTTCTTTTGATCTATAACAAATAACCCCTAATTGAGGTTCATTAAATTGTTCTATTAGTCCATGAGATAAAACCAATGTTAATGTCCATTGTCCATGTGGGATATTGATGCCATCAAGAGCGAGTTCATCAGACTCCTCTGAAGTCAGTATCCACAACATGTGACAGATCATTGATTTAATTAATTTACACCGATGGTAAATTAAAAATCACTACGGTGATGTAATCTCCAAATGCAAAAATTTAGGGGTTCTATATCCTGGCACTTTGTTTTGGATTGTCGGATATAGTCAACAAAACTGTAAATTGTCCAACAATTAGAGGTAATTACAAGATGTGGCAGAACCACCCAAAATAACACACTTATGGAGGCGCTTGTCTACCACTAGACACTAAGCACCCCGAGAGCGAGCTATATCAGGCGGATTCCGTCGAGCACACCCTAAGGGAGAGCCCGAATAATCCACATTTTTCCTACAGGATCCAATAATGAGAACGAGTTTACATTACTTAGTCCATTTCATACATCCAGAGTTCTTAGAAATTGCATTATTACATTACCAAATTCAGAGTGCGGAAATTTAACAGCGGAATGAAAGAAACATCTATCGATAATATACAAGGATCCGTCTGTGCCCACCAGAAGAATCCTTCACATAATGGCTACTCCTCAAGTAGTACCTGCAATAGGGATAAATAAACCCTGAGTACACAATATACTCGCAAGACTTATCCGACTAGTGGGAATAATTTCCTAACTCTAAGGGATATGATAAGCCTTATGGTTTGCTGGGTTTCCTTTTTGCGGAAAGCAATACTAATAGTGAATCGTTATTTATGTTATTATTAGCAATCATGATTAATTCATTATCTAGCCATTCTATGTAAGCACATGTTCTACTTTCAAGCAAGAGTTGAGCAAATAGTTCCATTTCATCACCTTTCATCTTTCAGTTCTTACTACGGTACTAGACTGTAGACAAGTCATACCAGATCATCGATGATTCGTGAATCAATGTGCCCAGCTGGATACCCCGAAACACACACCCCACTTGTACCCCAGGCACAAGCAGGACCAGCCCATCACTCTCCTGTCATAGGGTCTAGGTCCCCATCCAAACTTGGACTCCAAGCCCCCGCTCCTAAGTCCTAGACTCAGTGCGGTGCTTAGACCTCCACCATCCCCGCCTCCAATCAGTCGGTCCAGAAATAGCTAGAACCCACGACAAGAGAGCAACAAGCCTTCCCTACACCCATACCAAAGTATGTGCTTGAGATAATAAGTATGTGACTTGCTTAGAACCCAATGCAACGACCGGTCCTTAACCGACGTAGACCGGGAAAAAATGTAATCAAGCTATGCCCTATTAGCCGCAGGACACAACCTCTTACACCCACCAATACGCATACCATATTTCTACCCGGTCTTTATTTTTCCTTTCTGTTGACACCGTTTTTTGCACGTGTCAAAATGATCGGAGTGGACTGATCGGCAAGGGGAAAGTTACTGTATACTCTGATAACCGATGAAAGCCAGCTTGTAAAGATGGTGGCCGATAGCTGGTGGTGGTCGATGGAAAGATTGATTTAGACTCGGGCGTTGCCGATGAGGTTGGAGGTGTTATTGTCGATGCCAATGAAGGGAGGCTTGAGGCTTGAAGACTACTGCCGATGAAACAGGGAGTATGCCGATGGGAAGGAGGACGGTGAGATTTCCATCGTAATTGAGGCGGACAGGGAAATAGATATGAGTTGATTTCCTTTTCTATATTTGTTAGAGTATGACTCATGTAAGAGTCACGTGTTTCCTTAGATATGGGCTTGGTGTCCTAGTTGTGTTTGGTTGTGTCTCTTTAGATCAGGGTATAAATATGGAGCGAGGGGCAATGTAATAAAAAAAAGGAATCAATATCAAAACCAAGTTTTACTCCTATTTACATCTACTTATTTTTGGTGACTTCGTCAATTTGCATATTTTTCTTTTTACGAGTTCTCATTGATTCGGCGAGTTGCATTGTCTCAAGTCACGACCTTGGCGATTCTCGAGTTCAGCGTGAGTACCCTTGGCCGTGACTTTCGGGCGTATCATTTGTTGTCGGGACCAAAGTGCTCAGTATCTTCATCCTTGTCGATTAACGAGGTCAAATCGGTGGCACGCCTGGATATCGATCGGGTATTAGCCCTTTGTGTTTGCGAGATCCACTTTTGCATCAACACATCTTTTTAGCACGCCGGGTGGGACCAATCAATCCGATCAATATGTTCAATTCCGAGATCGATGCGGGGAACATTATCGCGGTATCGAAGAAGATCTTAAAGAAGAAGCAGAGGCGAGCTATGGAAAAGGTCGAGAAGAATACAGCGACTTTATGCGAAATCGTTTAGCTTTGAACAAGAATGGACAAGTCATCTAGAAGCAAGATTTGCCGTTGCCTCGGCGAGTTACCTTTGACTCCAATCTGGTAAACTTCAAGAGATGGTTAATTACGCAATAAATCATGCTTTGATTAATCATTCCAATGTCTTTGTCCAATCACATTTCATAATCTTTGTGGTTCGAACTCTCAAAGAAGGACAAGCGTCACCGCATTATGTTGGGCCTACCTATCACCAACCGTAATCCCAAGCATCTGTCAATACTCCATCGGCTCCCTCGGCCGTTGTGGGTACTGAAGTTACTTCTTCTCGAGATCGGCGGGTTTACCTAATATTCAATCTACACCGTCTGATCGATCAGATCCGGTACTACCGGAGGACGAATTCAACTTAATATAGATCTATCGGCATCGGCTATGTCGAGGTCCTGTGTCTCAAAATAGCGATTCCTGCTAATTGGTGGGGATATGGTATGCCTCCCGAGTCATCCGCTTTCAATCTGGATTACCTCAAGTGTTTGATGCGATAGGAAAAGCTCCTATACCATCGGCTATTTCGCCGATGGCCCAAGTGTCCTCAATATGCCACAGCAACTCATTGTGCAACCAACTCGTGGGGTTTCTAGATGCCTTTGGTTCAAACGCCCGATTCAAATCTATCGGTAAGCTTCATCGTCGATCAGATGAGAAAGCCCTGTTATGAGTCAAGCTGGGGTTGATTTATGCCTCAAAGCTGGTTATAATTATCCAACAATGTCGACAAATTATCGCCATCGGTAAGTTTTGTACCGATGAGTTCTAATAATGGTTGGTCGGGGCGATTGCTCATTGACATACAGATCAAACAAAATCGGCGGAGTTGTAGGGATTCAACAAGGTCATATGCAAGCTGGTTTTCGAGAATCAAGCATCGGCAATTTCGGTGATGAATCCTTTCCAACAAAGTTAATGGACCACAAGTAACGGCAAATATGCCGATTCTTTGGAGATCGTGAGCCACAAAGATATGTGGAAGGATATCGCAGGTACCTCTGTAGAAATTCAGCCGGTTAAATCGGCAGAGAGGCTGATGCTTTTTGGGCCGATAAGATAGCGAAATTATGAAGGATCGGTTTGGGATAAAGCACGAGGTCAATACTTATTCTTATCGGACTCCATACCCTCCTGCATATGATTTAATTCCTCTCCCAAATCGGTACAAGGTACCAGATTTCACTAAATTCTCTGGGCAAGATGATACATCAACAATGGAACACGTCAATCGCTTCATTATTCAATGTGGAGAGGTAGCTAGCAGAGATGAATTAAGGGTTCGATTATTTTCATCATCTTTATGCGGATCGGCATTTACATGGTTCATTTCATTACCACGAATTCTATTATTACTTGGGCTGATCTAGAAAAACAATTTCATAAGTATTTCTTTCTTTGGAATCCATGAAAAGAAGCTTACCGATTTGGTAAAATTGAGACAACAGTAATGATGAATCGGTAGAAAGCTTTGTGCAAAGGCTAAGAGATGTAAAGAATAAGTGCTACTGATGCAGTCTTTGGATGATCGGTGACTTGCCGATCCGGCTTTCAAAGGTTATTGCCACATCTTAAAGACAGATATGCTTCTCAGGAGTTTGAAAGTCTTAGTCATCTTGTGCAAAGGATTTCTGATCAAGACACTAGGGTTTTTGAACCTAAAAAGAATTGGAATAAAAAAGTATCATTTGTTGAAGGAGTAGGAGATTCTGATTCTGATGAAGAACCAGTTATCGGCTTGGCTGAGTGGGTTAAGAATAAAAGGCCGATATCTTGTCCCTTTGGTCAGAAAGAGCCAGAAAAGTTTACCTTTGATATCACCAAGGCCGACAAGATATTTGATCTTCTGCTTCAAGAGGGCCAAATTAAGCTGTCACCTAATCATGTGATCCCATCGGTGAGAAGAATTGAAGAAGATCTTGTAATCGCAAATGGCATAATGCAACTTCACACGGTACAAATGAGTGCAAGGTGTTAGAACCTTGATTACAATCGGCTATTGAATCTGGGAGAATTAAGTTTGGTACTTCCAATGCCCGAGAGCCGATGAAAATTGATCAACACCCTTTTCCAGCAAATACGTTGGAGGCCAAAGGGAAGACCAAGGTATTGACGTCAGAGGCTGCTGAGAAAAACGCGTCAGTGGATCCCCAACATCGGATAACTACCGATGATGCAAAAAGTAAGGGTTTGCTGGGAGAAAGCAGTAGTTCCAAACAACCTCCTCGACCTGGCATTGTGATTACTCATCGAAGGCAGCAGGGTTGGCGTCAGCGTAATGATCGATATCGACAACAGCAGGAAGAAAGGCGTCGGGAAGAATGGCATCGGCATAAGATCATTGGAGGTGCCGTTTTTTATCCATTCTTTGGGAAGAAGGTATTAAATTGCCAAGCTGTTGAAAATTGCCACGAGTGCAATGGTTATTATGGGGTCAATCGGTCGAAAGGAGGTTTCAACACGGCAATCGTGGTTTATTTATCAATGAGCCGATCGAGGCGAGCTTGATGCATGATCGGCTAGGGGCGAACTTAGTGTACATGAAAGGCTTAAAGCGCTGGATATTTTCCAAGGAATCAAGAGGAGCTTGAGGAAATGGCAAATGCAAGAGTTCCCGATGAGGAAATATTCTCTGAGGACCCTAATATCGCCGTGTAGAGTCAACTAGGACTGTTATCGGTAGGGGTTTCACCGGTTTGGAAAACCAAGTTTCCTCGATGGTGCCGGAGGGTCGACAAAGACGCAGAGAAGGAGGATGCAACGTGGCGTCGGAGGATTTATACCAAGAGGAAAATTCCTCCAATGAGAGGTCCGGTCATCGGCGTGGCAAGTAAAACACAAAATAAGGGTCCATCGGCGCAGATGTTAATATGGTATTCATATTGCCGATGGAGTTTTTGGCACTATCCGATAATGAGGAAGAAGTTGTTCTCTACGATCAAGTAGCTCGATTGACACTAGATCCAATGATGGCTGTTTTTGAGAAACCTACCGATGACGAGAGACTGACATCTTAAGGCTTTGTTTGTGAAGGCGAGTTGATGGGCGCACTGTGTCTAAGGTACTTATTGATGGAGGGCTGCGATTAATATTATGCCTTATGTGATGTATTGGAAACTTGGTAAGGGAGATCAAGACTTGACCAAAACCGATATGATCTTTGAAAGATTTTGAAGGCAATGTGTCACCGGCTAAAGGGGCGATATCGTTGAATTGACCATCGGCTGACAAAACCTTGCCGACGGACGTTCTTTGTTATTAACGGCAAGGGTGCATATAATCGCTTCTAGGGAGGATTGGATTCATGCTAATTGTTGTGTTCCTTCTACAATGCATCAATGCCTCGTACAATGGATTGGGGGTAAGATTGAGGTTGTCCCTGGTGATTCTTCTTATATCATCGCATCGGCAGAATCAGATACTTATGAGCGAACTAAATGCATATCGGGAGAAGCTTGGGAAAAAGAGTTCGTTAGAGTTCTTGATTATGAAATTCCACCGATCCAAGCGATCGGTTACGAAGAAGAGTTTTAATGGATAGGTTTGCCGATGATGGAAAATTAGGTCAAGGGTTCACATCGGCGAGATGATTTAGTAGGAGTAGATATCGGTGATGGCGATAGGCCAAGACCTACTTTTATTAGTGCTAAGTTAGATTCCAAGTGTAAGCGACAAATAATTGATGTGTTAAAAGAGTATAAAGATTGTTTTGCTTGGGATTATCTTTGAGATGCTGGATTAGACCGATCGGTAGTTGAACATCGGTTACCTATCAAATCTGGATTCGACCACCACATCGACCCGGTAGCGGCCGATGCAACCCTAATATACTTCACGATATTAAGGCGAAATAACTAAATTAATTGAGGCAAAGTTTATTCGGCGGTGTCGATATGCTGAGTGGATCTCTAATGTGGTTCTGTTTATAAGAAAAATGGAAAACTTCGTGTTTGTATTGATTTGAGGAATCTCAACAAAGCCACACCGATGGATGGCTATCAATGCCGATTCTTGATTTATTGATTGATCTTTGCAACCGGGCATCAAATTATCGACTTCATGGATGGTAATCTGAGGCTACAATCAAATATTCATGGTGAAGAAGATATTCCCAAGGCGCTTTCGGATGTCAGGTCATGTGGGGTTGTTTGAGTGGATAGTTATGACGTTTGGTTTGAAAAATGCGGCGCTACTTATCGGAGAGCTATGAACTTTATTTTCATGAATACATCGGCACATTAGTGGAGATTTACATTGATGATGTGGTGATTAAGTGCGGAGATATCACAAAACATTTAGCCGATCTACGAAAGATCTTTGGAGTGCACAAGGAAGCATGGATTGAAGATGAATCCTAATAAATGTGCATTTGGTGTATCGGCGAGGACAATTCTTGGGTTTTATGGTGCATCGGTGGGGCATCGAAATCGAGTGGGAAGTCTATTGATGCGATTAACAAGGTGGTTGCTCTGTCAATAAGACTGAATTGCAATATTTGATCGGTAAGATTAATTTCATTAGAAGGTTCATATCTAATCTGTCGGGTAAGATCAAGGCTTTCAGGTCCACTACTTAAATTGAAAGCCGATCGGGGAATTTGTATGGGGAGCTGAGCGGCGATTAGCCCTCGATGAAATTAAGAAATATTTAACAAATCCTCCGATTGCTAGTTCCACCTCAACACGGGAAGCCTTTCGAGTTATATTTGTCAGCCCGATGATCTGATTATCGGTTTCAAAGCTCTTATTCAAGAATTTGAAGGAAAGAACGTGTTATTTATTATTTGAGCGAGAAGATTAGTGGATGCTAAGACGAGGTATTCGCCATCGAAAAATTATATACGTGTTTATACTTTTCTTGTGTCAAATTAAGGCATTATTTGTTATACGCCGAATGTACGGTCATATGCAAAGACGAGCGTAGTCAAGTACATCTTGTCAATGCCGATATTAAGTGGTAGAATCGGCAAGTGGATTTTAGCATTATCGAATTTGAACTACGTTCTGAATCGACCAAAGGCGGTTGAAGGGGCAAGTTATGGCTGATTTCGTCACTCGACATTATGTCTGATGGACTCTCTGGAGATTGCCCCTTGGACACTTTTCTTCGATGGGTCCACATGTGGTGAAGGAGCAGGTATCGGCATTGTGTTGATTTCACCTCAAGGAAGGAAGTATGAGTTTTCATTACCAATTGTTGCTACATCGACAAACAATCGGGTGAATACCAAGCCTTGATAAAAGGGTTAGAATTATGAAGGAGATACGTGCTGCGATCTTTGTTGAAATCTTTGGTGATTCTATGCTAGTTATAAATCAATTGGCTGGAATTTATGAATGCCGAAGTGAAGCTTTGATTTCGTATTATGAAAGATGTTTGCAATTGTTGAAAGGATTTAGAGATTTTCGTCTTGAACATATCTCTCGATTGCATAATGAGGAAGCTAATCGACTAGCTCAGCATGCTTTAGGGTATCAGCCTATTCAGGAAGTGCTAACATCGGCAGTTGATACCGATGATTGGAGGAAGGAAATTGTCGATTATTTAAAGGATCCATATAGAAAGGTTGAGAGATGTATAAGGTTCCAAGCTACCAAATATGTGCTCCTCGATGATGAATTATATTATCGAACTATAGATGGAGTTTTACTTAGATGTGTTAGCAGTAATGAATCGAAAAGCTTGATGGGTGAAATTCATGAAGGAGTGTGTGGGGCGCATCAATCGGCTTTCAAGATGAAGTGGATGATCAGAAGGAATGGGTACTATTGGCCGACTATTCTTGAAGATTGTTTTAAATATTTTAAAGGATGTCAGGGGTGTCAAAAGTTTGGTAATATTCAAAGAGCGCCTGCATCGGTTATGAACCCTATAATCAAACCGTGGCCGTTCCGGGGATGGGCTATTGATCTCATTGGTCAGATTTATCCGCCATCGAGTAAAGGACATAAATTTATTCTGGTTGCTACCGATTATTTCACAAAATGGGTTGAGGCAATTCCTTTAAAAAAGGTGACATCGGTTAATATGATTGATTTTGTGAAAGAGCATATTGTTTACCGATTTGGTATTCCTCGGACTATCACTACCGATCGAGGGCACTATGTTTACATCGGGAGAATTTGATGAGTTTCTTTGTAGGTATGGGAATTAAAGTTTTAAATTCTTCTCCATATTATGCTCAAGCTAATGGACAAGTGAGGCTTCTAACAAAGGGATCATCAAACTCATTAAGCGCAAAATTGAAGAATATCCTAGGAGGTGGCATAAAGTATTAAATGAGGCCTTGTGGTCATATCGGATGTCATGTCATGGTGCAACCAAAGTAGCATATATCGGTTAGTATATGGACACGATGCAAGTATTGCCTTGGGAAATTAAAGTTGGCTCTAAGCGAATCGTTCTCAAAATCGGTGACGACCCGATGATTATAATACTCTTATGAAGGATGAGTTGGAAGATGTGGTGGGTCATCGGTTAAGGGCTTTAGTTAGCATCGAAGAGAATAAGAAAAGAGTAGCAGATGGTATGACAAGAAGGTGAAGGTAAAGGAGTTTGATGATGGAGATGCAGTGCGGAAATTGATTTTACCGATTGGGACTAAAAGTTCAAAGTTTGGAAAGTGGTCTCCTAATTGGGAAGGTCCATATCGGATAAATCGATACATTCACAGTAACGCGCATATATTCTAGAAACCCTCGAAGGGTTGTGTTTCCCAGAGCATTAAATGGAAAATATTTAAAGAAATATTACCTAGTATACGGATGGATGCATAAAAGTATAAGTTCCGATACTTGATCCTATCGGCTAAAATTATGCAAGGATGTCAATGTCTCATAAAGTGCCGATACAATAAACAAGATTACAAGTTCAACAAGGATTGGATAGCTAATATACATGCTTGCAGCGAATCTGGTCGGCTTCCTCCATTTCTTTGGTATCGTCATCGGCTGAAACACCTCCACGAGGCTTGAGTTTTTTCTTCATGGCCAAAGCTTTGCGAGCCTAGATATCTCTTTCTTCTTTGAAGGGCTTTGATGGCATTGGGTAGTTGGCTTTCTTCTTGTTGGGCATGAGTTAAGGTGCATCGACTTCTTTCAATTCAGCCAATAGAGCCATCTTCCTTGCCGATAAATCCAAGATTTTACGCTTAAGTTCAACACCGAAGAAGTCGCAAGTTGCCGATGCCCTTGTGCTTCTCATCGGCAATTTGTTTGATTAATAGCATCTCTTCTTTGAGTTGAGCTGAGCTGCTCTATCGGCAATACGTTGAGCAGCCCGTTGATATTGTAGTTGGCGGCTTTCTAAATGGGCTCTTTGGGAAGAGTACTTCTTCAACATCGGCGGGGACCAGACCCGGATTGTTTTGAAAATCGCCTTTGCGGGTCCGAGTCATCTACCGGTTAGGCGGTATCTGCTATAGCAAGTTCGGGAGAGCTTCCAACTTGGTCTTAGTTTCTGCCGATATTGTTCCCAGTGCAAGGGAAGAACTTGTTTCCTCTCCATCATCGTCAGAGACGTCAATAGCAAAGGAGAATAGGCTGTTTGGGGAGTCTTGTTCCTAAGGAAAAGAAAAGGAGGTCAGTTAAGGATAAGTATGAGTATTGTAAATCAGCTAGGTTAATCGGTTTACCTGTTTCAAGGCAATTTCCTGTGCTTGACTGGAGGAAGCAACTTGGAGTATGCCGTGTGGGGGATCAGCTGAGCTTGCCGATGGGATATCCTCTCTGTAACTTCATCGGTGGTTGGCTCTTGTGGTATGATGACCGATGACATTGGGGGCGATGTGGGGATCGGCATGGACCTTTGTCGTTTTGGTTTGTGCCTCAAAGCATCGTTAAAGCTTTGCGCTTTGCTTGGGCATCGACAGCGATTGGTGGGGGCATCGGCACTTGTTGGTTGTGAAGCTTGGATATCCGAGTGCGCTTGCCGATGTACCCAATTGTTTGCCGCAAAACAAGTGTAAGGTATAATATTTAATGAGATAAAATGAAAAGTCAAGAGGATACCTCACGAAGGTTTGTCAAAAGAAGTGGTGCTTGATATCGGAGGAATTGCCGATGGCGATCCAATGACAGCTCTTACCCCGATGGTTAATGTTAATACGGTTTGTGATCGGCATAAGTAGAAATAAACAAGGTTGTTACCTTGAATGCCTTGACCAAGGTTGTAGCAATGGCGATGGAGTGGCCCTAATTGTAGCCAATTTGGACTTAGAGGTGATGGTCTTGATACGGATCTTACGGTGAGTCAAAGCGGTTAAGGTGGGAAGCGTTGTAGCCGATTGATGATATCGGAGAAACATTTGAAGATCGAAGGGTTTCCCACTTTTGCTCACAGATGGTCTTTGGGTTGTTAACTTTGTCATAAGAGAGTCGATTCTTGATATATGAAGGGAAGCGAAGGAGTTAAAAGAAACTTCTTTGCGTCAAATGGGATGGCATATTCGAGGTCGATCATGTGCCGATATGTGTGAGCGAAGTTGCAAAGCAGTTGTTCCTTCCACTCTCGCCACCATTGCTTATATGACTCGGTGATGAAGGATTTGGCGTCGGTGGATATATCAACATCTGTAGTATCGGCATCGGGGAGAGTTGTACTACCTTGTTCGATCTGTTCCACGGTGATTGTTTCCCTAGGTTTGATCACATCGGCAAAGCAAAGTTTGATTGGCGATTGCCCAAAAGCCAATTGGCGGGATCTTGCCGATGGATTGTAAAATTCATACGTAATGTTGGTGTTTTTCCGCTACCAAATGTATTTCTTTGGAATTGCCACAGGGAGTAATGATGGCCATCATAAGTTCCTTATCTGATTGAGGTGTCATCGGCCAAAGTTGAAAAGAAGGGGAATCTATTTTCCTCGTCAATATAAGGTACCCAGGCCCTATGATCACGAGAAAGACCATTGTAGAAGCTTTGGAAGAATCTGCCGATCTGGTCTTCATTGGCCTCTGTTCCAGGAAGGACAATTATGGCTTCACCAAAATTGAGGGGTGAGCGTGTTGCCGATTCATCGTCCCCGAGCACATGGTCTTGAGCAATTTCTCGTGGGAATTGTTGGGCAAAAAGTCCCATTGCAAGCGTTTGTGCATATGTGCATTCAACCACATGTTGATAAACCACCACGGGCCTCCTAGGTTGCCGATGGGTTCGCCAAGCAGAAGTTTCTGAGACACTTGATGAAGAAGATGATAAGTGGAGCTCAGAAGGTATCGGCCAAGAGGAAACCTTACACCATTAGCCAAAAGTTCAATTGCGGGGAGGAAGGCGTTGGTTGGTCCCTCTTGATCGACCCACGAAAATAAATTTTCTAACCACATATTCAAGAATGTGGCATGTTCCCCTCGGTTAAGTGTCCCGGTCTTACGGTATTCTTGAATGTACCCGTCCAACGGCGATGTTGCGGTATTCACCCTATATTCAGATTTTCTACCATAGATGGAGCCTTCATCGGCGGTTGAAATATCCAAGCCGGTGAGCATGTGGACATCGGCAAGTGTGGGAGTAGATGGGCCATGTCCAAACATAAAAGTGTTTGTTGTGTCGACCGAAGCAAGCGGTTGCAATCATCATTGATTCATTCTTACGCATATCGGCAATAGATAGCCTAATGCATTGGTCTAGCTTCCGTTTACTTGATATACTTGCATCGATCTATTAACCCTCAAGTACCAATCTTTCCACCCTTTGGTGGTCTTGGGCCAAGATCGGAATGTGTCTTTCCATAAATTCGAGAGAGAAATTTTGGGCTCTAAAAGGGATTACATTAACCTCTGCATTAATCGAGTTAGTTGGATCTGGGTTGCCCATTGGTCCTAGGCATTGGACATGCGGCGGCTGATCGGTTGGAATAACTAATTTGTTGCTTGAGTTCCTAAGTTTAAAGAATCAGGAGAACAAAAGAAAGGAAAAATCACCAATTGTATGGATTTGCGAAAACTAGGGGATCAAAGTAAAAGGTAATGGAAGTGGAGCGACCGCGTTGAGGACATTGAAGTTGATTGCCATTATCTTGAGGAAGATGGGGCACGAGCCGGAGACTTGAGGTTAACGGAGAAGAGTTCTTGTTGGTTGAGGTCGTCGCGGTTGTTCGTCTGAGTCGCCTTGGAAAGAAAATGTCAAAGATTGGGGTGCGAGGGTAGAAGGCGAGTGTTAGGAGGAATCTATTTATAAGCCGCTTGGGGTAGGGGTATTTTGGACTTATCTCTATACATGGCGCATGTAGGTCGAGGTGGTTCGGATGGATATGGTAAGCTGTTACATACGATAATCGTGGGATTGTCTGAGATGAGGTGATGGCAAGTAATCATGATTTGGAAGAAGTATCGGTGCAGGATATTTTAATTAAAGCGTCGGCATTATCATGTTAAGATCTTGCCGATGGGTTATTATTTTGGTATCTTGATCATAATCAAGGCAAGAGTGGTTGGCGATTGTGCGATGTTTCTTGAAGTGCGTGAATCAAGATTAGATTTGATTGGATTTGATAATGAGATCAAGTTTTGGCTTGGAGAATGAGTTCTGATAATCGGCGAAGGCAAATGTTATCTGGAGTAAATTTGAACATTAATGGTTTTATACTCCGAAATTGGGGGGGCATGTTGACACCGTTTTTTGCGCGTGTCAAAATGATCGGAGTGGACTGATCGGCAAGGGAAAGTTATTGTATACTCGATAACCGATGAAAGCCGACTTGTAAAGATGGTGGCCGATGGTGGTGGTGGTCGATGGAAAGATTGATTTAGACTCGGGCGTTGCCGATGAGGTTGGAGGTGTTATATTGTCGATGCCAATGAAGGGAGGCTTGAGGCTTGAAGACTCTGCCGATGAAACAGGGAGTATGCCGATGGGAAGGAGGACGGTGAGATTTCCATCGTAATTGAGGTGACGAGGAAATAGATAGGAGTTGATTTCCTTTTCTATATTTGTTAGAGTATGACTCATGTAAGAGTCACGTGTTTCCTTAGATATGGGCTTGGTGTCCTAGTTGTGTTTGGTTGTGTCTCTTTAGATCGGGGTATAAATATGGAGCGAGGGCAATGTAATAAAAAAAGGAATCAATATCAAAACCAAGTTTTACTCCTATTTACATCTACTTATTTTTCGTGACTTCGTCAATTTGCATATTTTTCTTTTACGAGTTCTCATTGATTCGGCGAGTTGCATTGTCTCAGTCGACCTTGGCGATTCTCGAGTTCAGCGTGAGTACCCCTTGGCCGTGACTTTCGGGCGTATCATTTGTTGTCAGGACCAAAGTGCTCGTATCTTCATCCTTGTCGATTAACAGGTCAAATCGACTGGCACGCTCTGGATATCGATTCGGGTATTAGCCCTTTGTGTTTGCAGATCCACTTTTGCATCAACACTTTCCACCATTTTAACATGAGTGATCATAATAATCACCTATTGCGAGTAACGGCAGGTTACTCACGCTATCAAAATTCTGAGCATAGCAGCTACTCGACCTATACTAGTAGGACTCATAGGTAAGTTTATCTATGCATGTAGTTTTCCATAAAATGCCTATAACGTAAATGCATATCACACATATATATATTCAATGATCATTCAAAAATAGGGGTTATGCACCGGGGCTTGCCTTGGGCAGGCAGTGTGTCAACAAAGTCAGCAACTGATGCCTTCGGGGCTCCCTCCTGTACGAGAATCTACTCCTCGTACTCCTCAATGATCTCCTCATACTCTTGTTAGCCCGTAGGCACGAACTCTACCAACTCGTTATCTACATGCATGAAATGATGATGCAATACTTAGTAATACGGCAACAGCAACTCTGAAAATACAATACATCTATCAAGCTACTAAGCTAGCTCTACCGACTAAGATGCTAAGTTACCTATTATTCCACTAACAGGTATGAAACATTACATGCATTATCTTAGCAACTCAAGGCATCCCTATTCTTAATATCGATTTACTCTATATATGATAAAACAAGGAGTACTAGCTACTCTATTTATCAACCTACTCTAGGGCTCCAAAAATTACAGTGAGCACATAATAATCTAATGAACCTACTATAAAAATTTCATGGCTAAAGATGTCACCAATTTGCCACAAAAATCCCTACAAATATGAACTGAGATAATACTAAGCTTTCCTAAATGAATTAATGAATCTATCATTATCGTAGGTAACTGTAAACTATCTACACCAACAGATAGATAACATTTTTATGAACTTAACAAATTTTCTTTCACTATTTTTGAACACCTATAGAATTCACTATAATTTTTCAAATATCAGCTCAAAACTAAATTGAATAAACATTTACTAATTCCCTGGAAAACGGAAAACAGAATTCAACCCGCGTGCCCCGCGAGCGAGCGGTGCGGCCCACTTCCGCGCATCGTGCGCGCTCATCGCGTGATCCACTGACGCGGCCCACACGGGCGTGGCCCAACCGCGCGGCGACAACCCACGACGGGGAGGCCCGCGCGCGCTGATCTTTTTGCGAAAATGCCCTTGAGCTACCGATGATTCACCCCGAGGTTTGCAGAACTATTCCTATCACCTGTGTTTTACAGATAAGCCCTCAGAATAATCTGTCTTTACCATGGCCAGGTCCTCGGGCACCCACGCGAGCACCGGCGCGGCGGCAACGACACTGGCAGCCACATCGGCCAACCAGGACCCGCTCCGACCAAGCTAGCGAGCCAAACCTCACCTATGACCTTAGAGCCTACCCTAGCCAAAGCTACAGGGGCAACGGAGCTCGCGGCAATGGTGGCCACGGCGCCCGGCCACGCGCGACGGCGGCACGATCACGCCGGCCACCCTAAGCCACCATAGTAAGAGATAACTAACCCTAAAGCACCACTAGCGTACCCAAGTGGCTGTTGTGGAGAAGGTTTGGCCGACGATGGATCGGGTGCGTCCGGCCACGCGCGCATAGCAAGCTCTGCGACGGGCAGCGGTGGCGCGACCGTGCCAACGGTGCCGGGAAGGAAGTGGCGGTGAAAGTGGGGTGCACATAGGGTGGAGGGGATCAAGGCGAAGACACAGTGCCACGGAATTGGGTAGAGGTGGATAGTGTGAGGCTAATTGGGTGAGCGTCGTCGTTCGGCCTTAAGGTGGCCGGCGATGGAGATAACTCCAAATTGGAGCTCAACACGGTACGGCTACAACAGTGGACGGGCTTGGCGCGTAGCTAGATTCCCAATTAAGCTTCTAGCGTGCGCAATTACTTGGATTGGATCGGCGCTGTGAGCTGGCCCTAGCGCAGCTCGGTGACACCAGTGCGATGCCATTTATGGCGGTGGCGGTTGGGGAGCGCAGCGTGGCGCTTGCCACTAAATAGAAGAGGACAAAGACGCCATGGGGAACGGCTACACGCGCGGGCAGAGCAAGGCAGCAGAGGCAGTGGCACGGCGAGCAGCGGGCGCTGTGTCGCCTCGGCGGGACGCGGACGCCAGGCAGAGCAGCGGCATGTGGGGGTACCTCGTGCCTACACGCGCAGTGCGCCCGACATGACGACGTGGTGTAGAGGAACGTGCGTGTGCTGTGGCGCGACGGTGACAGCATGAGGCAGGCGCCCAGGCGGCAGCGGATCGGCCAGAGCGACTGGCCCACGGCGGCAACGGCAAGGAAACTGCGGGGCAGAGCGGCTAGGCCAGCGCGGTGGTGCGCGTGCATGCACGCGCACGTGCGTCGGGCGGCCGACGCCGAGTGTCGAGGCATGGTGACTGCGTCCACGCGATAAAATCGGCCGAGAACGTTGTGCGCACGATTTTTAAAGCGCTCGAAAAACCCTAAAACATCGATCTAATCGCCAAACCACCTATGCAATTCTTAAGAGGGCATATTAAGCTACTAAAATAAGCACTAATACCCCATCACTCCTTACTCCGATTATCCTACAAAAATTGTCAAACTCAGCCTTGTCAAACCATTTTCCGACTTAAGAAATTTGACTAAGTCTTGATCGGATTCGCGTCAAATTCAAATTTTAAGCTATTAGATACGCTAGCTAGTGAACTCATTTTTCGACCACAGGTATTTCATTGCCGTCTACAAAGTTTGCACTTCAACTTTATTTAAGTAGCACTATAAGTTCTATAGCATTTTTGCTTAATAAAAATTGGTTTAAAACCCTAAATAATATAACGTGACATTGAAATGTAACTTTCGTTTCGTGTTTCCGTTGATCGTTTCGAGTTACGAAAATCGATCTACACACTATATCACATGCATTAACACATAACCATGATGCTCATGACATGTTTTAGCAAAAGATTTATAGTGTAACACCGAGGGTGTTACACAAGATGTGTAGACCTCACGAACAATCATTATTAATGTTGGCACACACATTTTAGATAATCTCTATGTCCGAAACATAGAGTAGATCTCTCAGTAGTAGGCAAATAAATTGCTGCTATAGACACAGTCTCTGGGCTCATATATTCTCGTGAATTAATATACCGTAGCCAATGCCTAAGGCTCTACTACCTGTGTGTAGGTTTTAATAATGAATGATGGTAGACACCATAAAGGTGAACCATTCTCGTATTTCCAAAACACTTATTTGAGACAACATAATGTAGGTAATCATCAAGTTTAAATAAACATGATATAGACCTCTCGGCAATGGGCGAATAATTGCTGCCGTAGGCATGGTCTCTGGGCCGAATAATCCAACATGGATTAAGCGCAGCCAATGCCTAGGACCCCATCGCTTGTGTTATAATCCCAAATATATCCAAGATATGCATTGATTTTGTTTTGCATAATCTATCATTAATTAAGTAATACTTAATTAAGAGAATTTGATTTTGTTGCAATTAAGACTAATTGCCGAATAACAAAATCGACAAACTATTTATAATTAGATATGAACAGTTTTCTAGTCTTCAAACAAAATGAATGTATAGGAGTAAAAACTCTACCATACAGGGTCCATGATTAAAATAGAAAATCATAGACACAGAAAACATATCTAAACATTACAATAGTAGATTTATCTACAATAGTAGTAATCATGATGCAAAATGTTAATGACCCATAGGTCTAAAAAATCTATTGACACTAGATAAATAATTTGCATCATAATTTATTTAGACACAAAGTCTAAAACGAGCATTTATGTAAGGCATAAATGCAGCACGTTACAGCCATGTACTATTTTGTTAAAACTAAAGAGTTAAAACATATAAGGCATGTACATGATCTATCAATACAGAATAGTATGTGATTTGGATAAAATACAAGGGCCTTTGTACCAAAATTGCAACCTTATCCTCAACCCACAGACAGTACCTGCGGTCCAGCGCGAGCGGTTCCTGGAACTCGAACGGACTTTTTCCACCGGCCTAGCTCGGATGCCAGGATTGGCCAAGGGTCCGGCCGCCGCTGTGCTCGGGCGAGCATCGCAGCCATGGCTCGAGTGCCCACCACGGCCCTTCGGTCGAGTGGGCCTCGCGGCTGTCCAGGCGTGCAGCCCCGCCGCCGTTTCCGGCCCGGGTCGGCGAGCACGCAACCACGGATGGGCGCGCACTGGCCAATGCGGTGCAGCCATGCCGGGGTCCGACAGTTGCCGCTGGCCGGCCTGGTGCGGGCGAGCGCCGCAGCCTAGGGCGTGTGGGCCCCGCCGCTACCGGCTTGGCATGTGCGGGCGCAGGCCACAAGCGAGCGCCGCTGCTACCTGGCTCGTGCGAGCGCCCCAACTGCCAGCCAGGCACGGCCAAGCGCCGGTGCTGCAGGCCTGGTGCGAGCAGGCGTCATCGCTGCCGGCCTGGAGAGCGGTCACCGCCGCCGTCCTCAGGCCGAGCGCATCGCCGACGGGGAAACTCCCCCTGTGCCGGATCTGGCTGATTGCAACCTGAGCGACACGATGGTCGTAGTTGCCGACTTGCCGGGACCAAAGTTGCAGGTTCCGTATTGGAATTAGACGCATCTGGCATCCTCCAGGAACAAGATACAGAATGTATCCATGGCTGCTTAGCTTTGCCATCGAATCAGATATTGTTCCTGTCGAAGTTCATCGTCCATATTGCTCTGGATTCTCATGGAAAACGGTGGCCTCCCATCCTTCTCTTGAAGACGATGCGGATCAGTCATCCGCTTCTGCGATTTCTTCTTAGGCTTTGGCCGGCCTCCGTTGTTGCCCGAGTGCATCATTTCCGGCGAACCCTGTCTATACGGCCTTCTTTTCCCCGCCCAGCGAGAGCAAGAGTGCGTGATAACGTGTTAAAAATAGAGAACGAGAGATTTCGATGATGCAAAATGATTCACATATATATACAATACCCATACGGACGGTTACAGGTATGAGAAAAAGAGGGGTGAAAAGACATCCCTTGAATTAATCCCTAATTCATCACTAGATAATAATTCTCAACATAAATGTTGAGCCAGCACGAAGGCATGAGACGAAAAACAGACGGTTTATGATCACTTAATACCGGGATGCAATTTGCTTTAAATCCAATGCATACGTGGTACACAGTAGTTTTTCAAACACATTTATTCAAACGCAGGCGCATGAGATTTCGCATTACCCTTAGTCGCCATGCTCGCGTGTCCGATTGCAAATCGATGATCCAGATTTAGCCGCATCTCCTTCTTCTTCCCTCGTTCCCCAGCGCACTATTCAACTTCTCCGTGACGCCCGCACCCGCGCTTGCACCTGACGGCCACTCGCCTGCCCTACCCCCTTCTTTCCCAACTCCGGCGGGCTTAGAAGAGAAGGGCTTTCGGGAGGAAGGCTGGCCAGGCGGTGGGGACGGCGGCGAGGCGGTTTAGGGGCCATGGCGGCCAGATCGGGGTAGGTGAGCTCCATGGCCACAGAAGAAGGAGGAGGGAGGGGAAGAAGGCGGCCACCGCGGCCGCAGAACTCCGGCGAAACCCTAGCGCACCGCGGCTGGGCGGTGGGCAGCGGTAGGGGTGAGGAGGAGGAGGGCACGGCCGCTGGCGAGGCAGGCAGGGGTGGGGCGTGAGGACGAGGAGGACGATGAGGAGACGGCGGGGGTGATGACGAGGAGTGGGCGTGAGAAAGAAGAGGGTCGGGAGGTTGAAGACAACTGAGGAAAATGTAAATGCTTAGTCAATTGTGCACCTGAGACAGATCCTTTATTTATTTGTTCAAAGGTAGCATGGCTTCTCCATGTATCATAAGGTATATACCCACCAATTTTAAATATAAGTACATATATTTTTATCGAATTGCACTATATATAAATCCATGATGATTCTTTTTTCCTCATTCTTCCATGACACCTTTAGTTAAATGCACAATAATAGTGCAATATATATACTACTCACACTCACACCCATCTTGATGGACACTACATTCATTCTCTTCACAGTTTGGTATTTCTACCCAAGTCCAAGTATCAAGTGTAGTTGTTGCAATGTTTGCACTCCATAACTCTATTATAATTAGTGCTACAGAGGATAGTTTTTTTTATCATATATATTGTTAACAAGTTATAGCTAGTTCGGCTAATGCGCATGGTGTGTTATGGACCAAAATTTCTTATAATCTTTTATGGTTAAACTAGGGTTGAAATAAATATCTTTTGAAAATCTGATGTCAAAACTGCAAATGAAACATTGCACGAGATCAAAACAAACAACAAAAGTGGTTTATCCACAAATTGGATTTTGAAAAGACGTATGATATGATAACGTGACTTGGGATTTTCCATTTGAAGTTCTTTAAGACCCCGTTTGGATCTTTGGAATTGAATTTATTTTAATAATCATAATTTAGACACATATTAATTAAGCTAATATGGTTGTATATGGATTATATTGGTATATTATTGTTGGCTATAGGAGAGAGATACTTATGTGTTGTATTTCTACCATAGAGAAGCTAGTTGAAGAGCGTGTTATAAGTTGCAAAGTAGAAACATAGCATGGTGATTTATAGAATCAATTTCCATCTCCCACCCTATGAATTTGAGATAGGCTTATATGTGAACTTTGGAAAGTGGTGGAATGTCAAATTTCAAGCCAAATAGCCTAGTTTATTAATTAGATTTCAATTCCTCAAAGTGAAAAAAGCCATATTTGGACTATGCTTCAACTATGTCATCTGTACTTGAACTATTAGATAATCATAGTCGATGATAACATCACAGTTCCCACCGCTATTCCAAAACCATACATGAAACCTTAGCTTCATACGGCTCCTCTATGATCGGAAAAAAGGAAAGGATTGTTTCGTTTTGGTATTATCCCCTGGGCATAGATAGAATTAGGTGTCACCGTTTGCATCGTATCAAAAATCGTCATTCCTGAGATTAGCCACCCGCCAGTTAATTCACGGGGTTTTTTAAATCCACCTGTGAGATACACACGAAATACGTAAAGGATCCAAACGGCCCCTAAGAGACTTCAATGGAAAAATGGAGTAACTGAATCAGAATGGAACCACCATATGTGTTGAAATCAGCAATAAAATGGGTGCTTACTTTACAGAAATATATTTTATGCTTTGAGAAAAATTGTGTTCTTGAAGTTGCAGATATTGCTTGTCTTTGCTCTATTTTCTCACAAGCTGGGTTTTTTTCTTTATCATGCGCTAAAGCTATGCTGCATATTTCCTCATTTATGAACACAAAAGCTTGATACATATAGAGTGGTCCAGAGAAACATGAAAGCAATCGATTGTGCACACATGAAAAGAGATACGACATGCACAAAGAGACATGCATTTGGATAGCTCATAATTTTATATTTTTATATCAATTTTAGTGCATGCAAATATAATGCTTGCAGTTTATTATGTTGGTAGCACTTTGCTGTTTATTATGCACGCAGCTTTCCTTTTAAGATGTGGGCAACTGGAATGTTACAGACTCATGAACAAAAAGGTGCTAACATTAGTGGCTCAAAATGATAGTAGCCTTACTATATGGTACAGCAAAAGGAATAATGATCTACTACTATGGTGAAACTGGACGGCACAAACTAAAGCTAGTCTGCGAGCCTTAAATGGATATCACTCAAGTTTGCTGCTCTGCGAGTCAGAAGTATTTAAATTGATCATCAACATGTAAGATAGGCAATTGATAAAATTAAATGGAAGCAAGACATCATCATGAGAAGCTTGCTGCTGATCTAAAGCTCGTTATGCTCTTTATGACCAGCTAAGACATTTAATGTTGGAGCACTCTCATGCATTCAGAAGTGGGCGGCATGTGTCATGCATGAAAACTCTGGCACACACACATACTCATCACTGATTTTGAATAAATCAATTTCTGTAAAGAGGAAATAATACTAAAACAATTGCTCACGTATACCCTTTTTCTTATACTCCATTAATCAATTCCTAAAATTGCAAATTTTTTGTTAGATTGAATTTATAGAAAAAAAACATAAATATTTATGACACCTAATGAGTACATTATAAACATATATTTTATTGGTGTATCTAGTGAGTACAATCGAAAGCATCCATAGATGACATATATTTTATCCACCATGTAAGAAATACTCCCTCAATATACTGGTAATTCAAGTCGTTTTGGACAGCAATACGGTCTCAAAAACATAAATTTGAATTCTTATTTCTATAAAAATATTTATTGGAAAGTGATATATATATATTTTTATGAAAGTACTTTTCAAGGCAAATCTATTCATATAGTTTTCATATTTCCAAACTCAACAACTTAAAAGTTATTAATGATTTATATTTCTAATATTTGACCTAAGCCTTGTCCAAAACGACTTGAATTACCAGTACGGAGGGAGTACCATTTTTTTATATACTAAATATATATAGGTATCCTTCATCGCTAGATATGAATTTAGAAGATGCTAAGATGTGAGATGTCTATGTCAGAAAATGTGATTTGCCTAGATTAGTTTGCATTTATTGACATATGCATCTTTGCATTGAAGTTGGAGTACTGAAGGTTATATATCTCCAACAATATACAATGATTTCTACGCAAGACGTATATGACATCTTTTGTTATTTTTGAAAGCCTTTAAAGATGTATCTACATGATTTTTTTCTATATATGCATTTCTTAAAATATTTAAGTAGGTGATGATGGTTGCATTAGAGTTACAATTTATCTGGTGGGTGTGGAAGTAGGTATCTAAAAGGGGTTCCTCTTGAAATGACCTAGTCAATGCCTAGAGGGGAGGGTTAATAGGCTTTACAGATATTTTCTGCACAAAAACGGATTTAAACTACACATGCTGCAAAAATTGTCTTAGCCAGTTTCAGAAATCAGCTAGGCCAGTTTTTCCTAGCGCATTGCAGATATGAGACAACTGCAGAGACTGGCTTGGTCGGTTTCTAAAACCGGCTAAGTTCCATGAAAACCTACAGTAAATAAGATAGCAGCCTCTTGCTTTCTTTCCTTCCGTCTTCAATCCAAAGGTGCTTGCCGTGCTTTTGAGCGTTTTGTAACTTGTTCAAAGTGTCCCTGCACCAACAAACAGAAGCTCTGAATCAAAAAAAAAAAAAAAACAAGCAGAAGCTCAATTATATGAAATATATGGAATGTAAGTATGAAGTGAGGCAAACCTAAACAAGGAGACATAGCAATATATTTCCTGGAGATCGGATCCTCAGTTGGATCCTATGTCTCCATTGTGGAAGCCGTGAGTGACCACCCGCGGTCAAGCTCTAGCCGGGTTTCTTTCAACCACTTTCCACGGTCCACTAGACGATATTTTCCCTTTCGAATGCAAGATCATAGCGCGCACATACTATCTTGTTGCACTCAACACATTGGGTGTTCATCAGTGATGCCTAGCAACCTCGGAGCCAAGCTCCAAGAGTAAACAATTCTTCACCATGAAACTTGACGTTGCTACGAAGTGCTCAAGGCTTTGTTCAGCTCTCTACTTGCTCACACAAGCTCACATGGCCCAAATCTTGCTCCCCAATTTAACGGATATGGCAAATATTACTCAAATCCCAAAAAAGGTGAATTGGAAGGTTTGTCTAGGTTTTTTATGAAGTTTAGCAACTCTCTAAGGCTTTAGCAACCAACCAATGGCCACGGGATGGGTATAAATAGCCCTCCCACAAAAACTAGCCATTAGCACTCTATTTGGGAAAACCGGCT
Source organism: Miscanthus lutarioriparius (assembly GCA_904845875.1). Classification (NCBI taxonomy): domain Eukaryota; kingdom Viridiplantae; phylum Streptophyta; class Magnoliopsida; order Poales; family Poaceae; genus Miscanthus; species Miscanthus lutarioriparius. Next base: position 42,189,632 of record CAJGYO010000018.1, read on the forward strand.
TAACTGGATCCTAGAACCGACTTAGCAAGATTTCTCAGCAAATTAGCCATAGCAGATTTAAACTTGCAAAACCGGCCTAGACTAATTTCGCCGCCTTCTCCCAATTAGCTCTCATTTCTATGCTATTCACTTTGATTTGTTACTTGGGTTGTTTTGAGCACTTGGATTTGTCACTTGGGTTGTTTTGAGCATTTCTAAGACTCATCTAGCACTTAGTGTTGCATTCCTCTTAATATATGTTATACCAATACTCATGATTTAAAGATACACCATTTATATATATCACTTGAGCTTATCTTTCTTCAAACATTGTCATTGCTTCAGTATCATCATTTGAGGGAATCCAACACTTTCATGGCCTTGAGCTGAACTACCTTGAGCTATGACTTTGGATATCTTCGACCATTTGACCAATACTACATTTTCATCCAAAAGACATATTTTCCATATAATTCAGTAATGATTTGATCCTCCATAGAGATATGACTTCCCATAGCTTATTAATTAGCACCTCGGCTCAATGCAAGTCCTCTCGTCTTCACCTTAACCTTACATCGGTCCCTTGGTTGCCAAGCCGTCTCTTGCCCTACACAATTGCCCAATCCCTCTAAGCCCTTTCCTTGCTATCTTCACTCTATCAAACCATCAAGTCACATATTGCTTTGAATCGGCTTTAAGCTTACATTGGAAACAATTTCATTTGCATGGTTGTCTTCTGCTTGAACTAGATTGTTTCCATTGATTTCCTTCTCAATAATCTTCATCTATAGACCATTCAAGCATTAATGATTAACCACCAATATAAAAACCATTTTCAATATCTTTTATTTGAACTAGCAATCTTTGTGACTAAGACCAAGCCACATGCAAACTCTCATGTCTCATCCTTAATTTCAATACACTTGCTTGCTAATTCATCAATTTTGAAACCCAAATTTTAACCATGCAAGATTAGAATCGTGATGCCTAAGAGGAGGGGGATGAATTAGGCTTTCTAAAAACTCTACTCTAAACTATGGCCTCTAATTTCCACTTATCAAAACATACGCAAGAAAGTAATCTATCTAGATGTGCAACTAAGGTTTTGCTAAGTGTCTTACTATCTCTACCGCAAAAAGAGTAATGCAACCTAGGTTCTAATCTTATCAACAACCCCAACAAGCCAAACTAGAATATTAAGCACACAACCTAGGTACACAAATTCAAGAGCAGAAGCTTAATTGACATAGAGATAGAAATTCCCATCAACGACTCTGGTATTTTTACCGAGGTATCAAGAAGCTCATGCTCCCCCCTAATCCTCGTTGAAGCCCCTCACAAAGATGCCCTTGCAAGGGCCAAGCATCGAGTTTCTAGCCAAATTGTCATAGGCCTCATTCACTCTGGTACATGGGTGCGGCCAGAGTTTTCTGGTGAGTTGAACCCCTGCCTGTGGAACAGTTTTGATGCATATTCTAGTGCCGACCTTCTTCGAAGCACCAGTGTTATCTAGTGGGCCTATTGACCCTATCTACTATTTGTAGACCGCTTTGTTCGGTGCTGCCTACATGAGGTCACCGAACCTTTCCGGTGTTGCACTATAGCTTTATCTCATTTCATTTCTTCACATCTTTTCATCTGGGTTGGTTCCATCTTGTGAATTGGACTTCTTGTATTACTTGTAGGTCTTCTAGAGTAGCTCAAAGTTCTTGCTTGAGGTGTTCATCATGCTAATCTCCATTTTGTCGAAGTCCAAAGCTCACTTTGGATCCATTTGAACTTTCCTTGTATATTAGCAAACAATATTTGTTCAAATGGTCATGTTGTTCATCAAACACCAAAATCATATAATGGCCCATGCAAGGCATTCCATTTTCCATACACATGATATGACCAAGCTTCACAATCTGAGCCCAATCACATGTTAATTATACCTATGACTAAATACCTACACATCTCAAAAATTACATTAGTCCCTTCATCGTAGTATCATTCTGTCGGGGTTATGATCCTCGGGTATCTCAAGGCAATGATTAGTTAGCAGGCCGAGTAGCCCACGACACATCAGCTGGCAAGAGCCCAAACGATCGAGGCCCAGCTGATCCAAGAAAACTAGGACAAGCGCTAAGGCCGAAGTCGGCCACAACCCCTTCATCAGAGTTAGCCGCACGACGCACAAGAAACTTATGACCTCTCCACCGTCCTGACCCCAGGGAGGAACGAGGAGAGGTCAGACCCAGCCAAGTGTGCCCGCTCTAACAGGAGTGAGCATGCCACATTGACCCAGCAAGGGTCGAGGGGACATTGGTCACCTCAGTCCAGTTAGACACCATCCCTGCGCCACGCAGCACAGACAAGACAACACCGCACGACGGTGACTGCTAGTACGGTGACTCACCATCCAGATACGGACCAACAAGACGCATGTATGATCCTACCCACCACGAGATGGGATCCACGATGGAGGCCTTGACTCGGAGGCCATCTAAACAGATGGGAGCCATGACCCCAGAGCCCGGGATCATGGCCACCAGCTCCACAAGCAAACCCGATGATCGACAACCCAGGGGTGGCTACCAACTCCTATACGACGCCCCCAGAAGACCAGGAGGTGATGACAAAGACCACGACGGAAACCACATCACGTAGGACGGTTGGTCAACCACCACCGTGCCTATAGTGCCGCCACGCCCGGCATAGTAGCACCACGCTGCACCTTACCATGATGTGGGCACATGACCATGATGACAACCACACCCAGATGTGTACCGCAAGATGGTGTAGCTTGCAAGCCAGTTGGCGCGCCATCATCTTTCTGAACCAGTATAAATCCTCATGTCTTTTGGATGCTACCATCATCTTCCTACAGCAGCGTGGCAATCGTATAAATTTACTAATCTGGTTTACAAAACACCGATAGTTGGCACGCTAGGTGATGTGCACACGTCTATGCAGCACGTGTAGCAAGTTGTTGTGGCCCGATCTTCTCGTAGGAACTGCGAACTTGATAAATTGTCGTTGCGCGACCTGGTGAAGAGGCAATGCACCGCGAGGCTGTCCACGCGATGAACTACCGAGACAATCACCCTTCCACGTACCGACGAACAGCCCACGCAATCACGTCGTATAGATATGAAGGCACAAACTGGGTGAACCACAGTTCGGCGTTCTACAACTCCCTCAGGAATCGAAAGAACAAGTTTGCAAGCCTCTCAAGACTCACACTGGAACAAGAATTCCAAGAGTTGGTATTTCTGAAATTGCAATCACGAGTTCCTCTTCACGTCATCCATTACAGGGATATATAGCACTAGTGGAGTTTCAGTTTGGTGGAAAATAATTGAGAACATGTAGTGGGAAGTTGCAAAGACTACTTTTATTAATAACCAAGCCTAGTAGGGCGCCTATTTGGTTGGTATTCTCTGCATGCATCTTTGGAGCTTGTGTGGACAAGAACCCGATTCTTTGGTTGCATGCATTCCTAACTCCCAAATTATTTGCTTGCACTTCAACGGAATGGCCTTTCCTCTCTCGTGCACGTCCAGGTTCCATGCATATATTTGGCGGGCAGAATCCATCATCATCCCATGCTTGTTCGTGCACTCCATCATTCCTAAGAACATTGAAACAAGTACTCAAAAGCATAGGTTCATTCAATGTAATCTAATTATTAAGCATAAGGTTAGCGTTCACACGAGAATGAATTTCCTTCTCCAATTGTTTAGCTCTACTCCTTGTAGTTGGACCAGCTATATCAAGTGCGGCTTCATTTGGAGATGAGTGAATGCTAGGAATGTCTTCATTAGCCTCCCCCCTCTTGGGAAGGAGTCCTCGACTCAGAGCTCACCAGAAATGGAAGCAAGTCTTTGACATTGAATGTGGTACTCACATTGGAATATTCGGTGGCAGCTCAAGTATGTAAGCATTATCATTTATCTGTTGGAGAACCTTGAATGAGACCATCACACCTAGGGGATAACTTACTCTTACGCTGTTGGGGAAAGCGATCCTTGCGTAGATGCAACCATACAAGATCTCCGGCTGGAATGTAACCTTCTTCTTACCTTTGTTTGCTTGCTTTGCATATTGTGCTGATTTCTTCTCAATATTCTTTCTTGTCTCCACATGTAACCGCTTGATAAAGTTTGATCTTTTCGTAGCATCCAAGTTAACTTGTTCTGTAATGGTAAAGGCAAAAGATCCATGGGAGTATGCGGTTTAAACCCATAAACAATTTCAAATGGACAAGAGTTTGTTGTAGAATGGACTGCTACTGTTATAAGCAAATTCAACATGTGGAAGGTAATCTTCCCGAGCATCAAATTCTTTTTCAACACAAAGACATAACATGGTTGACAAGGTACGGTTGACAACTTCTATTTGCCCATCCGTTTGTGGATGACAAGTGGTTGAAAATAACAACTTTGTGCCAAGCTTAGCCCACAATGTCTTCCAAAAGTAGCTGAGAAATTTTGTATCCCGATGCGAAACAATAGTCTTTGGAACTCCATGTAAATGAACGATCTCCACGAAAAACAAATCAGCAATGTGTGAAGCATCATCGCTCTTATGACATGGGATAAAATGTGCCATTTTAGAAAAGCGATCTACAACAACATAAATAGAATCCCTCCCCTCACGAGACCGAGGTAACCCAAGAACAAAGTCCATAGATATATCTTCCCAAGGTACATGTGGAATAGGTAATGGAGTATATAAACCATGGGGATTGAGGCGGGACTTAGCTTTCAAGCAAACGATGCAGCACCCAACGTGTGTCATTTGGACATCACGTCGCATATGTGGCCAAAAGAAATGATCAGAGAGCATGTCCAATGTCTTTTGACACCAAAATGACCAGCCAGATCCACTGCATGTGCTTCCCTGCAAAAGAACTTGACGAATCGAACAATTTGGAATGCATATTTTGTTAGTCCAAAACAAGAAGCCATCATGCACATAATATTTATCCCAACCTTTTCCATCAATGCAACGAGAGAAAGGTTCGTTAAAATCAGCATCAACAAAGATAAAGTGTTTTAATGGATTCCAATCCAAGCACTTTTGTATCTAGTTGTGTAATCAATGCACATCTTCTAGACAAGGCATCGGCAACAATGTTATCTTTACCACGCTTATGTTTGACAACATAGGGAAAGCGTTTCAATGAACTCAATCCATTTAGCATGTCGACAGTTCACTTGCCTTGGCTTTTAAGATATTTCAATGCTTCATGATCGAATGAATTGCAAATTCTTTAGGTAACAAGTAATGGTGCCAAACTTCCAAAATGCGAACTAAGGCATAAAGCTCTTTGTCATAAACCTAGTAATTCAGATGTGGACCATTTAGCTTTTCAGAAAAGTAGGCAACAGGTTTACCTTCTTGCAGCAGTACACCTCCTATGCCAATACCACTTGCATCACATTCGATCTCAAATGTCTTACCAAAATCAGGAAGTTGTAGCAATGGTGCTTCACAAAGCTGTGTTTTTAGTGTGTGAAATGCTTGGTCTTCGTCATGGCCCCACGTGAATGGAACATCCTTCTTTGTGAGATTGTTAAGGGGTGCAGCGAGGGTGCTGAAATTTTTGACAAAACGCCTATAGAAACTTGCAAGACCATGAAAGCTTCGAACTTGGCTCACATTTACCGGTGTAGGCCAATCCTGTATTGCTTTAACCTTCTCTTCATCAACCTAAATACCATCTGCGGAAACAACAAAGCCAAGGAAAACAACACGGTCTATGCAAAAGGTGCACTTAGCAGTGTTGCCATACAATTTCTCTTCCCTCAAATCAGCAAGTACTTGACGGATATGATCAAGATGTTCATCAAATGATTTGCAATAGATCAGAATATCATCAAAATAAACAACTACAAACTTGCCAATGAAAGCTCGTAAAACATGGTTCATTAAGCGCATAAAAGTTGAAGGAGCATTTGTCAAGCCAAATGGCATCACAAGCCATTCATAGAGACCAATTTTAGTTTTAAACATTGTTTTCCATTCATCACCAAGTTTCATGCGGATTTGATGATAGCCACTACGCAAATCAATCTTGGTGAAAATGATGGAACCACTCAATTCATCTAACATGTCATCAAGTCGTGGAATGGGATGGCGATATCAAACAGTTATAGCATTGATAGCACGACAATCAACACACATGCGCCAAGAGCCATCTTTTTTTGGAACTAAAAGAACGAGAACAGCACATGGTGATAAGGATTCACGAACATACCCTTTGTCCAAAAGCTCTTTTACCTGTCGCTGAATTTCCTTTGTCTCTGTGGGATTGGTGCGGTAGGCTGGACGATTTGGAAGAGAAGCACCTGGTACCAAATCAATTTGATGCTCAATTCCACGAAGTGGAGGAAGTCCAACTGGTATCTCATCGGGAAAAACATCTTCGAAGTCCTGTAAGAGATCAAGAACAACACTAGGCAGCGATGAAGGTAAATCGTTAGTTGAAAGTAGGACCTCCTTGTGCAAGAGCACAAAGAATGGGGCTGTGGTGTTTCTCACTTCTCTCATATCACTCTTGCTCACAAAGAGACACTCGATTGTGGCATGGTACATTTAGGATTGGCATGAGTCTTTATGTGGTGGATGGGTTAGAACTCTCTCCCTTACTTGTGTTGGGGATTTCACTCAATTTTCTTTTGTCGATTCTCTCTTTTCTTGCGAGCCATATCTCGAAGCATGTATCTCCTCTGGAGATAATGGAATAAGAACCACCTTCTTGTCATTGTGAATGAAAGTGTGTTTGTTAGACCGTCCAAAATGCACCGAGTCCACATCAAATTGCGGGGCCGACCAAGCAAACAAATGGCATGCTTGCATGGGGACAATATCACAATCCACCTCTCCATGATAATCACCAATGGAAAATGACAAGCGAATCATGGCTAAAACCTTAATCGTCCCTGAATTATTCAACCATTGCATATGGTATGGATGTGGATGGTGGCGTGGCTGCAAGCCAAGCTTCTCAACAAGCAAAGCACTAATAATATTATTGCAGCTCCACCATCTATGATGAAACGGCACACTTGTCCTTTCACTTTGCATCTAGATTGAAACAAATTATGGCGTTGTCCTTGTTCAAGTGACAACAAATTGAGTGGAAAGAACTCGCCTCACCACCAAAGAAGGAGATGGTGTGTTCATTATAGAACGCAGCGTCAAATTAGGAAAATCAGCAAGCAACTCATCAAAATCATCACTAGTAATCTCGCCGAAAGATGGAGAAACAACATCTTGTAATAGGTCATTGTGAGCAAAAGTTGGAATAGGTTGAATGGCTAAACAATTTAGACCTAGCTCAAATGTACCATCCTCTGCTGAATACTCACAAGTGTCAAGATTAAGATCTGCAAATACATTGTTAAACTCGTCCTCCTCTTCACTTTGGGAATCATAAGAACCATCGCAAGTGCAATAATAGTACGATGATTGGGACATTCAGCTTGCTTATGCCCATGACCACCACACTTAAAACACTCAATCTTGCTTGTCTTGCGTTGGGTGTGCAGCAGAGAAGAAGTGGGCTGACTTGAACTCACGACTTTACGTTTCACATCCAATTGTTTGGAAGAAGTTGGAAGATATCTATTTGCTCCACGAGATGAAGATTTGGGCGTTGCAGCTCCTTCATTGTTGGAATTGAGGCGTGACATCCCTTGTTGTTGGGAATGATGCCATGAAGCATTGTATTTGTAAGGCGTAGCAATTTGCCTTTCACCCTCTTTGCAAAATGAACCAACTCGGTGAGACATGTGTAGGTTGCCATATCCACTTTATTAGCAATGGGTTTATTGAGGCCAACTAGAAACCGAGCCATTGTGGATTCCTCATCTTGATTATCCTCAGACGAAGTACACACATTTCAATTCTTGAAAATATTCATCAAAGAGACGAGTACCTTGCACAAGACGTTTGACTTCAAATGTAGATCACGAGAGTAATATTTGGAACAAAACGACGTCGCATTTCTCTCTTCATGTCTTCCCAAGTTATACTGAACATGCCCAACTCTACGATATTCAAGACGGACCTGATTCCACCAAGTTATGGCATAGCCTTTAAACTCAATGGTCGCAAGCTTTGCCTTCTTTTCAGCAGAGTATTCATACAAATCAAATATTTGTTCCACCTTGGTCTCCCATTCAAAATAAGCATCAGCATTCTCCTGTCCATTTGAAAGGGGAATAGACACTTTCACGTTTCTTAAACCATCATCATTACGACGACGATGGCGGTCCACGATAACCATGATGGCCACCACCATGTCGATGATCATCCATGTCGGACAACATATCATCATCACCATCATAATCTCTACCTCCAACTAGAACGCTTGCCGAAACACGACCAAAACCATGGCCAAACCCACAATGTCCATGTCCATGACCAGGTGCACAACGTGGTGCCTCGTTATCCTCATTGTCATCATCCTCATTTGGTGGTGGTTCTCTATGAGGCATGTTCAATTGGAGAGTTTGTAGTTGTTGCATCAAATCATTCATTTGTGTACGCAGCTCCTGGAATTCCTCCACCGAAACAGTGGCACCATCTCCACGTCCTGCCATATTAGTAGAGGGAAAAAAGGACAATATATATGTGGAATATATGTGGAATCACTCCCTCACCACTTGTTGAACAAGTTCTTTCTCTTCCTGGAAAGGGCAAGAACCGGGGCTGCAATCTGTAGTGGAAGAGTGAAGAAACTATGGTGCAACAGCTCACGGTGCTTTTAAGTGGAGCTTGGTGGAGTAATATGTAAATGGAATGCGCTAAAATGTAGTAATGCAAAACCGAATAATAATCCAAGAACTCAAGTCTGGTTTTGTCGGCGCATGGAAGGGTGGATGTCTCGGCAGTTCGTCGCGGGTGCAAGATCTCATGGTGCGCTACCTCTCCATCAGGTCATGCAGCGATAGTTATCAAGTTTACTTATGCTCTACTATGAAGATCAGGCCATACAAGTTGCAGTCGTGTGTTCCATATATGTACACACATCATTTGGTATTCAGAGCCTTGGTTGTCATGGTGTGAGCTGATTATCCTTACAAGCTTCCTTCGCAGATTGGTATTCAATTCCTAGATAGCGTTGAGTCAAGTCAGAATGCTGATAGGGTGCCTTGAGAGATTTAAACATTGGTTTCCTCTTATTGCGTCGGGTCAATTCGATGGTTTGGTTCTCACTATATGGAGTTGTTCTCAGTTTGCGCTCGAGTTTGTAGTTATCTTGCGTCGTCAAGTCTTGTTTTTTTTGTTCTTTCTTGAGTCAAGTTTCCAATAATGTTCGTCCAATGTTGATGCTACGAGCACAAGTCGAGGACGACTCGTTTCGAAGGGAGAGAGAGAATGATGTGGACAAGGATAACTCAACCTCAACTATGATTCAACAGTTTGTTACAGCTATACCTGCAAAACTGGCCCATGTTTTTGCATCCTTATTCCATATCAACAGAAAGATATTGAAGTCTAGTTTCCAATGCAACAAACGGTGCATCTTTTGGACTTCCGAGCTAAGAGTTATGATCGTTTTAGTGGAAGGTGCACATGCAGCCCAGCACCTGCGCGAGAATTGAAGAGATTGCTTGAGTTCCCACTTCAGTTAGCCAAAAGTAAAGAGGACCTTTGGTATGGTGGTTAGCACCTAGATTAAGTGTCAACTTTTCGCATACTTTTCGTCATTGTATAAATACCCATGTAATCCTTCTATGTAAGAGTCTCCTTTTGGTTAAAATACAGCCACCTCGTGTGTTCTCCTCTCATGGAGAGAATATTTGGAATCTTTGGTAAGGCATGAGTGCTTTGCAACATTCGTTCTTTCGACTCCTGAGGGGGTTGTAGAACACCGAACTTCAGTTCATCCATTTCGTGCCTTCATGTCTATATGGCGTGATTGTGTGGACTGGTTTTGTCGGTGCATGGAAGGGTGGATGTCTCGGCAGTTCGTCGCGGGTGCAAGATCTCGTGGTGCGCTACCTCTCCATCAGGTCATGCAACGATAGTTATCAAGTTTACTTATGCTCTACTATGAAGATCAGGCCATACAAGTTGCAGTCGTGTGTTCCATACACGTACACAACTTGCTACACGCGTTGCATAGGCGTGTGAACACACATCACTAGGTAGGGGACAGTCGTGCACTCTCATTTGTTGAGAAGGAAGCGATGGCTCCTCGCACCTATGGTGGATTCGCTCACGAGTCACATCCGCCACGAAAACTATGAGTTCACCGGCGTCGAAGGGCCAGCGCCCACATCCACCTTCAGCCATGGCCCGGACCTCTACCCTAGAGATCTGGTCCCCATGGTCTACGGTGGACACAATCTCGAAATTGACCTCTATGGTAGCATCCCAGAGTTCACCTACATAGGGGGGCCAATACCCTCTCCCGTCACCAGCCATGGCAAGGCCTTCCACCTAGGAAGCCAAAGGCCCATAGCTCATGGCGAACTCACCCAGGGAATGGCACCAACCGGCCACATCCTTTTGGGGAACCACAAGGTCATCCACACCAATGGGACAACGCCCATCACCAGCTTCTACCCTGCCTAGGCCAACTGCATGGGAAGCTTGGGTCTAGCGGTAGAGCCATGCCCCGAGCAGTGTCTCTGCCACCAGTGGAACATAGCATGTCAGGGCATACACGAGCAACGAGTGCCCCGAGCAGTGTCTCTGCCACCAGTGGAACATAGCATGTCAGGGCATACACGAGCAACGAGATCACCCGCCACCACGCGGCATTGTCGTTGGTGATCAGGTGGCTACCCAGCGCCACGCCTCACAAGGCCAAACCTAGAACTAGGGCCCAGTCCCGCATGGAGGACAAACCATCCGTCACAGCATAGCGAAATGTCAGCTTTCACTCAAAGGCATGTGCATCTGAGGAAGCAGGCTCCCTGAGTGCACCATGCATCGGGCCAAGCGAACCGAACCGCATTGCCCTCAAAACTTGCTTCCGCAGTGATAGGTCACGCCAGCTCTCGATCGAGAGCAGCAACCACACCTAGAAGCAGAAGGGCGAAGACCACGATATCATCGCGCCACAAAGACTCAAACACCAAAATGTGCGAGCCCTCTCGGCCAGAGACTACGATAGGACGGACATGAAGAAGTTGTCCCCTGGGGCTCATGAACCCGCCAAGGACGTCGAGCCAGCAAGGGCCGTCCCAAGGCATCCCGAGAGACCGACCCGCATCAGCTACAACTGCTTCAAGCAACAAAGAAATGCCCACATCAGCTCACGATCTAGGGATCGCAATGACACCACCACGAACAAGCGCTCGAGGGCTCGCCGCATCCGGAGCAACGATAACCAGGTCTGCGACAGCTTTTGGTGCATCGATCAGTCATGTCCACCTTGACCTTAACCTCTCTACCCAAGCACGTCCACATACACATGTAGGCTTACCCATAATTCCAAGAGCTTAGAGCTGACCTGTAAAGCAAACCAGGGAACACGATGTTTGTACATGTTGGCGGTAGTTATCATCCATTATAAACCACCAACATAACTTGAAATCATGCATGAAAATGATCACTAACCTAGACTTAGGGGTTTAAACTGACAATTTCCATGAGTTTTGGTGAATCTATGTTTTTAGCAAGGTTTATCCAGAAAACTATCAAGGGGGGTCAAATTGCCAAATTAAATCACACTTATTGTAACACCCAAAATTCTACTGCAAATTAGCAATTAAATTCTTGCCCTATTTATACATTTTCTAGGTATTTCTAACATAGGCCAAATAATAAATATTGTATAAATAAAATAAACTATAAGTTTAGAAACTTGTTTGTTGCATTCATGCCGAGTCATATGGGTTTTGATTGAGTGTAGGGCTAGATGTTTTGAAATTTGCATTCAAAACTTATTTGAATTTGGCTTAAAAATGAAAATGGAGAAAATAGAATTTGATAAACATTTGATTTGAAAAAAGAAGAAGAAAGTCACCTTCTGGCCCAACTCACCCAAAGCCTTCCTTCTTCTCCCCTTTCCCTTGCCTTGCTTTCTCGGGCTGCCCACCCATGGCTGCCCTTGTGCAGCCCAGGTTACCACCTGCAGCGCACAATCAACTCGGCCGGCCTTCACCGCTGAGCCAGCCCACCCGCGCGCCTGCGGCCGTCCTCTCTCTCCCCTTCACTGCGTAGTGTCCCCACCTGTCAGCGCCTTTCTTCTTCTTTCCTTTCTTCTTCCTCAGTTTTCCGTTCTTCACCGCTGGCGCTTTCCTTTCTCCGGTCACCACCAATGGCAAGCCATCCGCGCCATCGCCCGCTTATGGAAAGCGGCCAATCCACCGCTTCCCTTCCCTATTTCCCCCATCGGCTGGCCTATATAACCCCGAGCAGAGCCCCGCCTCGATCCCCATTCTCTGCTTTCGCGGTAGTGAGTCACCGCCGCCGCGGTTCTCCCACACCGCGCCTCGAAGCTTCGTCACCGACGCGACTCGAACTCGCCGTCCTTTCCGCGCGGCCGAAGCTACCCTTGTCGCGTCACTTTGGTCACGAAAACCCCGGATTCAAACTCACCCGCATGCATTTCTCTCTCCAGAGCCCCACCACCGTCGACATCGCGTCTGGAGCCTGTCCCGAACGCCGAGAACTCCCCCATCCGACTCACGGTGAGCTCGCGACCCTCCCTGTACCTTCCATTCCCGGTTTCACGCCGTGGAGCACCGTTCCGGTGATTCCATTCACCCGCCATGGCGCCGCCGCGTCAGTCCTTCTTCCCCGGCGACCTGCTGCCCACACACCTCACCCGCGCGTCCAGATCATCAAGGAACGGTCCAGATTATTTGGTACCGGTTTGGTCCTAACGGACCGTGGACTTCGATCCACCGTGGCGCGTCGGTATACCGTCGCAGCCGCCTGCGTGGTGCATCGCGCCTATCAAGCTGACCGCCCGCGTGGCCGCCCGATCAATGACCACGGTCAAACCGCGATAGGCATTGCGCTCGTTCCGTAAAAGCCCTCTATTTCCGAGAATCAACCCGCGGTCCAACTTAATTCAAAATAGTTATTTTTCAGTCCTGTTTTTATTCGGTTAGGCCCCTGTACTTTCCAGATTTAATGCCTGCAGTCACAGAATCGTGATAATTTCTATTTTTAATTGTTTTAATTCAAAAATAGGTTTAGTTTATTTACAGAATTGCCATTACATCTTATTTCACGCATAACTTTTACGTTTTAAATCCGATTTGAGTGATTCTTTCGCTCATGTGTTCGTAAGCAATCGTAGAATAGATCTGTAAGCTTTTCAACATATGTTTTCACTAATTGGTGTACTGTTCTAATAAAAGTCTATCTTGTATGCATGTAATGATTGGTATGATGCTTGATTGATGATTGGATCACGATTAGAGGGTGAGCCATTGAGGGTGTTGAGGACCCCCAAAGCAGGATCAGCAGTACTCGGGGACGACTTTGAGGAAGGCAAGTGTACCAAAGGCCCCTTGTTACCTATGAACTACTACCACTTACATTCATGCATGAGTTTAATTTGAATTGCCTTTAAGGACTTTACCTAGATGATTCTTTGTACCACATATCCTTGATACACGGGTCTATTGGGTAGGCATTTTGGATAGATGTTTGTAGCACTTAACATGAAGTAATTGTTAAACATATTTAAAGACTATATGCAATGTGATAAAATGGAACTTTTAGCAACAGAGATAGAAATTTGGAGTACGGGGTTGAGTACTCTAGTGCCTCTCCATAAGGACTTAATCACAAGCGGCAACCCGGGAGGGACCGTACAACCCCGAGTGTCAAATGGCTCGACTTTAACCTATTATCTAGTTTGTACTAGCTCGTCTATAGCTCCAAAGAAGGGGTAAGAGGGTATCTTTCCTTTTTACATTAGGGTGTGCACCGTCTTGCGATGCCCACATGTGCCATTCCTTTGTAGCTACGATCCGTTAGTGCAACTAGCTAAGGGTTTCATAGTGAAACTCGCCACACTTCCTAGGAAGAGGTGTAGTGGGTCTCATGAACCCGGCATTGGGAATCACGGCTCGGTGGGTAAAGATGTACAATTTCTGCAGAAATAATTAACTTTATTATAACAGCCGTGCTCACGGATACGAAGCGGTCTGGATCCTTCGAGATTAGTGGTTCTTTGTGGATGATGGATGGATGGGTTATGAGATAAAGCTTGATGATACTTTAATACCACTTGGGAATTGGGACTGTTCATTAAATTAGTAATTCAGGTTGCTAAAATTGATCAACTAAAATTGCGAACCGCATGATCAAAGCGATGTCAAACCTATTTGAGCCTCATAGATCCCTTTGTTATACTTGCTAAGCATGGTGAGCTTACACTTGCTTTACATCCAATGAAAATCCCCGGATGGGTAACAGATAATGGATATGAAGAGTTTAGGAGGATGTCCAGGACTACTAGGAAGGCGTTCACCGGTTGGAGTCCCCATGGCGGTTGGGCTAGTTTTTCATTGTGTTTGTAATAATATTGCCTTGAGCAAACTTTGTATTTAACTTTATGATGAGATATGCGATGTAATAAGTACTTTACTTTGATACTACTGCAATTTATGATATATGTGTGTGTTTGGACATCCTGGGCGCACATATATGAGTACCTGGTTTTGCTTTGCAAAATTGGGTGCGACAAATTGGTATCAAAGCTATAACTAACTATAGGACGAACAACCTAGATAGAAATGGACGTTTTTAGGATTTCATTATCTTTATTTTACTACTTTTACTTTGCTATAAAATTTTTGCTTATATTATGTTCTTTATCTGTTGCCAAAAATTATTTTGTTCTAATACTCAACCTTTACATTCTTGTAGATGGCCCGTACCAAGCAGACCCCGCGCAAGAGGACCATCCTGATGCCCACTAGGAGGATCAGGTTCACTTTGGGCAAGCGTGTCCCGACACACCTTGTGGAGGCTCTAAGGAACCAAGAGGAGGAATCACTTTGTGGAGGTACCCATGGGGAACCTCTGGAGGACTTGTTGGAGGATCCGATGGATGAAGAAAGCAGAGGAGGGACCCATGTCGAGGGACCCATTGAGATAGAGGAGTGCGAGGAAGATCCCGAGGAAATGCAGGAACAAGGTGGCTGGGAGGGAGCTGGTGACCCCGATGATGGAGATGGTTACGATGATTCGATCTTGATGGAGGTGATGATGGTAATGGTGGAGGCGGTGGAGATGGTGGAGCGATGGAGACGGTGGAGAGCGATGGGGATGATGACAATGATGATGATCACAATGCACCGTTGGCTCAGGGATGGACTACGGAGATCCACTATGACTTGGAGGGTGATGGCTACTACCACCCTAGGCTTCTCGCACTTGTGCATCGCTACCACCCACGGAGGTCTTTGTTCAAGACAGGATGGAGCATTGGACCCACCCGACTACACCGGCACGGGAGATAGAAGTGTACATCCGAGAGGGGACTCGGGTGCGCTACATCCACCGCGCTACTGCTTGCCACGGCTCACACGTCGGCGGCCGTCATCGAGGATGCAGCTCGACAGGCGTTGATGGTCAACCGCGACCGTCACTTGACGACATCGCTCGGGAGGATGACCGCTATCTTCCTCTCGCCGTCGAGGCCAGACGGTCACGTGCAACATCGCTGCACCGCTTGGAGAGGCAAACTGAGGCTGAGACCTACCCTGTTGTGCTTGGCTAAGACCCACACCGACTTGGATCAGGCCCCGGATGAGCTCGATGTCATGGGGAGGGCCTACATGCAGCTGGCTCGTGAGAACGCTACACTGAAGCAGCAGCTAGGAGGTCCAGATGTGGAAGATTCAGGAGTACCCGCTCGGTCGCCCCCGAGGACCAGAGGAGAGTCTGGAGACCCCAGCACCAGCACCAACGTCGACCCGTACCCATAGGAGAGTCTTAAAATATGTAATAAGCGCAGCCAGAAGCTACGCGAGAGAGTATTTAGTTTCTTTCTTTTAATGGTTGGACAAGTGTTAGTTGCATGGTTGGATGTTTATCATTATGAATAATGTTTGATTTGGATCTTTGATATGATTGTGATGACTTGTGGGCATGTCCACGGTCATTTAGTTAATGTTAAGGTTTAAGGATATTATGAATAAATAGTTGGGTTTCGTTTTATCATGTTGTCCATTCTGTATCTTTCGGCATAGTCTGTCTTTATCAGTTCATATCTCGTAATCTAGATACTCAAAGGTCATGAAATTTTTATGGAAATAAGTAGACTTCAACATCTTTCTTCTGGCTCTGGAATCACCTCAATAGCTATTATAAATTGTGAGATAGAGCTGTTATAAGTTGAGGTTTCTGTGCTGTCAGGATTCCGGAACAGTACTTCTTATCGTCTGAATTTGACTAAGTAAACGTTGGAATCTGAAAAAGTGTTCTAAACGAAAGTTGTAGAGAATTTCGTAAGCTTTCCAGAAAGGTATGCTACGCAATCATATGATAAACAGAGACTGAGATATGCTCGTTTTACAGCACTGCTGTTATCCAACTCGCTGGAAAAAATTCAGAACAAATATCTTCTTGCATACCCTAATATATCTCTTATCTACACCTACTCTTGTTACACCAGTATCATGTAAGAGTTATATGCTTGGACATGTGAGACTTATATGATGCCTCTACAGATGGTGAACACCAGGAGGAACAACCAAGGAGGCGAGGAACTGCCACCACCACCCCAGTCTCCATGGAGCAGCTGATGATGATGCAGACCCAGTTGCTTCAGCAGATGGTCCAGAACATGCAGAACATGGGGCAAGGGAATGGGAATGCACCCCCTCATGTTAGGGATAAGAGGGGGGAGTTTCTGAAAGGACACCCACCTGTATTCAAGCACTCTGCCGATCCA
Source organism: Miscanthus lutarioriparius (assembly GCA_904845875.1). Taxonomy (NCBI): domain Eukaryota; kingdom Viridiplantae; phylum Streptophyta; class Magnoliopsida; order Poales; family Poaceae; genus Miscanthus; species Miscanthus lutarioriparius. The sequence continues at coordinate 42,206,481 of CAJGYO010000018.1, forward strand.
CTCCAAGCTGATGATTGGCTACGTGCCATTGAGAGGCAACTGGAGATTGCCCAATGTGATGATAGGGAGAAAGTTTTATATGCTTCAGGGAGCTGCACAGGATTGGTGGGACTCATTTCGCTTCGGCCGCACCGAAGCTAATCCCATCACTTGGGCTGAGTTCCGCAGTGCCTTTCGCACTCACCACGTGCCTGCAGGACTGATGAAGCTAAAGAAGGAGTTCTTGGCTCTCAAGCAGGGGAGCATGACTGTTGCTGAATATCGTGACAAGTTTATACAATTGTCACGGTATGCACCTACTGAGGTAGACGAGGATGGAAAGAGGCAAGAGCTGTTTATGGAGGGCTTGAATGATGGTCTCCAGTACCAGCTGTTGTCTCATACCTTTGCTAACTTCCAGCAGCTGGTGGACAAAGCTTTAGTGATTGAGAACAAGCGCCGCCAGATGGAGGACAAGAAGAGAAAATTTCAAGGACAGCAAACTGGGAGCAACTCTCGCTTCCGTACCAACCCTCAACAAACTCAACCTCGGCAGCTTATCAAGGTCAGGAGACAGTCCCAAACAAGCAACCAAAGAAGCGGCGTAAGGCACAAAGCAAGAACAACAACAAAGATACAAGGCACCATTTCGGCGCCAAAGAAGAACCCAACAATGTACCGGTGAGGAATAATGCCCCCAATGCTCCAGCAGAGGAATGGCGCACCAAAAGCGCCCAATGCGATTAATGACAACAAGTGCTTCAATCAGGAGAGCCGGGACATTACTCCAATAGATGCCCCAAGAAGACTACCTCACAGCGAGAACCACGTTCGGGGAAAGGTGAACCATGTTATTCTGAAACAAAGCATTTCGGGAGGCACCGGATGTGGTGATCGGCATGCGTTTCCGGTCAACTCAAACTCAGCTCTGAAGACTTTTTGATTACGGTGCTTCGCATTCCTTCATAACATATACATTCATAAAGAAGCATGGTATTCTAGTAAGTGTTATGAAGAAACACATGTTAGTAAGCTCACCTGGTGGGGTAATGAAAGCAGAGTGGATATGCTTAGCTGCTAGTCTCAGCATAAGAGGGGTAGAGTTTCAAGCAAATCTTGTAGTCATAAATTCCACCGGTATCGATGTCATCTTGGGTATGGATTGGCTAAGGTTGCAAAAAGCAGTTATTAATTGTGGTAATAGCTCGGTGAATCTTATCACTTCAACTGGAGAAGAAGTGGTGTTTGTGGCAACTCAGTCTGCTACAGAAATATGTCGGGTTAATCAGTTGGAGGGCACAACCTTAGAAGATATAAGGATAGCAAATGAGTACCCAGATGTCTTTCTCGAGGAATTGCCAGGTATGCCACCTGACCGAGACATCGAGTTTATAATTGAACTTTTACCTGGAATTGCACCCATAGCTAAGAGACCCTATAGAATGGGAGTGAATGAATTAGCAGAACTTAAGAAACAACTAAGGGAATTGCTAGATAAGGGTTATGTTCAACCTAGTTCATCACCATGGGGTGCACCAGTACTGTTTGTAGAGAAGAAGGATGGTACACAAAGGATGTGCATAGACTATAGGTCACTTAATGAGGTCACAATTAAGAACAAGTACCCATTGCCTAGAATAGATGACCTATTTGACCAATTGAAAGGGGCTTGTGTGTTTTCCAAGATTGATCTTCGATCTGGATACCATCAGTTGAGGATAAGGCGTACTGACATCCCCAAGACCGCCTTTGTGACCCGCTATGGACTGTATGAGTTCACAGTCATGTCTTTTGGTCTGACTAATGCACCTGCCTACTTCATGTACCTTATGAACAAAGTATTCATGGAGTACCTTGACAAGTTTGTCGTCGTGTTCATTGATGACATACTAGTGTATTCTAAGAATGAAGAAGAGCATGAAGAACATTTGAGATTGGTGTTGCAGAAGCTTAGAGAACATCAACTTTATGCCAAGTTCAGCAAATGTGAGTTCTGGCTAAAAGAAGTATCTTTCCTTGGTCACATAATCTCTAATGGAGGAGTAGCAGTAGATCCCAAGAAGGTTAGAGATGTGTTGAGTTGGAAGCCACCCAAAGATGTTAGTGAGATTCGGAGTTTTCTGGGTATGGCTGGGTATTATAGGAGATTCATCGAGGGATTCTCTAAGTTAGCCAAGCCCATGACTGTGTTGTTAGAGAAGAATGCCAAATTTGTATGGACTAAACAATGCCAGGACAGTTTTGAGGAGTTGAAGAAGAGACTGACTTCTGCTCCAGTGCTCATCTTACCTGATCTCACCAAATGTTTCTCTATCTATAGTGATGCCTCACGGCAAGGTCTAGGAGGTGTCCTTATGCAAGAAGGCAGAGTTGTTGCCTACGCATCTAGACAGCTGAGAAAACATGAGCTAAATTATCCGACTCATGATCTGGAATTGGCAGCTGTGGTGCATGCTCTTAAGATATGGAGGCACTACCTGATTGGTCATAAGTGTGAGATTTTTACGGACCATAAGAGTCTAAAGTATATATTCACACAGTCAGATCTGAATCTAAGGCAGCGAAGATGGCTCGAGTTAATCAAGGATTATGATTTGGATATTCACTATCACCCAGGTAAGGCTAACGTTGTAGCTAATGCCTTGAGTAGAAGGAGTTATGTGAACATGGCCTATACAACTCAACTACCGGAAGAGTTGTGTGAGGAGTTCAAATACTTGAATTTGGGTATCGTGGCCAACACCATGGAGTTAGAGGTAGAATCCACTCTGGAACAAGAGATTCGTAAAGGACAGTTGGGTGATGAGAGAATCAAGGATATTGCAGAGCGTATAGTGATTGGTAAAGCCCCAGGATTCCATATGGATGATCAAGGGACAGTATGGTTCGGTAAAAGGATTTGTGTGCCAGAAGTAAAATCTATTAGGGAGTCTATCTTGAGGGAAGCTCATGACTCAGCCTATTCCATACACCCAGGAAGTACTAAAATGTATCTTGATCTTAAAGAGAGGTACTGGTGGTATGGACTAAAGAGAGACGTAGCAGAACATGTGGCTATATGTGACACGTGCCAAAGAGTGAAAGCAGAACATCAGAGGCCAGCAGGTTTACTACAGCCTATGAAGATACCTGAGTGGAAATGGGAAGAAGTTGGAATGGACTTTATAGTTGGATTACCCCGTACACAGAGAGGATTTGACTCTATCTGGGTGATTGTTGACCGACTGACAAAAGTGGCCCATTTCATTCCAGTCAAGGTAACTTATTCGAGTGCAAAGTTAGCAGAGTTATATATGGAAAGGATTGTATGTTTACATGGTGTACCAAAGAAGATTGTTTCGGATAGGGTTACACAATTCACATCACATTTTTGGCAGAAATCGCATGAGTCAATGGATACGAAGTTGAACTTTAGCTCAGCTTACCATCCTCAAACAGATGGACAGACCGAGAGAACAAATCAGATCTTAGAGGATATGCTAAGAGCTTGTGCTCTGTAATATGGGACAAGTTGGGATAAGAGTTTACCATATGCCGAATTCTCCTATAATAATAGCTACCAAAAGAGTCTTAAGATGGCACCGTTTGAGGCATTATATGGCAGAAAGTGCAGAACACCATTGTTTTGGAATCAAACGGGGGGAAAGCCAAGTCTTTGGACCAAATGTTTTGCAACTGGCAGAAAAACAAGTGCAAACAATAAGGCAAAACCTAAAGGTTGCACAGTCCCGACAGAAAAGCTATGCGGACACAAGAAGAAGAGATTTGGCATTTGAAATTGGTGATTTTGTCTATCTCAAAGTTTCACCTATGAAAGGAGTAAAGAGATTCCATACCAAGGGAAAGTTGTCACCCAGGTATGTGGGACCATTCAAGATCATCAACAGGAGAGGAGAAGTTGCTTACCAGTTAGAGTTACCGGAGCAGCTCTCAGGTGTTCATGATGTTTTCCATGTGTCACAACTTAAGAAATGTTTGAGAGTACCTGAGGAACAACTACCTTTGGAAGAACTGGATATCCGAGGGGATCTATCATACAAAGAATATCCAGTAAGAATCCTGGAAACAGCGGAGAGAATCACAAGGAGCAAAATAATAAGAATGTGCAAGGTTCAATGGAACAGACACTCAGTGGATGAGGCAACTTGGGAAAGAGAGGAAGATCTGAGAACTGACTATCCCAATCTCTTTGAACCATCCGAATCTCGAGGACGAGATTCATCCTAAGGGGGGTAGGTTTGTAACACCCAAAATTCTACTGCAAATTAGCAATTAAATTCTTGCCCTATTTATACATTTTCTAGGTATTTCTAACATAGGCCAAATAATAAATATTGTATAAATAAAATAAACTATAAGTTTAGAAACTTGTTTGTTGCATTCATGCCGAGTCATATGGGTTTTGATTGAGTGTAGGGCTAGATGTTTTGAAATTTGCATTCAAAACTTATTTGAATTTGGCTTAAAAATGAAAATGGAGAAAATAGAATTTGATAAACATTTGATTTGAAAAAAAGAGGAAGAAGAAAGTCACCTTACAGCCCAACCCAATGACCCGCCTTCTTCTCCTCCCCCTTTCCCGGCCTGCCTTGCCTAGCGTGGCCCACCCGGCGGCTGCCCTTGTGCATGCCTGGGCCATACCCACGCTGCTGCTAATCAACTCGGCCGGCCTTCACCGCTGAGCCAGCCCACCCGCGCGCCTACGGCCGTCCTCTCTCTCCCCTTCATTGCGCACTGTCCCCACCTGTCAGCGCCTTTCTTCTTCTTTCCTTTCTTCTTCCTCAGCTTTCTGTTCTTCACCGCCGGCGCTTTCCTTTCTCCGGTCACCACCGATGGCAAGCCATCCGCTGTCGCTTCGCTTCGAAAGCGGCCAATCCACCGCTTCCCTTCCCTATTTCCCCACCCGTTGGCCTATATAACCCCGAGCAGAGCCCGCCTCGATCCCCATTCTCTGCTTTCATGACCGTGAGTCACCGCCGCCGGTTCTCCCCACCAGCGCCTCGAAGCTCGTCACCGATGCGACTCGGAGCTCCGCCGTCCTTTCCCACGGTGAAGGTACCCTTGTCGCGTCACTTTGGTCACGAAAACCCGGATTCGAACTCACCCGCGTGCATTTCTCTCTCCAGAGCCCTGCCGCCGTCGACATCGCGTCTGAAGCCCGTCCCGAACGCCGAGAACGCCCCCATCCGACTCACGGTGAGCTCGCGACCCTCCCTGTACCTTTCATTCCCGGTTTCACGCCGTGGAGCACCGTTCCGGTGATTCCAGTTCCACGCCGCCATGGCGCCGCCGTCCAGGTCCTTCTTCCCGGCGACTGCTTGCCCCGCACTCACCTGCGCCGTCAGATCATCAAGGAACGGTCCAGATTAGTTGGTACCGGTTCGGTCACAACAGACCGTGGACTCGATCCCCCGTGGCAGCGTCGCCATATACGTCGTCACAGCATACGCTGCGTGGTGCACCGCGCCTATCGGCGGCCGCCACGTGGCGCCCGATCAATGTACCACGGTCAAATCACCGATAGCTGCGCTCATTTTCCGAAAAGCCTCTCTATTTCATCGTAATCAACCCAAATTCAACTTAATTCAAAATAGTTATTTTTCAGTCCTGTTTTTTATTGGTTAGGGCCCTGTATTTTCCAGATTTAATGCCCGCATGATCCAGTAACCGTGATAATTTATATTTTTAATTGTTTTAATTCAAAAATAGGTTTAGTTTATTTCTGTAATTGCCATTACATCTTATTTCACGCATAACTTTTACGTTTTAAGTCCGATTTGAGTGATTCTTTCGCTCATGTGTTAAGTAGCAATGCGTAGAATAGATCTGTAAGCTTTTCAACATATGTTTTCACTAATTGGTGTACTATTCTAATAAAAGTCTATCTTGTATGCATGTAATGATTGGTATGATGCTTGATTGATGATTGGATCACGATTAGAGGGTGAGCCATTTGAGGTGATTGAGGACCCCAGCGGGATCAGCAGATACTCTGTGACGACTTTGAGGAAGGCAAGTGTACCAAAGGCCCCTTGTTACCTATGAACTACTACCACTTACATTCATGCATGAGTTTAATTTGAATTGCCTTTAAGGACTTTACCTAGATGATTCTTTGTACCACATATCCTTGATACCGGGTCTATTGGGTAGGCATTTTGGATAGATGTTGCAGAAGCACTTAACATGAAGTAATTGTTAAACATATTTAAAGACTATATGCAATGTGATAAAATGGAACTTTTAGCAAGATAGAAATTTGGAGTACGGGGTTGAGTACTCTAGTGCCTCTCCATAAGGACTTAATCCTCAAAGCGGCAACCTGGGAGGGACCGTGACAACCCCGAAAGTGTCAAATGGCTCGACTTTAACCTATTATCTAGTTTGTACTAGCTCGTCGTAGCTCCGTAAGGGGTAAGAGGGTATCTTTCCTTTTTACATTAGGGTGTGCACCGTGTCTTTGCGATGCCCACGTGTGCCATTCCTTTGTAGCTACGATCCGTTAGTGCAACTAGCTAAGGGTTTCATAGTGAAACTCTCGCCACACTTCCTAGGAAGAGGTGTAGTGGGTCTCATGAACCCGGCATTGGGAATCACGGCTCGGTGGGTAAAGATGTACAATTTCTGCAGAAATAATTAACTGTTATACTACCCGTGCTCACGGACGAAAGCGGTCTGGATCCTTCGAGATTAGTGGTTCTTTGTGGATGATGGATGGATGGGTTATGAGATAAAGCTTGATGATACTTTAATACCACTTGGGAATTGGGACTGTTCATTAAATTAGTAATTCAGGTTGCTAAAAATTGATCAACTAAAATTGCGAACCCATGATCAAAGCGATGTCAAGCCTATTTGAGCCTCATAGATCCCTTTGTTATACTTGCTAAGCATGGTGAGCTTACACTTGCTTTACATCCAATGAAAATCCCGGATGGGTAACAGATAATGGATATGAAGAGTTTCCGGAGGATGTCCAGGACTACTAGGAAGACGTTCACCAGTTGGAGTCCTTGTGGCAGTTGGGCTAGTTTTTCCGCTATGTTTGTAATAATATTGCCTTCGAGCAAACTTTGTATTTAACTTTATGATGAGATATGCGATGTAATAAGTACTTTACTTTGATACTACTGCAATTTGTGATATATGTGTGTGTTTGGACATCCTGGGCGCACATATATGAGTACCTGGTTTTGCTTTGCAAAATTGGGTGCGACACTTATCCGTAGCAAAAACAACCCCAGAAGGTTCTAGAAGACTCGAGAAGATACCACACCGAAGCAAAGGCTGAGGCACCGCCAGGTGGGGCTGGCTAGCCCCACCTATAGAACGACCGGCCCCTGGGCCCACCAATCACCCACCAGCTTTGTATGTTGGTTCTCCACCGCCTTAAGGATTGCATCTACATCGTTTATTCAAGTCGGTTTAATCTGAGGGCTTAGGATTGACGCTCCGGCCTATATATATTAGCCCCTACCCCCCTCCCTCAGAATCTGCCATAAGTCAAGATCAAATCAGAAATTAGGGTCTCTAGAGAGAAGAGAATAGAGCTCCAATTCTTCAAGTTCTAGTATAGGCTAGCTAGCAAGATTTAAGTAGAGTTTGGGCTATTGCTCAGGATTCCGGATTCACCGTCTGGAGGCCAGTATATCCATTGTATCCCTCTTTATTTATGACTTTGTTCTACTTCAATATTATGTTGCTAGTTTTCTCTAGTTGTATGCTTGATATAGTTTTGATTAATTATGAATATATGCATATGTTCGCAAAGCGCTTAGCTCAATACTCGAGTGAGTTAAGTGGTCAACATTATGTAAGCGTGGTGCTTAAATATTGTTTACCTACGGATGCATTCTACACTCTGAGTCATGTGGTATATCGTGGATGTGACACTCCTGTTGAGTTCTTTGTGGTCCACTCCCCGTTTGTAGAACAAGTAGAACCCGGTTGCAAAGGGAGACAAGCTCTGTTCTTGATCTTCCATAGTAATGTTCCTTATGCATAGATACAAAGTTAGTTATGCTATAGATGAGAGTGTATATACATGGGTGTACAAAAGACTTAGTAAATAAGGAATGACCTAGGAATCTTTTGCTCTTAACTAATCTCCTGCATAGCCATGCTACATTTATGAGTATCTATTTCTATCTTTGGAATACTATCAATGCCTTACACTTATCATCTATTTATCATTTGACTTACCTCTGCTATAGCATGAGAGTTAATGATCTTGTCATAAGTATGCATATTTGTCAATATCTCTAGCCACCCCATCGCTCCTCCTTGTGGATAAAATGTAAATAACGATACCTGGCTTACTCCCGGGTGAAATACTACAATGGTATATTATCTGTGCGCTTGCGGATTACTTAGTATAAATAAATTTATAAGTGTTGTCAATAATTACCAACAACACATTTCTGGCATCATTGCTAGGGATGACACCTTAATAAAGAAGTGATGCTAAGAAATGCCAACAAGCATTTCTAGCGCCGTTGCCGGTGAGGGGCACATGGCTAAGAGAATTGATCAAATAAATACTTATAGATGAGATCATAACTTTATACCTCTACTTTAGTAGGCTTACCCTTGTTTGTCTTTATTCATATCTCCAGCCACCCCATCGCTCCTCCCTGCGGATAAAATATAAATAACGACACCTAGCTTACTCCCGGATGAAATGCTACAATGGTATATTATCTATGCGCTTGCGGATTACTTAGTATAAATAAATTTACAAGTGTTCTCAATAATTACCAACAATGCATTTCTAGCATCATTGCTAGGGATGACAACTTAGTAAAGAAGTAATGCTAAGAAATGCCAACAGTACACTTCACCCTAACAACGTTCAAAGTCCCGAGCGACTCGATCCGGCCTGCGCTTGCAGCCGGACATGATTCACTCGCGAAGGGAGCACATACAGACACATATACACCAACCATGGCGTAGCACTACTTGTCATCATCCTAGAGACTGATTCATCTTCGAGCTCTTCCTGATTGCGCCTCAAGCCATGACAAACTAGTGACCCAAGTCCTGATTTCTCGCTCGCACCCAAAAGGTCACCCCGGCCAAGCCCCATGGACCGGCTCCCGGGCAATGCCAGGCACCCGGTTACGAGTTTGAAAGGAAACGAGGAACTCGATCGCTGTAGGAGAAGGGAACAAAAGGAGAAGAGAACTCTAGCCGCTTGCTCGCTTTCTTTTCGCATCGCACCGGATCACGCACCTTTTAGCCTCATGGGCTAGCCCCTTAGCCAGAACGTGCACCCACACGCGTAGGACTAAGGGGGACGGCGTACATTCCAAACTCAAACTAGAACAAAGTCAGGAAACAGCAAAATGACAAAGCGAATGTGCCGATCGCCCTCCATACATACACAGAATCCTTACACAAAGATCATCATACACCGAAAGCCTAGAATTGTTGGCACACGCAGGCAGCTGGCATCCTACCTACAAGGACTCCCGCTCCGCGAGCGACGGCCTCACCCTCGGCAATGACATCGCCATCCGACCTCCCCAGCGTGTGACCTCGGACTGCGACATCGGGATCGGCTCCACCAAAGTGCGGGCCCTTCGACACCCAGGCGGTCAAACGACGAACAACAACGTCAGCCGATCGGTAAGGGACACGACGTGTTGGAATAAGCATGCCAAAAATGACTATCTGTCAGGGCGTCCACCCTCGGACGACTAACATCGATTAGCGTCAACTAGACAATGCGAATTACTCGCGAAGACCACAATGAGCCATGAGCTCAAGCACAACAAGGGACCACATGAAGCCAAATCCTCAGAACTAGACCCGGGCACAACTCTGCGCCCACGCAAAAGCAAGCAAAGGAAAGCAAAGAAAGGCGTGATGCCGCCAAACCTATCCTACAGACACTTCGATCATGAAAACGGGGTTGCACTGAGTCTAGCCCCATGGGTCGATCCCTAGGCGTGGCTACATGGCTATGGCATTTGAGCGATCAGACCGACGGCGGTCATGGCACAATGACGGTGCATAAAGGAAATAAAATCAAGGGACACAAGCTAAAAAGAAGTCTTTACTTGAAAACTCTCAGAAAACCTCGTGAACATCTCAGGGCTCTTAGCCAGCACCGTGGTGGATATCCTCCACATCCACGATGGTCACGACGGTGTCTACGGCGGTGGCGAAGTCATTGACTAGCTCCGCCCGCTCCTTCTACCAGACATGCCCCGGGAACCCAAGTGCCACCCAGCGGAGGTCCATCCTGACCAATAGTTGCATGGCGGCAAGAGCAACACTGGCTCCCTATTGGATCCCTGCTACCACCGCCCACTCATGGTCCTCCACCATGATGAACTCCCGAAGGTGAGATGCCTCCACCTCATGGCGGGAGGCCGTCAACTGCTCCTCAGCGCTGGCAACAAGACGACATTAAGATCAGAAGATATGGACGTCCATCAAGACATCAAGGCGAGGAAGACCCTTACGCATGATGTGGGCCGGGCCTAGGCGTCGGCGATCACCGCCTGCGCGGCGGCGGTCTCACCCTACGAGGCAGTGAGAGCAACCTTAGCGGCGTCAAGGTCGAGCTCTAGCCGCCTCGCTTCGTAGACGGCCGTAGAAAACTACCTGTGAGCTTCATCCGCCTCGCAGATGAGTCAACAAAACTCTCGATGACCGCCTGAAGATGACAAAGACGAGCTCGACCCCACCACCAGTGGGGCCCTAGTCAAGGCAGCGCCAATGGCTCCTCCTGATGCGGCATGAGAGATGGCCCTGAGGAGTGCTGACAGTCAACTCAGGTCAGCATCAAAACTCAAAGCATTGTTTAAACACTCACCCCTGTTCACGTAGCGAAACTCGAAGACGCGATGGCGGACCACCAGCCTCCGAAACATCTTCCCGCGGATGCTCACCACTATCCATTGTATCAGCTGGGAAGGGAAGCCATGAGCGCATGAAAGCAAGGAGGAGGAAGCAACAGGGAAAGCACTGAAGAACAGATGAATCCTCCTACCACACCAGATCTCCCAATTTATAGCCATAAGAACTAGCCACGATGAATACCTCGCATGTTTACTGTCACTTACTAACCACCTCAGAAATCACGCAGAGCAGGTCAAGTGATTGGAGGGGAGACGGAGCGACTGTTGCCCGTGCAGCAGCACAAACCAAGTAAGCCTTGCGCGTCCCTACTTTTTCCATATCATTTTGATTTACACGCCCGCATTTCACAGCGCACAATCGCTCATGAGTGGGCGCCATTATGCCATGACATGATCGGGGAGGCCAACTATCCCCCAGGATCGTGTGCAGAGCAACCCATCGCAACCGCGACCCCGCGTCGTGCTTAGGAAACCCACTCTTGGGCCGGTCCTTAGAAGGGCTCGAGGACACAAAGGGATAGGGGTAGGGTGAGTTGGGCCCCTGCAGCTCTAATTGGTGGTGTGGAGCCATGCGACCATCTCACTTTGTGTCTAAGCCGTCCGCTTCGAAGTCACCCGGGTTGACCCCCTCTAGGGAGAGGCATCTTGCCCTCTGACCGCTACGGAGGCGGTCGGGGACCAACGGGATTGACGACCGATGATTTATGGGATGTCTCTCAATGAGGCACAGCCGAACTCCACATCGATTGGGGAGGATATCGGGTTTCGCTCGGATTACCCATCGACCCCGACGAGGCGCACCGCTCCGACCACGTGGTTACGGTGGACATGCCTCTCCCTGCATGGGGCGAAACCAAACCCGCCTATAACAAGGCATTATGACCTCTCAGGGTCGGTAGGGACACTAGGAAAAAATAGGAGTCGAGTCCCCGTGACCCCGTAAAAGAGTCAAGGCCTAGCCATGACCAAAACTCCTCTCAGCATCTCCAGGTCTAACGACCTAAGGCTAGCTTCGGAGGCTCACAAACCATCAGAGGTCCACGACCTCTCCGGGAGAGATCGACGAAGCAGATAGCCCAGGTAACACAGCGGTGTCTTCCATGTGAAGCGATGCGGAGCCCAAAGCATGATCATAGCTCGGTCATGCAGAAAACACAAGAGGGTCCAAGACCTACGAGCCAAAGTGCGGTCGTAAAAAGCCCCGTGACCATGCAAACAGAGGTCGAGGAAGCGTTTCCTCACATCATCAGCACGAGAAGAGCCCACCAACGACCTCAGGTCGAACCCGTGAACCTGTTCGCCGTGACCCGGGGGCTCGACGCCTCCACAAAGGGGGCATCAGCATTGAGGAAAGGGAACTCTCTCCTCAGTATCCACAAGTACGAGAGTGACTGCACCGCTCAAAAAAACAAAAATTACAAGGGATACAGTGCCACCCCCGATGGTGGTGCCTCTTAAGGCCAAAGGGCGGATGCTACAAAAGCAGGGAAGCTGAGGTCAAGGTTTGCCCCTCCATCCCTCTTATAAGCATCACGCTCCCATAGCCAGAGCACGGGAGAAAAAGGACAATGGCTCTGATAGCTCTAGGAGGCCCTCTGTGTGCACCAGGACACTTCCAAGAAGCACTCCTAGAAAGCATGGAGCCCACCAAGCTAATAGGAGCCATCCCCATCCTCACAATGGCGAAAGGAGACCAGTCAGCTATCGAAGTGCACCCATGTCATGACTACGCCTTGCTCAGCATAGGCAGCATGATAAGGCAGTGTTACTTCAACCTCCTCCCGTTCTATGAATAGCACGAGGCAGGCATCGAGTGACCTCCCTCAAAGGCCACGACGTGCTGCCGGCCAACTCACAGGACTCGGGAGGAAGCTAAAGACGTCCCAAGCCATCGTCCGCTTTGGGCATCCGAACCAACGAGGTTCAGAGCAAGAAGCAGCGCTGGGATGGAGGCCCATGGTCGTGTATGACCAAACTCGGTGCCTACAACATCTCCTACCCCCCTGCTCGCAAATCTCCTTCTAGCACCAGCTGCAGGAAAGGGCAACGCTGGCTCCGGCCACCACAAGCAACCCCTAGTGGGACGCATAACGGGAGCCGGGTGGATCTCCTCAAACTCTTCTCTCTCATTTCATCTCTCTCCTAACATCTAACCACTCAGAAAGACAAAGAACAATTTGTAGTCATAGTCATGAGTGCCTCGAATGGTAGAAATGCCACAACTATAGGCCAGGGTCGGACCGAACAACCTGAGATCCCCACACTACGTAGCGAACCATGGGAGGTCACAACCCATGTCAGATGCCCGCGTGAGGTTAGGGAAATCGAGACCCTCCCAATGGTAGGGCCGGTACAGCGTTCACGAGACCACTCGGCCCCGCCTGGGTCACGAACTCCGATATGTAGCACACTGACACGATAGGGCTCAATAGTCACGTACCACATCATCAGGACGTCCTGACAGGGTGGAACATAACGCCACCTACTGCATTGAATGCACTAGCCCACAAGGGGTCAAGCAACAAAGCTCAGACAGACCACGACTATGAACCCGCACTTAACGAACACGTATCTCAGCGCTTTCACGATCACTTCGTGATCGTAAAAACACTCGGGGCTACTGTTGGCGTTATGATCCCCGGGCATCTCAAGGCAACGATTAGTTAGTAGGTCGAGTGGCCCATGACACATCAGCCGGCAAGGGCCCGAACGACCGAGGGCCATCTGATCCAAGAAACCAGGCCAAGCGCTAAGGCCAAAGTCGGCTCGTCGCGCTCGACCACCATGGTAGTGGAGACCACCCGATTGGTTGCTGCAATGTAAAGTAGGAGGGTTTCATCTTCTCTAGGAGCAGTGAGGACTGGAGGTGATGTAAGGTAATGTTTTAGCTGCGTGAAGGCAGCGTCTGCTTCTTCCGACCATTCAAACTTCTCGGATGCTTTGAGTAGTTTAAAAAACGGTAACCCTTTTTCTCCTAATCTTGATATGAAACGGCTTAGAGCGGCCATGCATCCGGTAAGCTTTTGGACATCCTTCACCTTTTTAGGAGGCTTCATGTCTAAGACAGCTTTGACTTTCTCCAGATTAGGGCGTATGCCATCGTAACTGATGACGTTGCCTAGCAATATACCAGAAGGAACACCAAAGATGCACTTCTTTGGGTTTAACTTCCATTGGAATGTATTGAGGGCCGCGAAGGTACGTTTGAGGTTGTCAACAAGGGTATGTGCTTCCTTCATTTTGACAACTACATCATCCACATAGGCCTCTACTAGGTCATCTTTTATCTCGTCTGCGAGGCAGGCCTGAATGGCGCGTTGGTATGTAGCCCCGGCGTTCTTGAGCCCGAACGACATAGTCGTGTAGCAGTAGGCGCCGAAAGGCGTGATGAAAGACATCTTGATCTGATCATCCTTTTTGAGAGCGATCTGGTGATAACCAGAGTAGCAATCGAGAAAGGAAAGCAGCTCGCAACCGGCGGTTGAATCTACGACCTCGTCTATGCGAGGTAAGCCGAAGGGGTCCTTAGGGCAGTGTTTGTTGAGATCAGTGTAATCAACGCACATTCTCCATTCATTATTCTTTTTGCGTACAAGAACCGGGTTGGCTAACCACTTCGGATGATACACTTCTTTAATGAATCCGGCTGCTAAAAGCCGTGTAACTTCTACCCTAATCGCCTCCTTTTTGTCGCGAGCGAAACATCGAAGCTTCTGCTTGATAGGTTTGGCCTTGCTGTTGACATTCAAGGAGTGCTCGATCAAGTTCCGAGGTACACCGAGCATGTCGGTAGGTTTCCATGCGAACACATCCACGTTGCTCCTCAAAAACCCGACGAGCGCGTCTTCCTATTTGGGATCTAGGTTGGCCCCGATAAGGGCCATTTTGCTGGGGTCACCGTCGACCAGCTGGATCACCTTGTGCTCCTTTGACTTGATGTTTTTGCGTGGAGTCTCGAGCTCTGGGATCTCCAGGTGGTCGGCTGAGGTCTTCTTAGCGTCGAGCATGGTCTCGGTGATGCGAATAGAGAGGTCGTGGGCCTCTGCTATTTTGAAACTGTCGTCTTTGCAGGTGTAGGCGGCGTACACGTTACCTCAGAGAGTTAGGACTCCTTTCTCGGTAGGCATCTTGAGCACCAGATACCTATAATGAGGTATGGCCATGAACTTGGTGAGCGACGGTCAACCAAGAATAGCATGGTTGGTGCTGTCGAAGTCAGCGACCACAAAGTTGACGTAATCGGTGCGGAAGTGGTCCGAGGTCCCAAACTGCACCGGTAGCGTGATCTGCCCGAGAGGTGTAGAGCTCTGTCCGGGAAGAACACCCCAGAACTGTGCCTCGTATGGCTTAAGATCCGCCTGAGCTATCTTCAGGGCGGGCAGACTGTTCTTGAACAGTATATCAATGGAGCTGCCGCCGTCGATCAGTACTCTGTCGAACTGGACCTTGTTGATACAAGGATTGAGGACCAGGGGAAAACGTCCTGGCTCCGGTATTGCGGCCCATTGGTCCTTCCTACTGAAAGAGATTTCGCGGTGAGACCACGAAGGGAGCCGGGGACCGGCGAGCAGGTTATCGGTGTTGGCCACGTTCAAACAAGCACGGGTGAGTTGGCTTGATGTACTTGTGACGAGGGTCTGCATCGTCGTCTTCGTTATCCTCGTTGCGCTGTTCTGCTACATCGTTAGGCTTGTCGGATGTATCCGGAGCCTGTTGACGTGTATAGATAGACTTTAGAACACGGCAATTCTCCATGGTATGGTTTGACTTAGGATGGAGCTGGCAGGGCCCCTTCAATGCTTTGGCGTAGTCGTCTTCGTAGTTACGACGTCCGCCACCCTTTTTAACGGTATTGACCTCGCCGTTGTCTTCCCGAGCACGCTTGCTCCTGTAATCGTTACGGCGGTTACACTGCTGATTACATCGGTCGCGGTGGTCGTGGGAGTCATTGCGCTGGTTGCGGCGGTCAAAACTGTCGCTCCGACCACGGTTGCCACGGTAGTCGTCGCGGTGTGAGGGGTGGTCGGAGCGTGGAACCCTTGCTGCTTCTTCAATAATTATCTTCTTGGTGTCGTCGGCGTCCGCATATTTCTTAGCGGTGGATAAGAGCGCTGTGACCGACTCAGGTCTCTTCCGGAGGAGCTTGTCTCTTAGGGCGTCGTGGAAACGGAGGCCAGTGATGAAAGCCTCGATTGCCTCGTTGTCGGAGATTGATGGGACCTTGATGCGCATCTCTGAGAAACACCGGACGTACTCGCGCAGTGGCTCATCTTTCCGATCTCGGATCCGTTGCAGGTCATACTTGTTGCTCGGTTGTTCACAACTAGCGATGAAATTGTCAATGAAGGCTTGCTTAAGCTCCTACCAAGAATCAAAGTAGTTCGCCGGTAAGCTGACCAGCCATTGGTGACCTGCATGGCCAACAGCGACTGGGAAGTAGTTAGACATGACGTGCTCGTCAGCCATGGCTGATCTACACGCGGTTTCATAGAGCATGACCCATAATTCGGGGTTTTCTTTGCCGTCATACTTCTGAAGTTTCTCGAGCTTAAAATTCTTGGGCCATATGACTTGGCGAAGGTGTGGAGTAAACTGCTTCAAACCCGGCGGACCGTGGGCAGTGTCATACTCCATACGGCGATAGCTTTCATGGGATGCTCGATCGTCAGCTCTCTGGTTGATGCGAGCGCGCAGATCGTGTCCACCGAGGTAATGGCGGAGATCGTTATTGCCATCGCGGCGATCTCGATTGCCATCTGGATTAGCCCTGCGACCGCGGTTATCGCGATGATTGTCGCGGTTGTCTTGGTGATTATCGTCCCGGATATCACAACGGTTGTCCTCCCGACGGCGGTTACCACCGTCATGGCCACCGTTTCCACCTCGATGGTTGTCTAACGGGTCGTTGTTGCACGAGCCACGTGGGTTGAGTGGCTGTGAGCGGCTTGGAAGCTGGTGACTGTGGCTGCACTCGACTGAGACGGATGGAGCCTGGACTTGATTTACAATCTCTGCGGTCTGGGCCATGGCAGCCGTCAGATAGGCTTGTATTTCATCGCGAACCGCTTGGGTTTCCGGGGTGTTGGGTAGCCGTTGCATTGTTGCCATGGCAACGGCTACATTGGCACTTGGAGTTCTAAAGACCTGTTTGTCCCCCACCCTGTCGAAAGCATCGTTGAGGTCGCGTGGCTGGACCCTGATTGTCACAGAACCGACCAATTTATAAGAATACAAGTACAATGGCAATCCGCAAGCGGTCGCACTGTCATACTTGAACCCATATAAACCCGGTAGTCCGTCGAGTACCACGACGGGCCTCGATAAACGATTTACAACAACCAAGATCGTACAGGATTCAACATACATGCCACATATTACATAAAGTTCACAGATACTTTTCATCATCAGAGTACGAATAAAAGTTATTACAAACCGAGTTTGATAAATAAAGCGGAAGCAAATAAGTTCGAAGATAAAGTTTTTAACATAGTTTGATACCGTGCCAAGCTAGATCACGGTCCACAAAAGCAAGGATAGGAATTACTAAAGAAGCCTGCCCAAGGCTTACTCCTCATCCACAGCGGGATAGAAGCAACTCTTGCAATAACCATGATACACAGTGCCATCTGCAACAATGGGAAAATAAACCCTGAGTACGAGAAGGTACTCAGCTAGACTTACCCGTCATGAACCAGAAATAAAATGACTCCAAGGATTATGCAAGGCTGTATAAGTGGACGTAACTTGACAATATTTTGCGAAAAAGGCAACTGATCCGTTGTACAATTATGATTCCTTTACCAAGTTAATTATCACTATCCATTTCTAGATTAGCAACTATCATGTGCCAAATATGTGGTATATCCTTTAGAAGCATACAATAGTAACCATAGCAGGTATTGTAATTCCATTTTCATCTGAAACATCATGTTCCTTAACACAGTTACTACGATGTTGGAGCTAGCCAAGTTTCTCACTATCCGGGAGAGACAGCGATTCGAATCGATTTCAATCAGCTGGGAATTTATTCCTAACACAAACCCAGGTCTACCAGCCACGATAGCCTTAGGTCACCTTTGGTACAACTCCGGTACACATTTCGCGGGTCCGTACTGCGCCGCACAATCTAGAACACCAGATGCCAGGATGCTCAGGCCAAGCCTGCCCTTGGGCTCAGTCTGATCATTCCCCGGAAGGAGCGCACAACAGAACGATTCCCGGCCTGAGTTGAATTACTCGGCTTCACGGTCAGAACGAATTATCCGGCCAGCTAAGTGAGAGGCATGCGTTCAATCTTGTCAGAAGTTCCAACAATGGTATGGTCCTTGATCGATACAGACGGGGATAGATCCACACCCAAGACCTCCATGTCTTGTTGCTTCTCTATCGACATCCCGCCCGGTCTCCAATTATATTAACCATGGTTCTTTTCCACGATAGCAATTTTAACCAACCGTGCTCCGGTATCCACCTATATCTCGCAGGTGACCGGAAATCACCCGACTTCTACCGGTCTAAGCATGGCTAAGCATTTATTCGATCCTGGACCTATACCGGTTAAAGGTGTAATATCTGGACAAGGAATGTACATGCATCAAGTGGTTTCATTCAACTCTTATAACCTAATGCAGCAATCATAAGTACATCCTATGCAAAAATGACAAGGCAGCAAGGCTTGAAATAGCATAAATGGAAAACCCTATTAAAAAGTGTCAAGCAACAGATTTCCTATTTTTCTTAGCATCCATATGGTACTAGGATTACCTCCAACAAATCTCATGAATTTTGGACTCATAAATAATTTATAAAAATTTATGCAAGGATTTACTATCCATAAAAGAAAAATCTATAACTATAAATCTACCCATGCACTGGTCCCCAAATTTTTTACCAGAGCTCATATATGCTAAGATTAGCTTACTACAAAAATTTCATAATTTTTGGAGCACAGGAACTCTAGATATAAAATAAACAAATTTGAATGCATTCAAAAGCACATTTCAAATCCCTATTTAAATATCCACAAATTTCTACTGTACAAGTCACGAACATATTTTTCTTAAATACTACACTTCCTAAGGAACACAACCAAATTTATTTCACAATTTTTGAAGTTACCAGACTGGAGATCTAAAAATAACAAAACACATGAAATCAGGATTTATATCTGAAAAGAATGAACTAGTTTTCAAGTTGGAGTCGCTGACAAACGGGACCCACAAGTCAGGGGACCCCACATGTCAGTGAAACGGAACAGAGCAACGGCGCGGGATCAACACGGGAACGGCGGAGCTCGCCGATGGCAGGCTTGCCGGCGGTGACATCATCACCAGGTGTTCTACTCGACATTGCGCACACAACCATCTACTTGGTGGGACTGCTCGTCGGTGCTAGCAACGGCGGCGGCGCTCATGGCAGAGCGGTGGTGCTGGACGACGGCGCTATGCCGGTGGAGGCCACGGCGAAGTCAAGTGACGCACTCTACAGGACTACGGAGACTCTACGATGATGGCTACGCGACCAAGACGGCTAGAGCTGCGCCGACGAAGCACGGCCACGGCAGCGGCCATGGCGGAGCTCTGGCGAAGGCAAACCCTCGACGGTGCAACGCTGAACGCCGCTTACCAAAGGCGAAATCGTGGGCGCTGCAAGGTGGAAACGGTGGGGAAGGTGGAGACGGAGCTACGAGCACGACTGATTGGCGAATGGAACGGCGGTGAGCGCTGGTGATCTCGGCGGAGCAGCTGCGACGGCAATGGCGTGGCGGGTGCTCGGAGGTTCTTGCTGTGGTGAAGGAGAAGCCGTAAAAAGCGAAATGGGGGCAGCGCAGGGCGGCGCGGGCGAGCGCGAGGGTGTTGAAGGCGCATCGGCCCGGACGTGGCTGGCCGGGCGAGCGAGAGAGGCAACACGCGCCTCTTCTCCTCCACGCTGGGCGGCTATGGCTCGAAGGCGGTCGGCCGGCGTCGACGTCGTCGATCACCGATTCGAGACATCGCAATGGACTTTGACACCGGTTTTCGTGAGGCTCAATCTTTGTATCCGTGATTAATTAGCACACACAATCTACATCAAAGTTGAAGCCTAATGTACCAGCTTAAATCCATATTAAACGATCAAGACCAAATTCCCAACAGTTAAGGAGAAAAATCATCTCAAATGTGGTTGTCACAACATGCCGGGTTAATAGGACTTAGCAAAATTTCGATAAGTGTTGAAATCAGTGATTTGATGAATTTTGTAATTCAAATTCAAGCATGTTAGAAGCTAAATCAGTCAATGACTCAAAAATAAAAGTTGTTCCTTATGTCAAACACTACAACTTTGCTTTAGTGATCTCCTCCATGCAAGGTCTCTAACACCTAGTTCAACTTTAGTCAAACATGCTACATTCAAATGATGACTTGAACAAGAACTATGACTTAGTGATCTATTTAGCCCTAGCCATGAATATCAAAGTTGTTCATAATGGTACTCTAAACATGTTTAAGCAATTTGCAAGGTTACTTAATCATTTCATGTAGTAGTCACTCATAGAGCTATTTAAAGTAATCACATGAAATATGCCTTAAAGACTTGACCATGGAAAATGACATTCATGGTCCATGTTCCATTTGTGAACCTAAGCATTGCCAAAATATTTTGGTGACTCAAATCTACCAAGTACATGTTTACATTCATGATCATTTGCATATGTACAAAGAAACATGCAATAACAAGCAACGTCGCATATGTTTCAATTCAATGTTCCAATTGTAAATGCTTGTTTATGAATGCGTGATGATCATGCTCATGTTATGCAAGTCAAGTTATGCAAGGCTAACACCCGAGGTGTTACAGCCCCTCCCCCTTATAAAAATCTCGTCCCGAGATTTGCAAGACCTACCATTCTTGGAAAAAGGCGGGATAAACTTCTCGTAGATAATCTTCTCTTTCCCACGTAGCATCTTGTTCACTATGATTGTTCCACACCACCTTATAGAACTTAATAATCTTACTCCTTGTTACTCTCTCCATCTCTTCTAATACTCGAATTGGCTTTTTTTCATAGGTCAAATCCGATTGAAGCTGCACGTTGGTGGGTGCAATAGCTTCTTCCGGTACTCGAAGACATTTCTTTAGCTGAGAAACATGGAACACATCAAAGATTGCACTCATCTCTGGTGGAAGTTGTAGCTTATATGCAACCTTCCCCTTTTGTTCCAAAATTTTGTATGGCCCTACATATCTTGGTGAAAGCTTCTTTTTCATCCCAAATCTTTTCACACCTTTCATGGGTGATACTCTCAAGTATACATAGTCACCCACTTCAAAAGTTAGTGGTCTTCTTCTTCTGTCGGCATAACTCTTCTGTCTTGATTGAGCTGCCTTCATGTGTTGTTGTATGATACGTACTTGCTCTTCGGCTTCATTTACAAAATCAATACCAAAGTATCTCCTTTCACCGGGCTCAATCCAGTTCAAAGGAGTTCTGCACTTTCTGCCATACAAGGCTTCAAATGGAGCCATTTTGATACTCGCTTGATAACTGTTGTTATAGGAGAATTCAGCTAAAGGTAACCATTTCTCCCATGAACCTTTTGAAGATATAACACAAGCTCTAAGTAAATCTTCTAGGATTTGGTTCACTCGCTCTGTCTATCCTGAAGTTTGTGGATGATAAGCTAAACTTCTAATTAGCTTGGTTCCCAAAGCCTGGTGTAAGTGCTCCCAGAAACGAGCTATGAACTGTGGTCCTCGATCTGAGATTATAGTTCGGGGTACTCCATGCAGTCTCACAATCTGGGAAACATATAACTCAGAGTATTTCCCCACGTGATATGTGGTGTGAACTGGTACAAAATGTGCTGATTTGGTGAGATGATCAACAATAACCCATATTGAATCATGACCTTGTGGCGTCGTTGGAAGGCCTGTGATAAAGTCCATGCTGATTTCCTCCCATTTCCATCCTGGAATAGGCAATGGCTGAAGTAATCCAGCAGTTTTCATATGGACGGCTTTTACTCTACTACAGTTATCACACCTAGCAACATAGGCTGCGATCTCTTTCTTCATCTTAGTCCACCAAAAATGGGTTCTTAAATCTTGATACATTTTACTACTACCCGGATGGATAGACAATTTGGATGAGTGAGCTTCTTCTAAAATTTGATTCCTTAGCTCACGGTCTTTTGGTACCACTAACCGGTCCTCAAACCATAATACACCTCTTTCATCCAATCTAAAATGTTTGGTTTCCTGCTCTTGCATTTTTCTCTTGATATGACTTATCCCTACATTTGTCTGCTGTAGCTCTATGATTTTGCCCTCAAGCGAACAACTGATTGTGATATTGTGTAGTACAGCAGGATGTAGCAAGTTGAATCCATCTTCCAACAATGCTTCCACAGTGTTGCAATGGGACTTCCGACTGAGTGCATCGGCTACTACATTAGCTTTACCCGGGTGGTAATGCACTTCCAAATTGTAGTCCTTAATCAATTCCAACCATCTACGTTGTCTCATGTTCAGTTCTGGCTGGGTAAAGATATACTTGAGACTTTTGTGGTCAGTATAGATGTGACAGACATTGCCCAACAAGTAATGTCTCCATATCTTTAATGCATGAACAACGGCTGCAAGTTCCAAATCATGTGTAGGGTAGTTGACTTCATGTTTTCTCAATTGCCGTGAGGCATATGCAATTACTCTCCCTTCTTGCATAAGCACACATCCCAAACCTATTCCTGATGCATCACAAAATACATCAAAAGGCTTTTCAATGTCTGGTTGTGCTAACACAGGTGCTGTAGTCAACAAAGTTCTGAGGGTGTGAAAAGCTGTTTCACATTCTGGTGTCCATTTGTACTTCTCATCTTTCTGAAGTAGTCTGGTCATAGGCTTAGCTATCTTTGAGAAATCTGGAATAAACCGACGATAGTATCCTGCTAACCCTAGAAAACTCCGAACTTCATGCACCGAAGTTGGGGCTTTCCAATCCATGACCTCTTGTACTTTGGATGGGTCTACTGAGATTCCATCTCTTGATAAAATGTGACCTAAGAAAGGTACTTTGCTCATCCAAAATTCACATTTGCTAAACTTGGCATATATCTTATGCTCCCTCAGTCTAGATAGGACAATCCTCAGATGCTCCTCATGATCGGTCTCATTTTCTGAATAAATCAATATATCATCAATAAACACGACCACGAACTTGTCAAGTTCGGGCATGAATACCGAGTTCATCAGGTACATGAAATAGGCTGGAGCATTTGTTAGTCCGAAAGACATAACCAAATACTCGTATAAGCCGTACCTAGTAGAGAAAGCAGTTTTAGGTATATCCTCAAATTCGATCTTTATCGATGGTAACCTCGATCTCAAATCAATTTTGGAGAATACCTTTGCCTTCGCTAAGCGATCGAACAAGATGTCGATGCGGGGCAATGGATATTTGTTTTTGATGGTCACAGCATTGAGTGGTCTGTAATCTACACACATTCTCAATGACTTATCCTTCTTTTTCACAAACAAGGCTGGACATCCCCACGGAGATGAGCTAGGTTGGATAAGACCTTTGTCCAATAGATCTTGTAATTGAACCTTAAGTTCTACTAACTCATTGGGTGGCATTCTATAGGGCCTTCTGGATATGGGTGCGGTACCTGGCACTAATTCAATCTTAAATTCCACGTCCCTATCCGGTGGTAGACCTGGTAATTCCTCTAGAAATACATCCGGAAACTCACAAACCACTGGGATATCACATATTGTGGTGGCTTGGATAGCACAGGCTAAATGTTGGGGTTCGAAATCGCGGGAGAGTGGGACTAGAAAAGCATTCCCTCCCGTGGGTTCTCTCAACATAATAGTGCGGGTGCTAGCGTCAATAAGAGCACCATGATACTTCATCCAATTCATGCCTAAGATTACACTTATTGACAACCCCGCAATATTATCAAATCATTGTATACTCCCTCCCTTGTATCGAGATGAGTACATTTTGACTATCTTTTTGGTAGCAACAGTTCCCCCTGCTGAACTTATGTTAAAACCCCCTTTGCTTACTTCTATTATTTCTTGATCATGTCTAGATGCAAATGCCTGACTCATAAATGAATGAGAAGCTCCCGAATCAAATAAGACAACAGCGGGATGCTTGTTGACAAGAAACATACTAGCCGTGACAACTTCTCCGGCGGGCACTTCCTCCACAGCGGTATAATGCACTTGTCCTTGACGTGCCCTGGCATTCACCTGCCTCTGATTGTTCTGATTTGGGTTGCCATTCCTCTTGGGGTGGGGACATTCCTTGGACCAATGACCCAGTTGGTTGCAGTTGAAACATGGTTGATTACTTCTGAATCCTGTGGAGCTGTCCTGATTGCCATTTCCTTTTGGTAAGGCAATAGTGAACGCCTTACGGAATGGTTTCTGTGGCCTGTTATTCTGAGCTTTCGGTGGTGGAGGCCTAAACTTGGGTGCAGGTGGACGGAATTGTGGCCTAGCTGTGATAGGAGCTTTTGATTGGAAAGATCCGGAGGCACCGGCCTCATATGTCCTCTTGCGACCCTTAGCAACTGCATGCATGTTGTTGTGGTTTTCTTGGGTCAAGGCATCACTAATAAACTCGTTGTACGTGGTACATCGAGAATTGGCCATGGTCTTCATCAGTTTAGTACCCAAACCTCGCTTGAAACTCTCTATCTTTTTCTCCTCGGTATCCACAAAACCGGGAGCATATCTGGACAAGTTGTTGAATGCGTGCATATACTCTGTGAGTGACTTTGTTCCTTGAGTGAGCCTCATAAATTCGGCTGCTTTCATGCGCATCAGGCCCGGGGGAATATGGTGTCCCCTAAAAGCCAGCTTGAATTGTTCCCAGGTCACTCGCGCATTAGCAGGCAGAGACGACAGGAAGTGTGTCCACCAGATCCCTGCTGGTCCTTGCAATTGATGAGAAGCATACTCTGCTTTCAGATGCTCCGTGACCCTCAACAGACGGAATTTCTGCTCAATGGTATTCAACCACTCATCGGCCTGTAGTGGTTCCTCAGCCACCTTGAAGATCGGAGGCTTCGTGTCCAGAAACTCCTTGAATGTACTGTGCTGATTTGGCTCAGCCCCTGGTGGATGTGGGTGGCCACGAGCAGTGTTTTGCGCGATAAGGCGCAAAGCTTCTTCCATTGTCCTCTGGCTCCCCAAGAACTAAGCAAAGAACTCCTGAGCAGACGACGGCGGCGGTGGTGGTAAGTCATCACCATTGCCATCGTGACTGCTACCAGCTCTAGCACGGGTGCGCGTCATCTGCGAAGTTGCAACATTAAGCGATTATTGGTTGATGTCAAGAGATTGCAGATGAATCATAATCATGCCAAACTGAAATTACTGGAGAAATTCTCAAATTCACAATAAAAATAGAGGCATAACAATTCATTCTCGCAACATGGCATCCCCAATTTGACCACTTATCGCACTCATAACGCATGCAAAGTTAAATCGTGATCACCAACAAGGAACGGAATTGCATTGATGTTCAACCAAAGGTGCACTTAATCAACATTACATGATAGTCTGGTTACTAATGCCAACTTCGAACTACAGGTCCATTATATGAATAAAGGTGATACATTAGTCCTTCCACTAAGTGCTAAGCGATCTAATCCTCATCATGATCACAATCGAGGTCAGACGCAGAATCATCTCCTTCCTCAGGATCTACTTCTTCTTCAGGCTCCACTTCTTCTTCTCCTTCCTCGTACCCTTCTAGATCCATTTCTGTGGCTCCAGGTGGGACATAAGGGTGGAGTTGATTGTTCAGTAGATGAACCTCTTCATGCAGATTATCGTTGTATTCTTCCGCATTGGCTAGCTGCTGTCCCAGCTCAAACTGTCGAGCTCTCAGGACATCTTCCCTTGTCCAAGCTGCATTTCGCTGGTGAGTTAACCGAGTCATCTCTTCAGTGAGCCTTTCAATCTCGGCGTCGTGCTCCTCTCGGTCGACGTCGGTCCTCATGGCATGACCAAGAGCACCCAGACACGCGTCGAGGCTACCTTCAACTCCATCCAACACTCTCATCATTATGCACATGGCGCTCATGGCGGTGGTTATCACTATTACGCCCTTCCGCCGCACCAATCTCCAAAGATCTTCCTCTTGCTCGCTACCATGAGTCGGTGGAGGGTTACCTCGGAAAGACTCCAACAAAGCGGCTGCCGCTCTGAGGAAAACGATCCATGATGTCCCTCGGGATCCCAAAGGCTGCCTCGCCAATGCTTCTTTCTTGATCTGCCCCGCCATTGACTCATAACACCACTGTCCACTTAGAATCGTCACCTCGAGGGACGAACAACGGCCTCCACAAGAATTAAGAGACCTTCCCCAAGCGCTTATTCGCCCGAGAAATAGCGGGGTTCCATTCCATCGGGATAGCCTACATAGTGAGCACTCTCCACAATAGTGTAGGCATCCCAAACTCTCCAAGAAACGTGTGGCGTTGACGGAGGCACGTGGAGCAAGCCGACGGCGGGAGCTCTGCCTCCAATGGACTTATGGCGATGCCTTTTTGTGTGCCATCTGCACCATTAACATGTACCACTAGGTGAGACAAGACCATGACAGATAAGAGTTACATAACTGAGTAAGAATTTTTATAAGGGGAGGAACAATTTAATTATGTGCATGGTAATTATCATGATGCATGCTCGTTCCGTACGTCCACACAAACTTAGGAAAAATTTGTTTCTAGCGGTAGACACGGTGGCATACATACGTTCTCTCATAAATAGCGTAACTAGTCGAGCTACACGTTTCGATGTTAGTGTACCTGCATAAAATTTCATTTCAGCCCTAAACCCATAATGAATATGCATAATGTAATTGTAAATACTTCCATATATGTATACCCATACATATACTTCCGTATCAATCTACCCGACAATAATTTAACCCACAATTAAATACGTACCATATACACATGCAAGCATGCATACATAGCCATACCAAAGCTACTCTTCCCGACCGCATGCTCACATCTTGCGGTCATACACTCATCTTACCTTGGCGTAGAGGCATTTGATCCATACATTACCATTCAAATGAATGGCATCCATACAATAGCACGCCGTATGGATGACGAAGTAAAAACCCCCCATGTTAGTACTTAAATAGCCACCTAATAGTCCTTAATTTGGGCATAAGGAAAGTGATCATTGGCACACTTTAGATTTCAAATACCTATTATATAACTATTAGTTGCTAGAGAAGGGTTTTCGGAAAACAAAAACTTTTGTTTTAAATACACTTGTGACAATTAACGTTGAATCTTGCTCTGATGCCAGCTGTCGCAGAACCGACCAATTTATAAGAACACAAGTACAATGGCAATCCGCAAGCGGTCGCACTGTCATACTTGAACCCATATAAACCCGGTAGTCCGTCGAGTACCATGACGGGCCTCGATAAACGATTTACAACAACCAAGATCGTACAGGATTCAACATACATGCCACATATTACATAAAGTTCACAGATACTTTTCATCATCAGAGTACGAATAAAAGTTATTACAAACCGAGTTTGATAAATAAAGCGGAAGCAAATAAGTTCGAAGATAAAGTTTTTAACATAGTTTGATACCGTGTCAAGCTAGATCACGGTCCACAAAAGCAAGGATAGTAATTACTAAAGAAGCCTGCCCAAGGCTTACTCCTCATCCACAGCGGGATAGAAGCAACTCTTGCAATAACCATGATACACAGTGCCATCTGCAACAATGGGAAAATAAACCCTGAGTACGAGAAGATACTCAGCTAGACTTACCCGTCATGAACCAGAAATAAAATGACTCCAAGGATTATGCAAGGCTGTATAAGTGGACGTAACTTGACAATATTTTGTGAAAAAGGCAACTGATCCGTTGTACAATTATGATTCCTTTACCAAGTTAATTATCACTATCCATTTCTAGATTAGCAACTATCCTGTGCCAAACATGTGGTATATCCTTTAGAAGCATACAATAGTAACCATAGCAGGTATTGTAATTCCATTTTCATCCGAACCATCATGTTCCATAACACAGTTACTACGATGTTGGAGCTAGCCAAGTTTCTCACTATTCGGGAGAGACGGCGATTCGAATCGATTTCAACCAGCTGGGAATTTATTCCTAACACAAACCCAGGTCTACCAGCCACGATAGCCTTAGGTCACCTTTGGTACAACTCCGGTACACATTTCGCGGGTTCAGATCACTGCCGCGCTGTCTGGAACACCAGATGCCGGGATGCTCGAGCCAAGCAAGCTCGCCCTTGGGCTCGGTCGATCGTTCCCCGGAAGGAGCGCACAACAGAACGATTCCCGGCCTGAGTTGAATTACTCAGCTTCGCGGTCGGAACGAATTATCCAGCCAGCTAAGTGAGAGGCATGCGTTCAATCTTGTCAGAAGTTCCAACAACGGTATGGTCCTTGATCGACACAGACGGGGATAGATCCACACCCAAGACCTCCATGTCTTGTTGCTTCTCTATCGACATTCCGCCCGGTCTCCAATTATATTAACCATGGTTCTTTTCCACGATAGCAATTTTAACCAAGCGTGCTCCGGTATCCACCTATATCTCGCAGGTGACCGGAAATCACCCGACTTCTACTGGTCTAAGCATGGCTAAGCATTTATTCGATCCTGGACCTATACCGGTTAAAGGTGTAATATCTGGACAAGGAATGTACATGCATCAAGTGGTTTCATTCAACTCTTATAACCTAATGCAGCAATCATAAGTACTTAAGTAAATATTTGTAAATTATCGGGAGACTTATAATGCTCAAAGGGGCTTGCCTCGCAGAAAGGAAGTAGGCGGTGGTCGGGGCACTCCGGAAGCTCTTGAGTGGTTCGCGCCCACGCCTTCGAGCTGCGCGGCTTTGCGGATCCTCCTGCCTTTGGTTCCTTCCTCTCGCTTCTTGAATTCCAAGCAACGTGATCTCTTCCTCCGATCCTAGATGCATGAGTGTGTCATAAGTATTACGAATGCATATATGTTAACAAGTGCATCATGTTTATTGAGTAGGTGCATATCTCTTCTCGGTTATTTAATTATCTTTCCATAATGCATCGATTATACCATAAAACAGCAGCTACTTGTTTTACTCATAACGGGAGTTCTACAAATCCAAATCCAGTGATCTTGGACTTTCTGGAAAGCTTATAAAATTCTCTACAATGTTGTTATTAACCATTTTTACAGTACACATCATTTTCAACATGCCACTCATCAAACTCTAGAATCAGTCCGGAAACTATTCAACATGCAACATAAAGTAACGATACTTCTACTTCATGCAATCATTCAAAATTTGACAACATAGAATCCACCAACAGTTTAAGCACACCAATTACATTTAGAATCATATAATGGTGAAGCCCAAACTATTTATTTAATTGCCTTTATCATTTTATTTATATATCTAGGTTAAATAATAAATATATATCAGAAGTACTTAATAAATTCTCAAAATTTTACAGTGCCTTACTAATGCTATCAAAGGACTACTATAAAAATTTCATGTCATTTTACCAAGTAGAACATCCTATGCAAAAATGACAAGGCAGCAAGGCTTGAAATAGCATAAATGGAAAACCCTATTGAAAAGTGTCAAGCAACAGATTTCCTATTTTTCTTAGCATCCATATGGTACTAGGATTACCTCCAACAAATTTCATGAATTTTGGACTCATAAATAATTTATAAAAATTTATGCAAGGATTTACTATCCATAAAAGAAAAATCTATAACTATAAATCTACCCACGCACTGGTCCCCAAATTTTTTACCAGAGCTCATATATGCTAAGATTAGCTTACCACAAAAATTTCATAATTTTTGGAGCACAGGAACTCTAGATATAAAATAAACAAATTTGAATGCATTCAAAAGCACATTTCAAATCCCTATTTAAATATCCAAAAATTTCTACTGTACAAGTCACGAACATATTTTTCTTAAATACTACACTTTCTAAGGAACACAACCAAATTTATTTCACAATTTTTGAAGTTACCAGACTGGAGATCTAAAAATAACAAAACACATGAAATCAGGATTTAAATCTGAAAAGAATGAACTAGTTTTCAAGTTGGAGTCATTGACAAACGGGACCCACAAGTCGTGGGACCCCACATGTCGCTGAAACGGGCAGAGCAACGGCGCGGGATCAATGCGGGAACGGCGGAGCTCACCGACGGCGGGGTTGTCGGCGGTGACATCATCACCAGGTGTTCTACTCGACATTACGCACACAACCATCTACTTGGTGGGACTGCTCGTCGGTGCTAGCAATGGCGGCGGCGCTCATGGCGGAGCGGTGGTGCTGGACGACGGCGCTACGCCGGTGGAGGCCACGGCGAAGTCAAGTGACGCACTCTACAGGACTACGGAGACTCTACGACGATGGCTACGCGACCAAGATGGCTAGAGCTGCGCCGACGAAGCACGACCACGGCAGCGGCCATGGCGGAGCTCCGGCGAAGGAAAACCCGCGATGGCGCAACGCTGAACGCGGCTTACCAAAGGCGAAATCGTGGGCGCTGCAAGGTGGAAACGGTGGGGAGGGTGGGGACGGAGCTACGAGCACGACTGATTGGCGAATGGAACGGCGGTGAGCGCTGGTGATCTCGGCGGAGTAGCTGACGCAACGGCAATGGCGTGGCGGGTGCTTTCAGAGGTCGTCTTTGTGGTGAAGGAGAAGCGAAAAGCGAAATGGGCAACAAGAGGGCGGCGCGGGCGAGCGCGAGGGTGTTGAAGGCGCAGATTGGCCCGACATGGCTCTGGTCAAGGCAGAAGAGAGGCAACACGCGGCCTCTTCTCCTCCACACGGGCGGCCATGGCTCAAGGCGGTCGACCATCGACGTCGTCCGATCAGCCGATTCAGACATCGCAATGGACGCTTTGACACCGGTTTTCGTGAGGCTCAATCTTTGTATCCGTGATTTAATTAGCACACACAATCTACATCAAAGTTGAAGCCTAATGTACCAGCTTAAATCCATATTAAACGATCAAGACCAAATTCCCAGCAGTTAAGGAGAAAAATCATCTCAAATGTGGTTGTCACAACACTGTCAGTTAATAGGACTTAGCAAAATTTCGATAAGTGTTGAAATCAGTGATTTGATGAATTTTGTAATTCAAATTCAAGCATGTTAGAAGCTAAATCAGTCAATGACTCAAAAATAAAAGTTGTTCCTTATGTCAAACACTACAACTTTGCTTTAGTGATCTCCTCCATGCAAGGTCTCTAACACCTAGTTCAACTTTAGTCAAACATGCTACATTCAAATGATGACTTGAACAAGAACTATGACTTAGTGATCTATTTAGCCCTAGCCATGAATATCAAAGTTGTTCATAATGGTACTCTAAACATGTTTAAGCAATTTGCAAGGTTACTTAATCATTTCATGTAGTAGTCACTCATAGAGCTATTTAAAGTAATCACATGAAATATGCCTTAAAGACTTGACCATGGAAAATGACATTCATGATCCATGTTCCATTTGTGAACCTAAGCATTGCCAAAATATTTTGGTGACTCAAATCTACCAAGTACATGTTTACATTCATGATCATTTGCATATGTACAAAGAAACATGCAATAACAAGCAACGTTGCATATGTTTCAATTCAATGTTCCAATTGTAAATGCTTGTTTATGAATGCATGATGATCATGCTCATGTTATGCAAGTCAAGTTATGCAAGGCTAACACCCGAGGTGTTACACTGATGCATCGCGCCTCCTGGTCTGCTTCGGCTTTGATTTGTCGGCGATTGAACCGGTCAATATTGCGCACTTCGCGCGTGGTCTTTTCTTGTTCTGTTTCGCCAACCGCCGGTGGTTCGTCATTGCTGACAACATGGATCAAATCCCCTCATCTTGGCGGGAAAGATGGGAATTGTGAAAACCCTGGAGCGTGGTCTGGCAGATCCAGATCGTACTTGGTGCCGTCATCTTCGTGATGCTGAAGCTCAGTGTGTACAGATGCTTTAGATGCGATGCCAGACGAGGAGGTGGAGTCGCCCTCTTGAACTATGTGGACGGATCCTTCCTAATAATCTTCAGTCCGGATCATGTTGACGAAGTCGCGCAGCTTCGGCCGAGGTCGGTGCATAAAACATAGATCCAAGCAGCGTTGTGGGTTATACGCGTAGCTGGAGGCGGCGTTTCGCAGGCCGTAAGGGTGGACCTGGTGGTTCTCCGTCGAGGCTGCGTACTCAGAGAGCCGGAGACCCGTCGCGGAGGCTGGCCTGCGATGAGCGGAGCGCCCTTTAGGAGTAGATAAGACCACGAGATCTGTACCAAGTCATGCAGGATGACTGGTCCGAGCTGGTCGGGTAGATCTGTTGAGGGGAGCGGTTACCTGCTCGTTAGGTTGACTTTGAATCGTACTTACCAGAGCTAGGGTTTCAGCGAGTTTGGTGCCGACCCGATCGATGGAGTTGAGCAGGTCGGTGTTGTCGATCTGCTTCCCTTTGTAGCGGGGAAGCGGACGATGAGTCATCGGCGTGGCTGAAGATGATGTAGGCATGGTCGGAGCCAGAT
Source organism: Miscanthus lutarioriparius (assembly GCA_904845875.1). Taxonomy (NCBI): domain Eukaryota; kingdom Viridiplantae; phylum Streptophyta; class Magnoliopsida; order Poales; family Poaceae; genus Miscanthus; species Miscanthus lutarioriparius. The sequence continues at coordinate 42,238,913 of CAJGYO010000018.1, forward strand.
GTACCGTGGTCGGAGCCAGATCCATTATGGTCGGAGCCAGACGTACCATGGTCGGAGCCCGATCCATCGTGGTCGGAGCCAGATGTACCGTGGTCGGAGCCAGATCCATCGTGGTCGGAGCCGTAGCCGATGTAGGTGAAGCAGTGGTCGGCGCAGACTGAATCCACGCCTCCTCCGTGGTCATGACGATGAAGCCGTCGGAGCCGGTGGTCTAGGTGATCTGGCCGACGGTGAACGTGAGGCCGTTCGGCGTAGCCATGGAGCCGGAGGTGATGACCGTCTTGTTTGCTTGGAGAGCAGTACGCACACCCCCTACCTAGCACGCCACTGTCGACGAAATATGGTCGGCAGTCTACCTAGGGGTATGCCCAAGGTAGTAGATTATCGGCAGACAGATGCGCAAGCCACAAACAAGACAGTGACGCAAGACAGACACGAGGTTTTATCCAGGTTCGGCCGCCAAAAAGGCGTAATACCTACGTCCTGCGTCTGATTGTATTGATGTATGTTAATGAGAGATGTTTTTTAGAGGGATCCCCTGCCCGCCTTATATAGTCCAGGGGGCAGGGTTACAGATCTGGAAACTAATCCTAGCCAGTTACAATTGCCATATGTGGCCGGATAAGGATTCCTATTCTAACCGACCAGGATCCTGCTTGATCGCCAAATCCGCCTTAACTCCTTGCGCAGGACTCCAACCGGGTTGGCTGGGCCGCGCGTCGTCTTTCAGATGGACCGGACCCATCGATCCGGGCCAGCCCAAGCTTAGCCGTAAGGGTATAGGGGTTAATACCCCCACAACCCCTTCAACAGACTTAGCCGCACGATGCACAAGAAACTCACGACCTCTCCACCGTCCCGACCCTAGGGAGGAACAAGGAGAGGTTGGACCCGGCCAAGCGTGCCCACTCTCACAGGAGTGAGCACGCCGCACTGACCCCGCAAGGGTCGAGGAGACAGCGGTCACCTCAGTCCGGTTAGGTCAGACGCCATCCTTGCGCCATGCAGCACAGAAAAGACAACATCGCACGGTGGGACTGCCAAGTATGATGACTCACCATCTAGATATGGACCAACAAGATGCATGTATGATCCTACCCACCGCGGGATGGGATCCACGACGGAGGCCTTGACTTGGAGGCCATCCAAACCGACGGGAGCCACGACCCCAGAGCCCAGGATCGTGGCCACCAACTCCATAAGCAAACTCGGCGATCGACGATCTAGGGACGGCTACCAACTCCTTACGACGCCCCCAGAAGACCAGGAGGTGATGACGAAGGCCACGGTGGAAACGACGTCTCGCAGGACGGCTAGTGAACCAACACCTTGCCTACAGTGCCACCACGCCCAGCACAGTTGCACCATGCCACACCTTACCACGACGTGAGCATAGGACCATGATGACAACCATGCCTAGACGTGCACCACAAGACGGCGTAGCTTACAAGCCAACTTAGCTAGGCCCCTCCCTCAGGCTCACGACCCCTTAGTCAGGAGAACCTTCTTCTTTATGTCTGCCCTGGCCCCGAACTCTATATAAGGGCAGCTAGGGCAGCATCTCCAGAGATCTATTCATTCTCTCATTCTTCACACCACCGGACTCCTGAAGCTTCCCTTCAGGCAATTCATCTCTTAGCTCTAGCTCTCCTACCTCTTCCACCATCTTGCACCCCCCATTGTAAGAACTTCAGAGTATTCAAGTGAGGAACACGCACTCGATCATCTCTGAGACTGGATGTAGGGCTCCGGCCTAAACCAGTATAAATCCTCGTGTCTTTTGGATGCTACCATAGTCTTCCTAGAGCAGTGCGGCAATCGTATAAATTTACTAGTCCAGTTTACAAAACACCAACACATTCAATCCACCAAAACCCACTTAGGGTCTAGATGCACATACGGCCCTAGCTCACAGGGTCAAAATGACCCTTTTCTTCTTTTTAGGCTTTTGCAAGCGCCATGGCTCAACCCTTGCTAAGTGGTACAGTGGTTTAGGAAAGGTGAATATTGCAGTTTTTCATCATATTTTTTTATGTTTTACATGAGGCTCCTCTGCCTCCCTTGAACTCTCACACTCTTCTTCCACGCACCCCCAACAGTCCCACCTTTGCTCCCCTCTTACTACTCTACCTTGATAGTGCAAGGTTCACCTCAAATGGACCATGGACTAAAATATTTAATACAAGATTCCTAAAGGTTATTATAAAAAGAATAGCGTCATGTTCGAAGTCACAAGTGTGTGTGTGTAGTGTATGGTTATAGAGTCGAAACCCTGAAGGCAAATGCCATAAGACGCCCACATTAGTTAATCAATCTATAAAGATAGCCCAATCCATTGCCTTTGCAAATGGCCCATTAACAAAAAATCATTTGATAGCCCGCCTCTATTAATAATATCCATCTCTGAAAATACTTAGTGCACATAAAAAATGAGTTAAATGCACCAGCCGGCCCTCACCCTCCTAAACTTTTCTAGGACCATAAACTTATTAAGTAGTGCACCGCATGTCCATATGGGCCACATGGGTATTTCTTGATGACGTGGCATGCCAATATGATATGTTTTTTTATATTTAACCCTTCTCCTGCCCTATCCTCACACGAATAGATCCTTGTTTCCCTTTCTCTCTCACTGACCCCCACCTCGTCCAATGTCACGGTGTCCCACAGGACTACGATCGCCATAAGAGAAGAGGGAAGCTAGGAGAACAAAGGATCCATTTGTGAGAGAAGAGGAAAGAGAACTTAAATGTAGAAAATTATGACTTGTTGGTGTGCCACATCAGCAAGAAACGCCCACGTGGCTGGTATATGGACCTATGGTGCACCGCTTAACAAACTTAAGGACCTAGAAATACATTTTAAAATTTATGGACCTAAGTGACACGCGCCCTTATACAACTCTAAAAAAAAGCTAATTTGGTTGCTATTTGCATGGCTAAGTTAACTACTAGTTTAAGGATTTAGGCGTGGATGAGCCCTTTTGTGATGAATGTGCTATGCATATGCATGTCTACCTTGGGGCACCAAGTGAAATTTTTGTATTTTGGTCCCTTTTAAAACATTTTTACAAATAGCTTCACAAAAAGCGTTTTACGACAATAGACCATTTTTAGGCGTATTAGGACACGGCGCTTAAGGTATGAGGCTGTTGTTATTGTGTCGGACAACAACGAACTTTTGCCACGTCGGTAGCGGACTCTGGTCGTAGTTGCCACGAAGGCGTTGGGCCCAGCGTACCTCGGTGACTGCGTTACTTCACTCGAGCCCGCGAGACCTCGGCGTAGCCTTTGCTTTCGGCGTCGGAGGTCTAGGTATCGTTTTGCGTCCTGCTGGCTGCTACGAGCGTAGAATCCTCCTTGGCTGCCGCGTTGGCATCGATGGATATCCCATATGCATGCATGCGCCATTGTGCCGATCGAATCGGCCCATACGTGCATGCATGAACCATCGCATCGACTCCATCCATCTCACCTTCTTTACCTGTACCTATACGTCCGTCCGTCCCGTCAAGTGTGCGTGCGAGCGAGCACCGAGCATGCACGCAGGCCGACCGGCCCCGTGCGTGTTATCACCTCGTGAGACTGAGCAGAGCCTATAGTATACTAGGCCTATGTATGCCCGTGTTTAGTTCAAAAAAACTTCCTAAAAAGTGCTACAGTATCCATCACATCGAATCTTGCGATACGTGCATGGAGCATTAAATGTAGACAAAAAAAAACTAATTGCACAGTTTGGTATGAAATCACGAGACGAACGTTTTGTGCCTAATTAGTCCATGATTGAACACTAATTACCAAATAAAAACAAAAGTACTACAGTAGCCAAATTCCAACTTTTCCCAAACTAAACACGCGCTATATTCCAATAGCACACAGCACGTACCGAAAAAAACTGGGTGGGAACCATCGGTTGTGCGGACTGTGCAGCTAGTTGGTGGACTACTGTACTATTTTTAAGCATACGGATAGTAAAGCAGATACTTATGGCCACACGTCAGCCACACATCCTCACCGTGTTTCCGTAGAGATGGTCCGTACTGATTTTTTTCCCTTGCGTACTCGTGGCTGCATGCATGCATGCGTGGGGCGATCTAAAAGAGCACGGCAACGCAGTGCATCTCTCTGCGTCGAGCTCTCAGATCATGCATTATACTTCGATATATCTGGGTGGAAGTGGAATGCACACTAGTACAAAGACGGTCTTTACTCCCGGTGGGGAACCCCCTCTAGTCCCGGTTCTCCACCCGGGAGCAAGCATCCGGGACTAAAGGGGTGTCCTTTAGTCCCGTGCCTCCTGACATGCCACGAGGTCGGCACCCTTTAGTCCCGGTTGGTAATACGAACCGGGACTAAAGGTTTTTTTTTCTTTTCATTTTTTTGTTTTCTTTTTAAAATAGGTTTTCGAAGTTGTATTGTACGCTGCTAATAATACATTTATACGCGCGTATAGTATGTTTCGATTTAAGCACAATGAACGCATTAAATAACACAATTCAAGCAAAAAAAAAAACCTTTAGTCCCGGTTCCTATTACCAACCGGAACTAAAGGGTGCCGGCCTCGTGGCATGTCAGGAGACACCTTTAGTCTCGGTTGGTGTTACCCACCGGGACTAAAGGTCCCTCTTTAGTCCCGGTTCCTGACCCGGGACTAAAGGACCCCCTTTAGTCCCGGATGCTTGCTCCTGGGTGGGGAACCGGGACTAGAGGGGGTTCCCCACCGAGAGTAAACGCCGTCTCTGTACTAGTGTGCATTCCACTTCCACCCAGATATATCGAAGTATAATGCATGATCTGAGAGCTCGACGCAGAGAGACAGACCGTGTTGCCATGCTCCTTTAGATCGTCCTACGCATGCATGCATGCAGCTACGAGTACGTGCGGGAAAAAATCAGTACGGACCATCTCTACGGAAACACGGTGAGGATGTGTGGCTAACGTGTGACTCTAAGTATCTGTTTTACTATCCGTATGCTTAAAAATAGTACAGTAGTCCACCAACTAGCTGCACAGTCCGCACAACCGATGGTTCCCACCCAGTTTTTTTCGGTACGTGCAGTGTGCTATTGGAATATAGCGCGTGTTTAGTTTGGGAAAAGTTAGAATTTGGCTACTGTATTACTTTTATTTTTATTTGGTAATTAGTATTCAATCATGGACTACTTAGGCTCAAAACGTTCGTCTCGCGATTTCCCACCAAACTGTGCAATTAGTTTTTTTCGTCTACATTTAATGCTCCATGCACGTATCGCAAGATTCGATGTGATGGATACTGTAACACTTTTTGGGAAGTTTTTTTGAACTAAACACGGGCATACATAGGCCTAGTATACTATAGGCTCTGCTCAGTCTCACGAGGTGACAACACGCATGGGGCCGGTCGGCCTGCGTGCATGCTCGGTGCTCGCTCGCACGCACACTCGACGGGATAGACGGACGTACAGGTACAGGTACAGAAGGTGAGATGGATGGAGTCGATGCGATGGTTCATGCATGCACGTACGGGCCGATTCGATCGGCGCAATGGCGCATGCATGCATATGGGATATCCATCGATGCCAACGCGGCAGCCAAGGAGGATTCTGCGCTCGCAGCAGCCACAGGACGCAAAACGATACCTGGATCTCCGGCGTCGGCGGTGCCACGCCGAGGTCTCGCGGCTCGGCGTGAAGTAACGCAAGGCCGAGGTACGCTGGGCCCAACGCTTCGTGGCAATCGCGACCGAGTCCGCTACCGACGTGGCAAAAGTTGGCGTTATCCGACGATGTCGAGCCTCATATCTTGGCGTCGTGTCTAGTACGGCGAAAAATGGTCTATTGTCAGAAAACGTTTCGACATGAAGCTATTTGTAAAAAATGTTTTTAAAATGGACCGAAATGCAAAAATCACGCGGGCACCAACGTAACATACCAAGAATGGCTGAAGCACAGTAGGTGGGCCCACCCACATTCAATGGACATTTATCACCCATGCATGTATGTGCTCCCAGGCCAGCCGTCTTTGCTTGCTTCCGGCCCCTATTTATATTTATGATCCGTCGACACTTCTCATGAGCAACCACGAATGAGGAGGCAGCAAAGATCGACCTCACCATATGTACGCTTTAAGAAGAGTAGACAGATAGCTGGCCAAGATTCCTCCGATCACGCACACATTCTCTCCAACCGTACCGTTGGTTCCTTCACCAAGGCAGAGACAAATATTCTGTGTACTAGCTTGCTCTTGTAGTACTCACTCTACGTGCTAGCTAGAGCAATCATCATATGGCGGAGGCACTGTGCGATCAGCTCTTCTCCGACGTCGACGGCGACCTGATGCGGCAGCACACTTCCGACACCGACGACCTCTTGGGCATCCTCGAGGCGTGGGAGGACTGCGTCACTGGCGATGGTGCAACTACTCCCCGCGGCGCTGAGATCCTGCGTCAGACTGCAGCTGACGCCGCCGCAACGCCCAAGCCCGCGGCCGCAAAACGTCGGCGGCAAGGGTACCGGGAAGAGGATGGCATGGCGGTGCCGGCGCCAAAGAGGCAAAGGTGCTCTTCGGTGTCCTCGGATGCAGCGGCCGCGAGTGAAGATGGTGCGGCAAATAAGACCTCGCACATCACAGTGGAGCGCAACCGGAGGAAACAAATGAACGAGCACCTCGCCGTGCTTCGCTCGCTCATGCCCTGCTTCTACGTTAAGCGAGTAACTACTCTTACAACTTGTATTGCTGTATAATAAATCCGAGAGATCGATTCATCATCTGTTCCATGATTGTTATGACTGGAAATTTACCGGTTGTGTTTTGCACGTTATGATTGCGTAGGGAGACCAGGCATCCATCATTGGAGGGGTGGTGGACTACATCAAGGAGCTGCAGCAAGTGCTGCAGTCGCTGGAGGCCAAGAAGCAGCGCAAGGCCTACACCGAGCAGGTGCTCAGCCCACGGCCACCGGCGCCCCGCCCTCCGCTCAGCCCACGGCCGCCCCTGCCGCCACTCAAGTCCACGCCGCCTATAAGCCCGCGGCCCGCCGTCCCCATCAGCCCCAGGACACCGCCGGCTCCCAGCAGCCCGTACAAACCATGCAAGCAGCCGATATCGGTAGTGCCCCTACCGCCACCGGGCTCGTCGGCCTACGTGTCCCCGGCGATGACGCCAACACGCGAGCCAGCGGCAGCCTCCTACCTGCCGTCGCTGGACACCATCGCTGCCGACCTCTGCGCCTATGCCGCCACCAACAAGCAGCTGCAGGCGGCGCTGCCAGCAGCGGCCGGTGGTGGGATCGTCCTCCCGGACGTCAAGGTGGAGTTCTCCGGCGCCAACCTGGTGGTGAAGACAGTGTCGCACCGTGCGCCGGGGCAGACCGTAAAGGTCATCGCCGCGCTGGAGGGGCGGTCACTGGAGATCCTCGACGCCAAGATCAACACAGTCAACGACACTGCGGTGAACTCCTACACCATCAAGGTGCTCTCTTCTTTCCTTTTCATAAATAAATCGTAATTGGTTCAACTCAAATAGAGTATTCCAACGATTTGTAGTTGTAGTACAGTACACCTTTTCAAAACAAAAAAAAAATCTTGTAGCACACATTTACCAGTTTGGTTGGTGACCAAAACTTGCCACGCCTAACCTTCGGTAAACTGTGGTTGTCACAGAAAATATGGCGAGCAAAATCGAAGCCAAACTTGTGGTAAGTTTTGGCACAAAAATAAGTCTATGACATGTTGGGTAGGGTGATACGAAAATTTGAAGTGCTATAGCTGTGACAGTGAACCAAACAGCTGCCGAAGAAACTGTGACATGACCAACTTTTAGCATGACGAGCTTTGGTGTCCAACCAAACACGCAAACATATAGTTAATTAAATGCATTTGTTTCATGTGAGCTTCCCATAAACTGCATGTTGAAGTTGCAGTGGTCGTAATTGTGGTACGTAGGGTAGCTAGCTATGTACTCTAGCTAGCATATATATAGGCTGTGTGCCCGGAGATTGGCATCCTGGCACACAGTAGATCACATGCATTTGTTCTTGAAGTGACACTATGCTCGCGTAGTGTACGGGTGCAGGGTTCCTATTGTGCACTGTACGTTAACTCTTGTATGTTGTGTGGCCTATATGACATCTCTTTAAGTAGATCTAGTTTTCTGCTTTATTTTGTTGTTTTCTTTTTTTATTTTTAGCTGAAAAGTTTTCTTTTCTATGCTACACTATATCCCAAACTATCAATAATTTCTGTTTTATTTTTGCTGTTTTCTTCTTTTTTTTCTATTTTTACTGAAAAAGATTTATTTTTCCATGCTACTATATTTCAAACTATCAATAAATTATGGGCGTGTTTGGTTGGTTATCACAGTTTACCACACAACGCCACACTTCCTACGCCTGACTTGAGCTGGCAGTTTGGTTCGTTGCCACGTTTGTGGCACGCCGCAGCGAAAGCATAGCATAGTAGTTCACTTTTTACGCCACACTCTGCCAAAAGTTTGACACTGGAATCCTGCGCCAGACATTAGGCGAACCCGCAACTGCGTTATGGCGTAGTGAGGCAACGAGCCAAACTGGCCCTATGTCTTGTACTCTTGCCACATCTTGAATAACCAAATCAGTTTTCTCACTACTTATTTTTTCTTACTTTGTTCCTCGTTGTCGGACCTTTGCATATTTCCTGATAATAACATAAAAGAATATCTAATACATACCTGTCCACATCCCACATATCATGTCATCATATGAACTAAGTCTATTTTACATGCTACTGCCGTCACTTTTCTTTTTACTCTTCACTTATGGGTCTATCCATCCAACAGATTGGAATAGAGTGCGAGCTCAGCGCTGAAGAGCTGGTGCAAGAGATTCAGCGAGCGTTCTCGTCGTAATGCATGTATCACTGTATCAGTATTCAGTAATCCCAATTCGTCGAATTCACGTCGCTCACTTGGAAGCTGCAGTTAATCAGGTATTCAGGTGTAGACGTGTAGTAGCATAAGAGGTCTGTGAATAGCCAACCGGGGTCACGTCAAAGACATTTACTGACATAGTTAGCAAGCAAATAAAGTAGCTTGCCAGACCAGCAGACCGATGATCATGTTACTGCATGCCAAATTAGTTACTATCTACTAGTCACAGCCGACGATGCTATGTATGCGCATCTCATGAATTATCTCAAGATGCAGAGGTCGCAAGTTTGTATCTTTTTTTTTTTGGAGGCATCCATTGACGCGTCTTTCATTAAGGGGAGTGCAAGTTTCTATCTTAAAAATGTGATTTCAGTCTGTCCCTGTACGTTCGATTCACCACTTACGCCAACGTCATAAGCAAGTTCATGAACATTTTTTTTTCCTTCAAGGGCACGTGCTCTCTTGCTATGCCTCGTTAGATATACACAAATATGTACAGCAGGAGAGAGACAATGTCTTGCTATACTATACACACATCTTCATGCACATCCTATAGTGCATAGCAGGAGAGCACATGCATGCCATTAGAGGCAGATTTATACTTTCGAGCAAGTTCGTCACAACTACTTCGACTACTCCAGAGTTCACAGTCGATGATACTGGCAGGATGCTAGATCAGTATATCTACTATGCATGTAATTGAAGTTGGCATTTGCAACACATAGCCAATGCAAGCCTCTTGTGCACAGAATAATGGACTTTGTGGACCATGCTGTGGGTTTAATTATTACTGAAGAGACTATCTATTGAGTCATTTCGGATGGGCCTGGAGTGGGCCAGATTAAACCAAACCCACCCATGTATTGAAAAGGTTCCACAATAAATACTTGTCTGTTGAGGATATCAGGCATAAGTATTTCCACTTTCTAGCCCTAATTAATGCTTTGAAACAAGACAAATTATTACATTTAACAGGTAGTGCAGGAGCTTGAACAAGATAGAGGGCAGGCTAAGAGATAAACAAAAATATAGATTAGATTTGATTTTATGCTTAGCATGTAAGTATAAATTAGTGTTTTCTGAAGCAAATTCAAAATAAAAAAGAAAAAATACTAGAATTCTAGATTTTTCAAATTTCTCTCATTAAAATATTCCAAAATTAAGAATGGGTTTAGTTACTTAAATTCAAAAAGTGAATCAAAGAATTTCGGTATCTAGTTATTAGTTAAAAAATATTTATTAAAATACAAAAAAGATTGAATAATTTTACTTTCTAATCATTTTTGTATTTATTTTTGTTAAAATAAAAGATAGGGGGGCTAATTTGTAACCTTTGACCTTAGTAAGGTCTGTCGCGCCCCTGCAATAACAGGGGTTTGTATGGTCATTTCACATTGACTTTTTCTAAAAACTAGTACTCAGTGGGATGCACCGTGTGCTATGCACAAGTATTAAGAAACTATGATGACCTAGCTTGCATTATTGATTTGTGCATAATTATCATGACCCATTAGCATATATGTTAAAATTCTTATTCGCAAAATATGTTTTAGGTTTTTATGCAAGGAGCAAAATATATGTTTTAGGTATAGTTGAACCTAACACTTCTATGGAATGTCGGACAGTCCGACTATAGTATGTCACAATCCATCACAACTTCTATTCATATGACACTACACAACAATATAATAGTTTTATACAAACCCCAATGTGTGGGTACTCAAATGAATTACAACTCTACAACCGCTATGCATCAAGATGATCCAACAACAGGTGCCACACATCAGCCAGTCAGTAGAGTCAGTCAGTCAGCTAGTCAAAGTCATGGTTGATGCACAGTCTAGCCTGGGATACCAAACAGTCCGCTAGAACACAATGACACCTAGTACACGCACCGTAGTAGCATCATCACAACACACCTCCTCACATCTCTCTAGATCATTCTCCATGCACCCATTCTCTTTCTAAGCAAGAAAAGAGGAGCAAAGGAGGAAGGAGTAGGAACAAAATAGGAACAGGAGGTCAAGATCGAAGTACCAGGAGATGCTCCTAGGAGGTCCCCAAGACCCTCACCATTTCTAGGGTGGAGCAAGGAGAGAGCTCCCACCATCTAGCTTGGTAAGGAGGAAGACGAGCAAGAAGGGGTAGAAGGAGAAGCTACATCCAAGCCCTCTAATCCAACCTAGGGCCCCCTTCGCAGGATATTTAACCATTTGGTAAGTTGTAGACCGATTTCTAGTGAAGGCAATCCTAGGTTTGCCGTCCTAAAAGGACCTTGATGTCGCCTAAAGGGGGGTGAATAGGCATGTCAGAGGTTTTTGGCTCAGACAATGGAGATCAATGTATCACGCACAGGGAATCATAAGGGTAGCACATGGGACACAGATTTATACTGGTTCAGGTACGGGGTACCCTATGTCTAATGGAGAATAAATCTGTTATATCGTATGCTCGAGTTTATAGGGGAGCTAATGGCTAGTTGCCTAGGGTTGCTATGAGCGAATATCAAATAACGATCGGGGGCTCCCCCCCCCCCCCACCCTCATTATATAGTCCAGGGGTGGGGTTATAGATGGAGTCCAGATCGGTTAACATTTGTGTTTCCAAGTTCGCTACAAGGAAATCTACCATATAGAGTTGGTTTCTAAGTACATGTTGTTATGTCTTGTCCACCAAGTAGATGAGGTACCCCATCCGGTTTGGACTTCTCGTGTAGCCTGCTTGGTGTACTGTCCCCTTTGGGTTGTTTTCCATGTGGTGAGGTACCTTGGGTACATATCACCGATAGTAGCCCCCCGAGCCTTCGCGCGATCAGGACAATTAGGCAGAGGATTTTTGTCTTGATTTGTCCAAATGTGAGCACTCTTTGCATTGGAATGCTTTCTTGTTGTCATAGTCTAACCGAGGCCACGTAATGGAATGGGCGGGTCTAGCCTCCGAGCCTCCATGCAAATTGGAGAATTAGTCGAGAGGTAAGATTGAAGCTAGTATCCTCTTCTAAGCACAAGTCCTACATACCTAGTGATGATTTAGATGTAGCTTGATGATGCATGTCCGAACAGTCATGGTCTAAGATGTTGCTGATGGCGATGTGATGGACTCGAGGGAGTCCAATGGTAGTGTGCCCGAGTGGTCATTGCCGACGACATAGTTGGAGATGGTGTGACCATCGAGGGATCCTGACAGCAGCCTTCTAGAGTGGTCAAAAATCAACGATTCATTTTACGTTGACCATAACATCCATAATATATAAGTTATTGTTGGCGATAATACGACAATGTCGTTTCAGTTTGTATCAAAATGAAATACAACTTTGATAGTTTTTTAACTACTCCTGTGCAAAGCACGGAAATGTTTACTCATAAATATATCATAACTCTAATTTTTATACTATTCATGCATTGCTTACAATTAAATAATGAGTTTCTTGACTTCCTTTGAGGAACCTGTTGATGGTCGTTAACCTCCAAATCTGACCATTTGGTGGTTCCAAGTGTATTACAGGATATGCTTGAAATATACATAAAAAGACACTAAGGGAGCATATGCAAAGATGGGATTGAGATGGAATCCAAATGTGCATCAGTACAAACAATCTCAAATAACATATTTCACGTCACCATATCGAAGAGCTCGTCGAGATACCCACAGAATCTAGTTTTGGTTCATCCAATTTGGAGTCTAGATGGAGGGACGTCAAGCGACCTTAACATAGGTCGTCCGACCCTCCACTAAGCCCAAACCTTGTCAAACTTGATCCAAACCTTCTTTACACACCATTGGCCCCAAGGGAAGGTGGGCTTGCACAAATGGAAGCAATGGGGGTCAGCCGACCCCTCCCCCATGGTGTCGCTTGACATGGAAGCTCTACCAATTGGGCCCATTTTGCTTTGGCGGTTACTTACCGACCTTCCCAAGTCAGTTGTGGCTAGGTGGAGGCTTGGGAGGACTTGGAGGAAACTTCAACTTGACTCCTACTCCACCTTAATTAGAGTAGCACTACTCCTCCTAGCACTATAAATAGACCCTCTCCCTCACATGTAAACACACACCATAAGGAAGCAATTAATCTCCACTACGCTCTTAAGATGTAGAAGTAGAATAGTTCAGTTAGGAGTTAGGGAGAGCTGAGCTATGCTCAGGTTCTGGAGGAGTCCTCGGAGGTCTGGTGTACTCTTGTAACTTTCCTTTGCAAGACTTGAGCTTCAATATAGTTTCTTCTGTATTTACTTGAATGCTTTTCATCGTTATCTATGTTTAGCTAAGTATGGTTAGTATAGTTGCATCACACCTTGGCATGGGATCACTACTCACATCGAGTGCTCTAGTTATAGTACTTGACTAGAGAGTAGTAATTGACAGTAGGGACATGATGCCTAGACTATAGGTTATCTGAGTTTGCACCCAACCCCACGGATAGTTGTGGTAGCCCTAAGTGGTGACAGCCCTGACGGCCGATGTAGTCCACCATGTTCGGGTTGGTGTTTTTAGGACAATAGTTGGAACTTCCTAGCCCCTTTCTCATCCCTGTCTGTGGCTAGTGTTCTAATGTCCTAAAGTGTTATTGTGTGTGAACGCTTTAACTTACACATTCCTTAGTTATCCCCTCTGGTCTGCTCTAGAATGGAACCATAGTAGTAGAGAAGTGTATAGGAACCTTGTTGTGGTAGAACCGCCTAATCTAATGCCTCCCAGGAGTACTTGTCTTCTATTAGACACTAAGTTCCCAAGAGAGGACACTAAACTACGCAGTTCCGTCGAGCACACCCCAAGGGAGAACTCAAAAATCCACATTTTCCATTAGGATCATAAATGAAAGAATAAAGCTTACAACATTCTTAAGTCCTTTCTTACATCCCTTTATTACAGTACCAGAATATTACCTCAATTTATTATAACAGCGGAATATAACAATGTTATCAGAGTTATAGAGAAAGCAGGATTAATTTAAGGACATGGCGGAGCATTAACATAGTGGACATTTTTATACAAGAGATGATAGCAGATTTTACATCTTTTCTTATAAAAACCTTTCGTGAGGGTTATAAATAAACACTACGGTCGTAGCGTGAAAGAAATCCTCTCTGAGCCCACCAGAAGGTTTCCACACACAAGAGTCAGCTCTAAGTATCCTCCGATCACCTACAACAAGGGAATAAAACCTTGTGTACTCGATTGTACCCAGCAAGACTTACCCGACAGTAGAAAAACAAAAGACTCCAGAGATATGCCAGGCTTATTTGGCATGTGGGTTATTGCATCTGTGGAAGCATTACTAAATGTGCGTCGTTATATTAAATTTTATTAGCAGTCATCATTAGCTCATTAACTATCCATTCTATGTAAGCTCCTATGCTACTTTCAAGTAGGTGGTGAGCAATCAGAACCATTTTGCCATCTTTCATATTCCAGTTCTTACTACGGTGCTAGACCATAGCCAAGTCATACCGTCTCACAGAAACGGCGATTCATGAACCAATGTATCCCAGCTGGGTACCCCAAAACACACGCCCTGTTTGTACCCCAGGCACAAACAAGACCAACCCATTCCACTCCTGTCACGGGGTCTAGGTCCCCGTCCAAACTTGGACTCCAAGCCCCCACACTTGAGATCCGATCTCAGTATGGTGTTTAGGCCTCCACCTTTCCCCACCTCCAATCAGTCGGTCCGAAAAGAGCCAGAACCCGCTACAAGAGCGTAACGAGCCTTCCCGCTCCCATAAACAAGTATGTGCTCAGGATAATAAGTCTGTGACCTGACTACCATCCACAGCAATGGACGGTCCTCAATCGACATAGGCAGAACAATTGCAATCCGAGCCTCGCTCGAATGCCTAACCAAGTCCAGATCCAAAGTACGATTCCGCCTGGTCTCCAATTATCATTCATATATATTCCATGTGACAGTAACAATAATATATTTTCTATCTCTCGTGAGTGACAGCGACTTCTACCGGATCCTATAGCATAGTAATCTACATGATCCTGACATACTAGTAGGACTAATAGGATAAGGATATATATATGCAAGTGGTTTTCATTCAACTCCTTAAAACTTAATGCACAAGCATAAGATAAAGTGCAGAATAATAGGGGTTATGCACTGGGGCTTGCTTGGGCAAGATGTAAACAAGGAGGGGTTATGCACTGGGGCTTGCTTGGGAAAGATGTAAACAAGGATTAGCATTCCATCATGGTGACACGATCATCAAGTCACCATCTTTTCCGCTACTCCAGATGACTTCGCAATCCATCGTTGTTCCTATTATGATATACGTGGATGCAACGTAGAAAACGTAATTAATCAACGACAACCATAACTCTTAAAATATGTTGACGCCTCTCAAGCTAACAAGCTAGCTCTAATGGCTAACACACCAAGCTACGTGTCCACGTGGTCGAGTAAGGCGTCGTTTCCCAGAAATATTTTAGTTCTACGATCCCAAGATGTTTCGGCATTTTATTGATTACATATATGGCTCATTTAGCTACCTTAGCAAACTAATTATTATGGAGCTACAAAAATTACAGTGAGCCTATAATAATACTAGGAACTTACTGTAAAACTTTTAGAATTAACACTAGCACTTGATTGATCATAAAAATTCCTACAAGTTCATAGTTTAATAATATTAAAGCATATTAAAGTATTTAGAGGAACCTTGAAATATTTTAGAGTTATGTGAACCAAACACACTATCAGATAGATTATGATTTTAGGAACCTAACAAAATTAGTTTCATAATTTTTTTGAACTCCTAGATGATTTTATATTTAAATAACAAAGTCAGCGTAGAATTTATTTTAGAAAATCTTTACTAATTCACTGGAGAAAGAAAAGGGCACCGCGGCCCACTCAGCCCAGGGCGGGGTGCGGCCGCGCGCAGCATAACCGGCCTAGCAATAGCCCAAGGCAGGGAGCCCACACACGCTGGTAATCTTGCAAAAAGTCCCCCGGATACTAGAAGAACTATGCAACGCAACATGTCCTTATTCCAACAGAGAGAGGATTTGCGCTCAGCACCCTGCAAAGACTCCTCTTTGCACGGCGCGGCGCACTAACAGCATACGGCGGTTACGCCGGCCAAGGGTTAGCCGGCGGTTGGAAGGGGTTGAATACCTAAACCTAAACAAAGGGGGGACCCTAGAAGGTGGTTTGGTGACTAGTGGGGCCGTACAGCAGCCTAGCCACGGCGGTAGGCGGAACAACGCCGTTCATGGCGTTGGCGTGGCTACTCCGGTAAGCTAGAGCGGCGGTAAGACAAACGGGGAGGCATGGGAGCACCAGGAGCTTACCATGGTTCTAGCCAAGGTGATGGTCGGGCCGAGGAAGGCTGAGCCGCGCTGGCCACGTACGAGTGGGCGGTGTGGCGGCACTCTGAGCGTGGCACCTCCGCGTCAGCACGTCGCTGACAGTGCCTCCGGTGGAACTAGCGCGCGCATGAGGTCGAGGGGGCCAAGGCAGGCTCATAGGAGCAAGTAATCGAATTGCTACCGAAGCATACCGGCTTACCCCCGACCGAGTTAAGGCACGGCGGCGGAGGCGACCGGCGGTGAGGAAAACATGAAATTGGTCGGCAACAGAGCTTGGCTGTGGCTCAGGGCGGGTGGCTCAGCTAGACAACTCTATGGCGGAGCTATAAGTGCGACGAATCGAGCTCTAATGAACTAAGGCGCGCGAATTTCTAATCCTCTGCGGGAGGGGACGTCGGCCTATCGTCCATGATGGCGGTGACGGCTTACGATGAGTCCAGTCGGCGCAGCTGTCTCCATAAATGGGCACGCAAGGACGGCAGAGCGCTGCAGCGTGGCAGCAGCAGCGGCAGTCCGCCAGGCCAGGCCCGGCCAACGCCGCAGCGCGGGCGACCGTAGCCGGCCAGCGTGCGGCCGAGCACGGCGTTGCCGAGCCAGGGCATGGTGATCGTGGCCAGAAGGCCCAACAGCCGTGCCTAAACGCAATTTAGACTATTTAAAACTTTTAATTAGCGACTAAAACCATCACTAACACGACTAACCCTTATACCATTGCAAAGCACTCGTCAAGATGAAAATCACCAGTCCAAAACATGACACTAGTTTTTAATTCCATTTTTCTGGATTTGAATGCCAAAATGGCATTGTCATTATAATTTTAGCCTTGAGAGAAATCTAGGGTTCAGTTTGAACTAACAATCCTTCACTTTTGCCTAAACTTTTAAAAAGGTCTAAACCCTATTTATTTCACCCAACAAGCATCTCATGCAATAGTCCATACTTTATACTAATCTTATGGAAACAAAATATTTAGGCACTAATTAATTAGTTTGCTTAATATAATTTGACAAAATTCGCACTTTAAACATAAGTTCAAATGTTTGCCGACTTAACGAAAAGAGTTTATCTTAATTTCAAATTGGGATTTTTGAACTCCCAAAAATATTAGTTAACAATATTTATTCTCAAAAATCCAAGTTACATTTTGATCTACTAAACTTACACTTTGAATTTTATTTAAGTACAATATACAAGTCGTATTTTATTTTTGTTTATAAAGTTTGTTTTTTGTGCCAAACAATTAAAACAACCAATCCCATTTTTCTTGTTAGGATTTTCATTAGCACTTTTATGCACTAAGTTAACTTGGGATATTTAGTTGAGTCCACAAAAGTGAGTCACATAGGATTAGTTTATCATTTTATGTGCGTTTTAAATTTTTAAAACCTGAAAACTTGATTCGCTATCCCTCTTGGGCCTTAATTTTGGTGCTAAGCAAGCTCGTAACACCAGGGGTGTTACAATCTTCCCCCCTTAAAAGAATCTCATCTCGAGATTCGAAACAAGAATTAGAAAGGGGGAAATACGATTACACTTTGCATATCTAAAATTACACGGAAGATTACACGACATCGAACACTAAACCACACAGGGATTTAGAGATACATGGTTAAGAGCAACCTAGTACAACCAAGGCTTAATCCAGAAGTTGAGATAGACAAGGACAATGAAGAAACAACAAGAAAATGATTATCCAAAACATGGCGTATGTCCAACAGATCCAGAAACAGGAGACCGAGAACTCAAACATCGTGAATCCTAAGACCAACAAACTAAAGGTGGACTTGAACTTCTTTAACAAAAACTAGATCCCTTCTTCTTCTCGGATTACACAATCACCTCAGCTGACAACCCTAGTTCCACGAACGATGACTGGATCTCGTAGCTCTGCTTTGGATTCGAGGGGGATGGGGATGCAAGAGGAGAGCAAGGGCATCTTATAATGGTGAATGGAGGTGGTGCGCAGTGCACCGAAAGTGGAGACAGCATGGATGGGAGACACTACCGGTTCACACTGTGGGGATAAAGTCGGCCATGGTGCGCTCCCTGTGTGAGTGAGCGGAGGGAGGATAACGGAGAGGGGAGGGGATTCGCTCAGAGGGGAAGGCGTGCAGGCGATCATGAAGAAAAAGAAGAGGGGAAAGGGGGGGCCAGTACGGGAGTGAGGGCAGGGATCGAGAGCCGATAGGGTGCCAGGAAAAGGGGAAGCGCACAGTGCACGAGTACGATGGATGCGACATAATGTTGTGGTTACGCGAGGACGGGGTGTTAGTGCTCCCTGACACTGACGGCGTCCGTAGGGCACACGGTGACAGCAACCCGGTGTGCGTAGCATGGTCTAGCTGGACATAGAACTTGGGACTTGACATCCACTCAGGCTTTTCCAATCACTCCTGACTACGCGAGGGCTAACTTTTCCTTGTTGCTCTTCTTTTTCCTTCCCTTCCTTAACTACAGTATGCGCCAGTCTTTCGTATGTCCTAAGATCAAGACATACGTACTTCCACCAAAACCACATTCTCTTATTTACTTTGGGAGAACACTATTTCATCAACCCGTTGTGGATTTCCCGTTCGAACACCCGAATATTTCCAAGAAGAATATTTTGTATCAAAAGCGGTACGGCAGTGTAACTTGGTAAAGGTACTTGATCAACAACCTTGATACCAACATGTGCCGAGCAGCGTCACCATGTGGCAGCTGTTCCTCAGGGACCCTCGGTTTCTTCGCGGCACCATAAGCTATTAACTAGGCAACTATTACCAACTTGCACGCAATGAAGGCGGTGGGGTCATAGACCACAGAATCAGAAGAATAATGCAAGGGAAGATTCAGACAACAAGGGTTCCTTTCGCAACAAGGGACAAGGAATTCAAATCCCACAATGGATTTGATTTAAAGAGATTCAAGTGCTTTGTTGGGACATCCACAATTAGTTGATATAGTGTCCTACATTATCCCATCATGGTCGATCTGCTGGCATCTGAATGGTGGCTTTCTTGTAACCCACTTAACGTCACCCTTGAAAACCCTAAGCATGTCTAATGAGACCTAAGGATAGATGGAAGCAATAAACACAATGACATAAATAAAATGCACATTCCAAACGTCCTTATACTGGTACAACATATAGGCATTCACTCTCCCATTGTTGACACATCATTCACCTTCCTTATGACCAGATGATCTCAACAACTACGGACGAAATACAATGGAAAGATTACAATACTAGAGGATAGCGATAAAAGGCACCACTAACTACGGGTACATCTCCCCAAGGCAACTAATCTGCTTTGTCGGACCACACATCTTCATTCCCGGGCTCGGCGGATTCTTTTACCGCCCAGGCTATGGATCTGCCTCCTCTCTTGGCAGTGGCTGAGTGAGGGGAAGCAAGGGTTCTACTTCTGACACTTCCAAGGGTGGGGTGCTGGTGGTACTGCAACACCGGTTCTCCTTTCTGATGGGTGGACAGGGGATTCCTTCCAAGGTCAAGGGATCCTGCCTTTCAGCGGCCAGCATCCTACGCTTAGCCCTGGTGACAAGGTAGGCCTCTCCTAGCTGATGGGCATGCCGATCTTCGACCTCCTTTAGGGCTTCCAACATGGCAGTCTCACAACTCTCTACGGCTGCCACACTGGCATGCGCTTTAGCAAGCTGCACCTAAAGCATCCTAGAGAAGATCTCGGCTTCCTCGGCTCACCGGAGGCACTTCCTCAGCTCCAAGGCTTGCCGATCATACTGCTCATCCAGAGCAAGCAGGTACGTGGTCAAGTGCACCATGGTTGGAATGTCTTCTTGCGCATCCCGCCCATGCAAAGCCTCCATGTGAGCCCTCCATACCCGCTGATTCTTTTCCAAAGGTGGAAAGAACCTCATGGGGGTACGAGCAATGGGCTCTTCATAGATCTGGTAAAGGTGCCACAAGGCTTTGCGGGCCACAACTTGGTAGGTGTCGATGAAGCGAAACCCGGTTGCAGTCACATTCTAGGCTTTAGTGATGTCGGGAAACTCCTCACTCTTCCCAATATAGACGGTAACTTCACACCGCTCAGTGCCATGCTTTTCATACTCACGGCCCTCATACTCAGGACGATCCTTAACCTCGAGTTTTGTAGGGTGGCATACAGGATTTTGGGAAAACCCTCAGTGTTTAGGCAGTAACTGCTAACCTAGGCTCCTGTCATTCCTGGTGGGTGGTTGCAAGGAAGGATTGAGCGAAAAGCTTGCTCAAAAGGAAAAGCTAGGTGAGCTGAAGTGCACCGAGTGGTGGTACCATTGGCTAGGACAGGCCCTGCTTATAATGGCAGAGCGGTCAGTAGTCCTAGCGCAGTCCACCTTGGTTCTTGCGCAGGCCACTACAAATGAATCGACTGAATTTTTCATGCGTTCAAGGCGAATGATGTCCGAGGCCACTAATGACTAGTACGGCTATAGGGCAAGGGTCCAACAAGAGCGTAGAAAAGAGTACGGGGAGACATGGGTTATGGCAGGCGTGAA
This sequence comes from Miscanthus lutarioriparius, assembly GCA_904845875.1. Classification (NCBI taxonomy): domain Eukaryota; kingdom Viridiplantae; phylum Streptophyta; class Magnoliopsida; order Poales; family Poaceae; genus Miscanthus; species Miscanthus lutarioriparius. Next base: position 42,259,609 of record CAJGYO010000018.1, read on the forward strand.
CCACAGGCGAACGCGGAGCACGAAGTCACACTGCAGTAATAACTCCAAAACAAGGATGGGTCAGTCATGCACAATACGACATGCGTGACATCTATGAACGGCGCATCTACCAGCAATACGATCACGATGACTAAGGCATTACTAGCTCGACTAACTTAAAGATCGTATACTAAACGTGAGTCAGTCCACCGGAGAGAACCTAGTTAAACCTATTCTGGATGTTCAACTATAGCAATAGGGCTACTTATATACTTCGTAGTTAAACGCCCTAACTTTTTTCAAAAATAGGTTGTCAAAATTTAGTTTAGAAAAGTATTTTGAAGCTTTATTTCCTCATTTATGCTCTAATACCACATGTGGCAGAACCGCCTAATCTAATGCCTCCCAGGAGTACTTGTCTTCCATTAGACACTAAGTTCCCAACAGAGGACACTAAACTACGCAATTCCGTCGAGCACACCCCAAGGGAGAACTCGAAAATCCACATTTTTCCATTAGGATCATAAATGATTTTTGTGAGGGTTATAAATAAACACTACGGTCGTAGCATGAAAAGAATCCTCCCTGAGCCCACCAGGATGTTTCCATACACAAGAGTCAGCTCTAAGTATCCTCCGATCACCTGCAATAGGGGAATAAAACCCTGAGTACTCGATTGTACTCAGCAAGACTTACCCGACGGTCGGAAAACAAAAGAATCCAAGGATATGCAAGGCTTATTTGGCTGGTGGTTTGCATCTACAGAAGCATTACTAAATGTGCGTCCTTATATTAAATTTTATTAGCAGTCATCATTAGCTCATTAACTATCCATTCTATATAAGCTCCTATGCTACTTTCAAGCAGGTGGTGAGCAATCAGAACCATTTTGCCATCTTTAATATTCCAGTTCTTACTACGGTGCTAGACCATAGCCAAGTCATACCGTCTCACGGAAACGACGATTCGCAAACCATTGTAATCTGGCTGGGTACCCCGAAACACACGCCCCGTTTGTACCCCAGGCACAAACAAGACCAACCCATTCCACTCCTATCACAGGGTCCAGGTCCCCATCCAAACTTGGACTCCAAGTCCCCACACTTGAGACCCGGTCTCAGTATGGTGCTTAGACCTCCACCTTTCCCCGCCTCCAATCAGTCGGTCCGAAAAGAGCCAGAACCCGCGACAAGAGCGTAACGAGCCTTCCCGCTCCCATAATCAAGTATGTGCTCAGAATAATAAGTCTGTGACCTGACTACCATCCACAGCAATGGACGGTCCTCAATCGACATAGGCGGAACAAGTGCAATCCGAGCCTCGCTCGAATGCCTAACCAAGTCCAGATCTAAAGTACCATTCCGCCCGGTCTCCAATTATCATTCATATATATTCCATGTGACAGTAACAATAATATCTTTCCTATCTCTCACGAGTGACAGCGACTTCTACCGGATCCTATAGCATAGCAATCTACATGATCTTGACATACTAGTAGGACTCATAGGATAAGGATATATATATATATATATGCAAGTGGTTTTCATTCAACTCCATAAAACTTAATGCACAAGCATAAGATAAAGTGCAGAATAATAGAGGTTATGCATCAGGGCTTGCCTGGGCAAGATGTAAACAAGGGTTAGCATTCCATCATGGTGACATGATCATCAAGGCACCATCTTTTCTGCTACTCCAGATGACTTCGCAATCCATCGTTGTTCCTATTATGATATACGTGGATGCAACGCAGAAAACGTAATTAATCAACGGCAACCATAACTCTTAAAATACGTTGACGCCTCCCAAGCTAACAAGCTAGCTCTAATGGCTAACGCACCAAGCTAGATGATTTAAAATACGTTTCACAATTTTTTTGGACTCCTAAATGATTTTATATTTAAATATACAAATCAGCCTAGAATTTATTTTAGAAAATCTTTACTAATTCACTGGAGAAAGAAAAGGGCACCGCGGCCCACTCGGCCTAGGGCGGGGTGCGGCCACGCGCGGCATCGTTGGCCCAGCAACAACACAAGGCGGGGAGCCCACGCACACGGGTAATCTTGCAAAAAGGCCACCAGATACTAGAATTACTACGCAACGCAACATGTTCCTATTCCAATAGAGAGAGGATTTGCGCTCAGCACCTTGCAAAGACTCATCTTTGCAACGGGCATGCCCCCGGGCGAGCGTGCGTGATGGCGTGGCGCACCGACGGCATACTTTATGCCGGCCAACGGCAGGGTTAGCCGGTGGCCAGAAGGGGTCGAATAACTAAACCTAAACAAAGAGGGACCCTGGAAGGTGGTTTGGTGACTAGCGGGGCCCTACAGCGGCCTGGCCACGACGGCAGGCGGAACAGTGTCGTTCACGGCGTTGGCGCGGCTACTCCAGTAAGCTAGAGCGGCGATAAGACAAACGGGGAGGCATGGGAGCACCAGGAGCTTACCACGGTTCTAGCCAAGGTGATGGTCAGGGCCGAGGAAGGCGGATCCAGGTTGGCCACATACGAGCGGGCGGTGCGGCGGCACTTCGAGCATGGCACCTCCGCGCCAGCAAGTCGCTGATAGTGCCTCCAGTGGAACTAGTGCGCACATGAGGACGAGGGTGCCAAGGCAGGCTCGTAGGAGCAAGTAATCGAATCGCTACCAAAGCATACCAGCTTACCCCCGACCGAGTTAAGGCACGGCGGCGGAGGCAATCGGTGGTGAGGAAAAACATGAAATTGGTCGGCAACGGACCTTGGCTGTGGCTCGAGGCAGGTGGCTCAGCTAGACAACTCTATGGCGGAGCTATAAGTGCGACGAATCGAGCTCTAATGAACTAAGGCGCGTGAATTTTGAATCCTCCGTGGGAGGGGACATCGGCCTGTCGTCCATGATGGTGGTGATGGCTTGCGACGAGTCCCGTTGGTGCGGCAGTCTCCATAAATGGGCACGCAGGGAGGGCAGAGCGTGGGCAGGGAAACACCACAGCGGCTGCCTTGACTCTCTGGCTAGACGGGACTCACGTCGGGCGAAAGAGACAAGGGAGGGGTCAGGCTTTTACACGGCTCGTCCTTGCCTCGATGATGCGTGGCTGGCTACTAGCGAGGTCAAGCACACGCGCAACAACGAGCATGCACACCGGCACGAGACGTGCGCTTGGCTGCAAGCGGCGTGAGCGATGTGACCAAACGCGACGAGCAGTGGCATGCTTGCACTATGGCGCTTGGCCGATGGTGGCACGGTCAGATGGGCGTATGGCCTCTGGCCACTTGGTGTATGACAGTTCAGACGTTGAGGACGATAGTGAAGCGGCAGCGATAGCAGCACGGTCCCGAGGCCATGGCACGGTAGCACAGCGATGCGCGCAGCGAACAGGGCAGGCTACGGTGAAGGGAGGGAGAGAGAGAGAGCAGCGCCGCAATGGCGACAGTGGCAGCGGCACAGAGCGCTGCAGCGTGGCAGCAGCGGCGGCGGTGAGTAGGGCGGGGCGATAGCACGCAGCCTTGAGCAACCGCAGCCGCCAGTAGCGTGGGCCGGCCTTGGCGTTGCCAAGCCAGGGCGTGGTGACCGCGGGCAGAAGGCCCAACAGCCACGCCTAAACGCAATTTAGACTATTTAAAACTTTTAATTAGCGACTAAAACCATCACTAACACGACTAACCCTTATACCATTGCAAAGCACTCGTCAAGATGCAAATCACAAGGCCAAAACATGACACTAGTTTTTAGTTCCATTTTTCGGGATTTGAATGCCAAAATGGCATTGTCATTATAATTTTAGACTTGAGAGAAATCTAGGGTTCAGTTTCAACTAACAATCCTTCACACTTTTGCCTAAACTTTTAAAAAGGTCTAAACCCTATTTATTTCACCCAACAAGCATCTTATGCAATAGTCCATACTTTATACTAATCTTATGGAAACAAAATATGTAGGCACTATTTAATTAGTTTGCTTAATATAATTTGACAAAATTCGCACTTTAAACATAAGTTCAAATGTTTGCCGACTTAACGAAAAGAGTTTATCTTAATTTCAAATTGGGATTTTTGAACTCCCAAAAATATTAGTTAACAATATTTATTCTCAAAAATCTAAGTTGCATTTTGATCTACTAAACTTACACTTCAAATTTTATTTAAGTACTATATACAAGTCGTATTTTATTTTTGTTTATAAAGTTTGTTTTTTGTGCCAAACAATTAAAACGGCCAATCCCATTTTTCTTGTTAGGATTTTCATTAGCACTTTTATGCACTAAGTAAGTTAACTTGGGATATTTAGTTGAGTCCACAAAAGTGAGTCACATAGGATTCGTTTATCATTTTATGTGTGTTTTAAAATTTTAAAACCCAAAAACTTGATTGGCTAATCCCTCTTGGGCCTCAATTTTGGTGCTAAGCAAGCTCGTAACACCAGGGGTGTTACAATCTTCCCCCTTAAAAGAATCTTGTCCCGAGATTCGAAACAAGAATCAAAAAGGGGAAAATACGATTACTTTGCAGATCTAAAATTACACGGAAGATTACACGATGTCGAACACTAAACCACACAGGAATTTAGAGATACATGGTTAAGAGCAACCTAGTACAACCAAGGCTTAATCCAGAAGTCGAGATAGACAAGGACAATGAAGAAACAACAAGAAAATGATTATCCAAAACATAGCGTATGTCCAACAGATCCAGAAACAGGAGACCGAGAACTCAAACATCATGAATCCTAAGACCAACTAACCAAAGGTGGACTTAAACTTCTTTGATAAAAAACTAGATCCCTTCTTCTTCTCGGATTACGCAATCACCTCAGCTGATGACCCTAGTTCCACGAACGACGACTGGATCTCGTAGCTCTGCTTCGGATTCGAGGGGGATGGGGATGCAAGAAGATAGCAAGGGCATCTTATAATGGCGAACGGAGGTGGGGTGCAGTGCACCGGAAGTGGAGACGACGTGGATGGGAGACACTGTTGGTTCACGCTGTGGGGATAAAGTCGGCCATGGTGCGCTCCCTGCGCGAGTGAGCAGAGGGAGGATAAGGGAGAGGGGAGGGGATTCGCTCAGAGGTGAAGGCGTGCGGGCGGCCGTGTTCCAAAAAAAGAAAAAGAAGAGGGGAAAGGGGTCCGGTACAGGAGTGAGGGCGGGGATCGAGAGCCGACAGGATGCTAGGAAAAGAGGAAACGCACAGTGCACGAGTACGGTGGATGCAACATAATGTCGTGGTTACGTGAGGACGGGGTGTTAGTGGTCCCTGACACTAACAGCATCCGCAGGGCACGCGGTAACAGCGACCCGACATGCGTAGCGTGGTCTAGCTGGACTCATAGAAAACGGTAGTTCCAATATTTGATTGAAGCTAACGAGAAGTTACGACGGGAGGCCTCTCCCTGTTTTCTATGTGACGGTCCTCATCGAGGATCGAGGCACCTTAATTTAGATTGGACTCGACAACAAATTAACATCTTAGTTTAAAATTTGATTAGTAAAACCAAGTTCTAATAAGATAAGTTTTTGTTCTTAATCAAAGTCACGTCAACAGCTCATTAGTGAAATATTCTTTTTATAGAGAAGGATTAAGAATTTAAAGGCCCATGACAGTTAAAACACACAAATAAAAAAGCCTAGAGATGCATTTATTTAGATACTAGGTTCGTGCACGTGCGTTGCTATGGGATAACTAAACTTTTATACTAAAAATATACGGATCACATGATAAAATAACAATACTGTGAAATTAAAAACTGACGTTAAAGTGACATTTAATTCAAAAGGCAAAGTTCGTGAAATTAACACAGTCACAAAGAGCGCGGCGTCACAGGCTCACAAACTCTACTGTATAGACCTTTCCATGATGCGTCTAAAATAATGTTTTATATTGACAGTAAGAAATCTCCGAAATCCATTTCTTTCATGCGCCAATAAATCCATGAATAAGTTCCTCTGCATCTCCATACCATCCTGTACACATATTCGAGTATATATATGTAAATATTATTATCTATCACATGGATAATACTGCGTGTCTTATTGAGGTCAGCATGTCCGAACATCTCGCTCAAAGAGTCTAGCATCTGGACCTCACGTTTGTTAGCGTTTATAACACCAAGGTACCAGTGTAAACCAGTAACATTTATTGGAAGGAGCACCTATCAAATCAAATAATAAACATTTTGTCAAGCAAAAAAATTTAATAATCAAAGAACAATACATCATTTAAAAAAATTGCTACCATGTCATGGTCCAAGTAAGCTAGCACCCTTCGACCTAACCCAGGACGCTGGGAAGTACCACGGTTAGGATAATTGGCTTCAATGGTCTCATCATTTTCTCCATCCACGTTATGAGTGCAGTTATACACGCACTTTCAAGATAGACTATACCTCCCGGCCTCTTTATCAAACCCTCATGGGCTTTCAGCAGCTTAATATAAACATCTATGATCTGCATACATTGAGCCATTAGAAAGAAATGACATTGAAGTAGCCTACGTTTGATTGAGTACTATGACTTGCATCTATCACCTCGTCACACAAGAATTCATATGGCTGAAGAAGACATTCCACGTGCTTTCTCGACACTCGAACATCATCGACGAGCACAAGAACACAAGAAGCAGCGAAGGCAGGGGTGCAAATAAGAGAAACGCAAACAAATAATGATGGTGCAAAACAAACCAATCATAATTCAATAAGAGAAATAAACACAGATAAGTGGTGGTCAAATCAAACCAATCTTGTGCAAATCTAGTTGCAGTGGGTGAATTCACAATTCAAAAATAAATTCGTAAGAGCTCTATACATTGGAACTAATTTATCGGTTCATATATCCAAGTAGATTCTACTCCTAATATTACATATTCTAGCTACCATACAAGTCCATTTTACATGCCCTGACTTGGCACCAGCACCTCGTGATCCCTTATGCCCCCAAAGGAAGAACATCTCCTTGAATTGCCTGTGTCTGAACTTCTCATGGCCTGAAAGCAGATGCTAATGCACACCACCTTGTAGAGTGGAATTGCATTTTCCCTGAGCAATTATTAACAGAAGACAATAAGTTCACAATTTTGCACTTAGTGCAAGACTGCAAACCATCCCTTGCATATGTAATAATGACATCTCGGATGTCTGCTCCAGCAAGTCCCGTTCCTTGCTGAGCTTAATCTGCACCCACAACATGTGGCCCTTTGATCAGAGAAATCCAAACATGTGGCCCTTTGATCAGAGAAGAAATCCAAGCATGTGGCCCAATCATTTATTTATTTTTTTAACTGAGGAGTGAGGAGCAATTATCTCTTATTTGAAAAGTCTAGGCTGAACTGAGTTAATTCTAAAATGCTATCTTGTTTTAACAAAGCTAACAGGTGCATTGCCATACATGGAACAAATACAAGTGAAGAACCCTCAGTGACAGCTAATTGTAATGGCTTGCCTGTATGAAGTATCCATGCAACTGAAAATTCATATATAATACATATAACCCCTCCGGGATTACCCCTCCTTGTTTCTAAAAAAAATCCATGTATGGTCATATCCATGCAACTGAAAATTGCTGGTCAATTTAAACTGCTATTTTGCTCATAGAATATAAATTGCTCTAGTTATCAATCTTTAATCCAGGTTGTTGCGCTGTCAGAGGAAAAACATTAAAAGCAGAAACTAAAAGTCCCCAATTTTTACATGAGAAAATATACTTCAAAGATGTTGAGATGATGACCAGCAAACATCATTCCATATTTCCCAAACTCACCAATAGCAGCGTGGCAGCAGGTAGAGAGCAGCAGCACCCTCAAGTCTCCTCTACATCGAGCAATCAGAGAGAGCAGCAGTCAGAGAGTGGGACGTGCACTCTATTATCTTCCATGTGCACTCAATTATATATGACAGTGCTTATTCTAGGAAAGTAGTGTGCCCGTGCTAACGCTACGGTAAAATACAAAACACAGCATACATAAGTCATCAGTTCCACATGGTGGTGAGAACAGCCATGTAAATTTTGAGTCAACTAAAATACTATTGATAAAAAACAAACCTATCTCTTGGATCCCCTGATGCTATACATTGGACCTTCACATAATCAGTAGGATCCATGCTACCTCCTTTCTTGGTATCTGGCCTCACATAGCTTGCGGCATGCCAAGTTAAGGTTGACACAATATCAAAGCCATTTTTGTGGACCCACCATCATTTCCCATTCCGATGCCTTCTGCCTTCAGTAATTGAGCCACAGGTGCTAGGAAATGATCGAGCAGTGCAGTCTTCAGACCCTCTTTCTGTGCGATGGTTGTGACCTTGTCAATACCAGATATTTTGTTAGCACTAAAGATACCAGAAACAAGAAGCCCGCTTGAGTCCCCAACCTCATCATGCTGTTGAAAAACTAAAAAAAAAAAGAGATTTTTACACTAACAGAGCCAATCACATCTACCAATATATGAGAATTTGAGTAGCAGCCATGGTCCCACTGATTAGTTACAACCTACCCCTGTACTGAAACAATTTGACTCATTCTACAGAGACAAATCGACGAAGCAAAGCATGCCAGTGTGAAGAAACTCCATAAATAAAAAATTGTACAATAACAACCATTATTACCGAAGCACTCCACTAATGATCACAACGCTGAAAAGTTGTGCAAATTTTACGTCAGTGTCACGATCCTTAGGTAAGGACCGGCGTACACGCACGGCGGGGGGAGATCGGCGGCGCCGTCTCTGGAGAAGAACGGAGAAGAGGAGAGAAATAGAAGATTTGGAGGAGATTAGTTCATTTCATTATCGATACCGTCTACAGAGCAGCCAAAGGGCATATATGGCTTCATATATGGGCCAAGCCCAACACAATGAAAGGCACGCAGGCCTAAATCATGACCCACTCCCTAATACTATTACAGGCCCATGTGCTAGGTCATGACATTCTCCCCTGCTTAAGCAACAGCTTGCCCTCAAGCTGTGTATGTTTCAATCACCACATAAGCATTGCCATTGTTTTGTATAACAGAGGTTTGACATTGATTTACTTTGTTGAAACCAAAGCCGTCAAGGGTCTGCAATCATCAGGCGACAGAATTGGAGCTCCAGGGTGGTACAACCAGCCATTATCTTGTAGGTGATGACGTGCAGACTGCTGAAGTGTTGACTTGAAGATGCACTAAAAAGAATGAGAGGAACCCTTGGTAGCATAAATGGAATAGCCTTCAAGGATCTTCCACCGTCAGATTATAGAATTGAAGTGCCAGCATGCTAGAATTAGTCAGTGTCTTGTACATGACTTCCATTGTTTCCGAGTTCAGACTTGGATATGCTTGAAACTGAATGACAGGAACCATTGGCAGAACAACTGTAGAAGCAAAGCACTCACTATATATAGCTTCCCATGCTCCGAGAAAATAAGATTGGTCTGCTTCATTGCCATGAAAATCAGTCAAACCAAAGACTATCAAATGTAGTAGCAGCCCCACAGAAATTTGTCGCTTGAGGACCGGGCAAAATAATCATGTGATGTTCCAACTCCTCGTTATCACACCAGGCAAGCAAAATTGCTGAGGCAAGTGGAAGTAGCACTGGCCTTCCAGAATAGAGTAGTCCATAGTGTTGAGTAGGAATGCACAGGTAGAGTATTTGCATGTTGGAACTTATCTGGATAACATATGGTTCAGTCCAAACAAGAAGTAGCTTCCCTGCACTGGAACATGGCTTGCAGCATGGGAGATGAAGAAGCTCAAGAACTGGCGCAAATATCAACCACTGGTGAAAGACACTTCCATTGTTGCTGTTGTTATAATTCACAGGTGATAGTATCATGCAGGTAGCCGCTGGGAATTGTAGCATCACAGAGTTTCCTCCCACACATTTTGTTTCACTCAAAGATAACCAGCTGTGGTATGGCTGCATCAGTATGGAATAAAGCTCAGAAGCACACAGGTGGTTATTGCCACAGCCATTGAAGGCCAAAACAGCATTGAGACCAATCAGGTATATGGGAAAAGATGCATCTGCAGGATTGTGTGAATGGTGCCACTTCTGGACTAGCCAAATATTGCGCAGCAGTGTTTCACCCCCAAGTAAATGTCCCGATGCTGGTACAAAAACCAAAATAACAGGGCCACCCCAAACCACACAACAGTAGCAACTCCCATGCCTCATACAGTTGGCAGCCCTCCTCTCTTCAGTTGTGCTCCAAGTAATAATTAGATCCCCATCCAAGAGAAGGAAATCATTCCATTTTATAGTACCATCACACTTTTGCTGCCATCTCGGAACTGAAATCAGAAAAAGTTTCATTGAAACAACTGAAATCACATGCTGCACAGGCAGTGGCCACAAGAACACCTGGACCACACTTTCGCTACCATTGGCCAGTACATGACCTTGACATGGCCATGGTGGCTTCCATAACTGACCAAAGCACCACTGACTAGAATGTAGCAATAGAGAAGCATACTGACTGAGACTGAATAGCAGCTCATGACTGTGCTTATATGATATCACAATTTTCAGTTGATATAAACCTTGGCCAGTGTGGGAGCACAAGGTTGGCAATAGATTTATGAAGTCCAGAGCCTTACCACTCACTTCTTGCCACACTGATGATGTTTGTACTGCTGTTAAGGAAATAGCAAGCACCAATGCTGATGAATTTTGCAAATGCAGAGCAGCTGCAGACTCACAGAAAGATGGCCATGGTGTTGGCTTGAGTGGACCATCAGAACCCATCAGGTCAAACAGCAGAGGTGGTGGCCATGGCTGCCGCAATAGCACATCTAGCTGACCATTGCTAAAGGGTTGCCATGACTGTGAGCACAACACGCAGGTGTCTGTGAGCAAAGAGTTTATGTTTTTCAGAGGAGGTGTCCTGATCCTGAGGCTGTAGGCAATATAGGGTATGTTACTGATGATGTATACCAGAGATAACCATGGGGGCTTCCAATGCACTGGCTGATGGTAGCAGGTGAATAACAGACAGTACAACTCTGTGACTGGAATAGCAATATGCAATTGAATCAACCCAATGGCCTCCATTTTGATAGAATCAACTTGCCCTGCGCTTACAAGTAACTGAAGACAATCTGCACAGCATTCCCACCATGACTCGCAATGGAGAGGCCAGACTAGGAGCTTATGCACTGCGCAGCTAAACTGAACCCATATCACTATGCTTGAATGTGGACAGACAAGTGCCACTATGAGACTGCCCTGATGTCCGTGCCAATTAGGCCATGGTTTCAACTCAATCTGCAAGGTTAGTGAGTGGATTCCCAACACGAAATTTGAGATAACTGCTTGCAGTAGTGTACAAGGGAGGATGACAGTAAATATGAATTCGCCCTAGCTGCTCTTGCCACGGTCAAACACACAGGAACCAGTAGAACACACTAGTAGCGAAGGGCAGTAGGTCGTGAAGGAAGGTAGCCATAATACCTCTGAAGTTTGCCCAGTCACTTTCTCAATCACCTCAAGGACCTCAGGAACATTGGAGCAAATCCCGAACATAGAAATACCCTTCGAGCGAGTAGTGCAAACGATGGTGGTGTCGCTGCTCCCAGGCATAAGCATGTTGGTGTCGCGGCAGAAGCGATCCGTCGAACACCTGGTCGACAGGGCGACGGTAGGGTTGTCCTCTGCACCTGGCAAGTTTAGTTTGGGGATGGGAGTCGAAGCTATAGTCAGAGCAGTTGGTGTCGGCCTGGAGGTCGGTGCAGCGGTGGGCTCGGTCGGTGAAGTGGTAGGAGCCATGTAAGCCGGTGAGGTAGATGATGCCGCGGCGTGCTCGCTGCAGGCGGAGAACAAGACCGAGCAGTTGTCGATGACATCGGGCGGCGTGGTGGTGGTCGGAGAGAACTGTGGCGCACCTATCATGATGTGCGACGCCACAACATGCTTGTTGCAAGCGGTGGGCGTGACCACGCACTCATCAATGGCACTGGGTGTTGTGGCGGCGATGGGTGTAGGCGCTGCAGTTAATGCTGGGGTGGATGGTGGTGTCGCAACTGCCGGCGCAGCAGTCGGAGTCGAGGGCGCGGACGACCGTGTCGCAGATGCGAGGGTCTTGAGGGTGCTACACATCCCCGCGTTCACTTCCTCCATCATCCGCAGCATGCGATCCATCTTCGCCTCGAGCTCGACGATGGTGGCGACGGACAGTGTAGATCCGGGTCGGGCCATACTTCCTCGATCGATGGCTCTGGTACCAAATGTCACGATCCTTGAGGTAAGGACCGGCGTACACGCACGGCGGGGGGAGATCGGCGGCGCCGTCTCTGGAGAAGAACGGAGAAGAGGAGAGAAATAGAAGATTTGGAGGAGATTAGTTCATTTCATTATCGATACCGTCTACAGAGCAGCCAAAGGGTATATATGGCTTCATATATGGGCCAAGCCCAACACAATGAAAGGCACGCAGGCCTAAATCATGACCCACTCCCTAATACTATTACAGGCCCATGTGCTAGGTCATGACAGTCAGTAAATCCAATCGCATTCAACAATATGCTGAAATTTAGCACCCGGACATGTTGCCAGTGATGAACTGATGATAAACAAAATCGATAAAGGTGGGTATAGAACGACGATAACCAAACAAAATATAGCCACGATTAGCAGAAAATTCACGAGGACCAACCCACTCGCTGCCGTTGGCAGGGACGACATCCATGCGCATGCCGACGAAGGAGGCAACGCGGCCGGGGACAGTGCCGGGGTAATCGAATCATAAATAAATTAATCGTATCGCAGGGGGAGAGAAAGGGAAACCGAAGAATTATGAACTTGCAAAGAGCTGTATGGTTGTATAGACCTGCCACATCAGACAGCATAAGTAGCTTCGAATTGACAGCTTTGAACTGCTCTCTTCACAACCAATCTTGGCTCACCATCGTTACCTCTGTATGTCAAAAGAATGAAAACAAATGAGAAGTAGCTAATGTCCTTGTTTTGTTTACAGAGCTAATTTCCGTCTCTTGTAAGATTCAAATCAACTCATTTGTGGTCCGGTGCTGACCTGCGTGTTCCCGTGGAGCCTACCTCCGTGCTCCAGAAGACAGACCTTGGTCGGCGCTGGAGGTGCTCGCTATTCCCGTCCCTCGACCTTGGCCTCCACGTCCGTCATGGACGTCGGGGCCCGGGGGTGCTGCCGCTGTTAGATCGAGGCCGCCTTCGCGGTCGTGTCGCTCCCTGTCACAGTCGACGAGACCCCCGTGCCCCGTGCAGGTGCGCATGGGCGGCGCCAGGGGTATTCCCCTGTATGTCATGGAATACCTAAGATTTTGGTAAGAAAAAATAAATATACATAGTATACATGTACATTCCACTGTCTAATTGGACCAAAAGCCCACGGATGATCAGCCCACAAGGCCACAAGAAACAGACCTATAGCGGCCAGCGTTGCTCCCTTCGCTGCTTGTTCTGCACCTCGCGTACTGTGTCCCAAGCTAGCGGCGGCGCATCTGCATTCCCGAAGAGCGGATGCTGCTGCGGACTGCGGTGCTGCCCTGAGGCGGTAGCGGCCGGTGGCCAGCAGCAGCAAGTAGACGAGCAGTGCATCTCCTCTAATTTAGAATGAATCACAATTCACAATCTTAATTGATGAAATTTAGAGTGAAGCACTATATGTCTATTTGTTGGATGCAATTTAAACAAATTTATTTGTCCATGCTATTGGGTGCTACTTTGTTTAGTATCGTGATGAAATTCTAAAAATAATTTTATTTTTTCTTTACATTCTGTTTGTAAATTGTAATGCACATGAAAAAGAAGTGTGTTAGCACTAGCATATTTGTATTGTGGGAGAAAGTTAGCACTTGTATGAACAGAGTTAAGACGTGACCGTCTTCCTCCTCGCGCGCCCTTTCTCCCCCACCTCGCCTCCTCCCTAGGCGCCCTGGCCAGCAGCAGCCTCGCCGCCAGCCGCACCGCCCACCTCCCACCCCCGCCACTCCGCCCGCCCATCTATCTACTAACCATTGTGGTGCCTTGACCGGTGGTCTCCTCGTCTTCGCCTGCAGCCGCCCCCCACCCTCGACCCCGCCCACCCTAATCCCAGGGTAGTAGGGCGCCGACCAGCTTTGTTATGACGCCCGCCCGCCGTCGGCCCCACCCAACCGCTTTTCTCCGCCGCCACCGAAACCCTAGGCGCCTTTTTCTTCCTCTCCGACGCGGGCGTGGGTACGAGCGCGTGGGCACGTGGGTGCTCGACGCGCCGCACGACCATCGTGTAATAACTTTTTTCTACATGGAATACCCTGCTGCAAGATCCTAGCTTCGCACTGCAGGTGCGGGCATGCGCCTGTGCCCTCGCGAGCGAGAGAGAGATGGAGAGCGAGGACGCCGAGGAGCGACGCACGGAGCCACCGAGAAAGGCTAGACGGGGGTTCCCCAACTCTCTGCGGCGGGCGGCGCGCGCGCCAGATCTTGTGGGCGGCGCGGCGGCGATAGTGCGCGTGCGGCGGTGGCGCGGCCTGCTGCTGGGCGGGCGTGGGCGAGGATGGGGCACGTGCGGCGGCGGCGCGGCCTACTGTGGGCGGGCGCAGGGTGGGCGCGATGGGGGCGCGGCCAGAATCACGGGAGCGGGTTTTGTTTTCTTCCCGGAGCGATGTTTCTTTCCTTGCAAGGGAGACGGACGGGCGTAGGGGGCGCGTGCGGCCGCGCCGCGGAGCGAGGTTTCTTTCCTGCCCGGAGCGACGTTTCTTTCCTGCACAAGGGAGACGAGCATGAACGCAGTTGGAACGTCGCACCAAAACGGTGTTCACTCTTTAGTCGTTTTAAAGATAAGAGATATTGGAGATTTTGTTCTTCATAAAATTGACGTCAACAACTTGGTAATGAAATAAAGAGTCAAGGCTCAAGAAGGAAGTTCTCATAAAAAAATTGTTCTCTTAATAAAAGGTACCTCAACAACTTGGTAATGAAATTTTCATAGAGAAGAGTCATCAAGAATGTAAAGCCCCATGATGAAAAGAAAAAACAACGAAACCAGACCTCGGACGAGCGCGGGCAAAAATTCATACATGCTCACGGGGACAGGGGGAAAAAAAGAACGCTCGCACGAACACGGAAATAAAAGGGACACGCTAGGACGGAGACGCTCACGTATCTCGGACGGATTTAGAAAACAGATAACGGCACGCATGCATTGTGGGTTCGGACGCACACGAAAAAACAAAGAAAGTCGCCTGGGCTTAACCGAGAAATTCCTGAAAAGAAAAAAATAATTAAGAAACTCTTCTTAGTTTAATCTTAGGGCAAGATATTTTTTTTAATTTCTACTTTAATCATTTTCTATTTGGACTAAGATTCTTACCCATCTTACTCATGATCAGATAGATCTATTTGATTAGAATTCCTAACTATCCAGGTTACACAAAAACCTATGTCCAAGCAATGCATGTCATATAAAATAGGAGAGGTCATAGACAAACAAACAGAGATAGTTTTACATTCACGGAGTTAGTAGAGAGCCGGACCAAAAAGGGGGGGAAATTGGGCGCTTTAATATTTGTAATAATAGATACAAGTTTAGGACGACCAGAACCTCCTAACATGAAATATGTTGGGTAATTAGAGCATTCTAAGAATACCCAATAATTTCTTCCCAAAAACATGGTGTTTTCTAACTTCCAAAAAAGTATTGGAAGAAATAAATAAGACCATCTCCAACAGTTTACAATAATTCACTCCTTGCATCTACATTGCCACCGCTGACCTGCACAGTTCTACCGACCCGGGCCAGCCCCTAGCCGGCGGCAGCCAGCCACCAGGGCACCCTAGCCGGCCGCTAGTGCCTCCCATCCGCCCAGCTGCCATGAGGAGGCCACAGACGGCCGCCAGCCTCTCCCGGCCGGCCACAGCTGGCTGGGAGCGTCTCCCGACTGGCCACGGTGGCGGGATAAGGCACGAAGAAGAAGGCCCACGGGAAAACTCAGCGCGAAGAAGGAGACTGTGCGAGGAAACTTAGATACATGCGACCTAGAGTCCGCGCATCTTTACGCGTGTGGAGGGGTTTTCCAAGTGCTAAAAGATTGGGAGGTGAGTTTGAGAGTTGTCGGAGATGAGCCTTTTTTCCATTTTTGCCAAAAATCATGGATTGGGAAGGTTTATTGGGTACCGTTGGAGATGCTCTTAGTTGGGTGGATTTTAGTAAAGGATTAAAACCTTTATCCTGTTAGGAGTGACCGTGTTATGCTGGTAGCTTTGGTTACACATAAATGGTTTATTGTTTGAAAAATATATATTATTCTTCCTTTGCAAGTTATACATTCAATCATCCACTGGCTCTATATTTAGCCTATTCTTCATAAATTGGATTCACAAGGGTTTAGTTATGGTGGCTTCGCAACCGTTGCTGCTAGTGGCTAATTAAGGACTTCTTTTTTAGATATATCGGTGACGGACTAATATATGGATTGATGATCACTATAATGTTTTCTTCTTATTCTCTTTTTGTTGGCCATATGTGTTCTTGTTAGGCAGAGCTTGGAAGAACTTCCTCAAAACCGTGTATCAATATCAACTTGATGTAGTGCGCGCGCTACTGATTTTATTTTTTAATAAAATCCTAAGAAAACCGTGAGGCCGAGTAACGTCCTCTCTCATGAACTCAGTGACAACCATTTTCGTCTCACATTCACGTATGCCTTCCAACCGCCTCTCCTTGATTCACTCTATCTAAAACAGATTCATCGTTATCCAAAGAGCAAGAACGCAATCGGTGGATGACTCATCCTTATTCGAAACGAAAGACCGCTCCGAATTTTGAAACTTTGCTGCGACCCCGCCCATTTCCCTCTCACCCGTCTCTGACTCTTATCGATCTACTAGCTAGCTCTCTCTCTATATATGTTGCCCACTAGTGTGCACCCAAACCCATCGCGCAGCACCACGTTAGCTAGTGGTTAGGTCTCCCTCCCAACAATGGCGGCGTCCCCGTCCCATCTCCTCGTCGTCCTCGCCGTGTTGCTGTTGTGCAGCACCGCCATCCCCATGGCCTCCTCCTCCACCACCACCACCACCGTGAACGTGACCAGCTTCGGCAAGGCGTACACAAAGGTCTGCGACGCGGATCGGTTCGCGGAGATGGGCCTCAACATGTCGGCGTTCCCCTACTGCGACGCGTCGCTGCCGTACGCGGACCGGGTGCGCGACCTCATCGGCTGGATGACGGTGGAGGAGAAGGTCGGCAACCTCGGCGACATATCCCACGGCGCGCCTCGCGTCGGCCTGCCGCCCTACAAGTGGTGGTCCGAGGCGCTGCACGGCATCTCCAACACCGGCCCGACGGCGCTGTTCGACGACCTCCACAGCAAGCCGGGGAACCACTCCGGCCGCGCCACCGTCAACAACGCCACCGTCTTCGCCAACGTCATCAACAGCGCCGCCTCCTTCAACGAGACGCTCTGGAAGTCCATTGGACAGGTATATATGTGTACATTTCGATCGATCTTCACAATAATGTTTTTCTTTTGTGCTGCCACGTTACCATGTCTCAATAGAAACATGCATATGTATGTACATCACAGATCGGCATTGCATCTGTACGTGTTATTTGCATTTCGATTTCCGTCGGCATTTCGAGCGTTTGTAGCTAGATCAAAACATTAGATCTACTATATACACTAATAGCAGATCTGATGGTATATGGATGAATGCAGGCTGTTTCGACGGAGGCACGTGCGATGTACAACCTTGGCAAGGCCGGGCTGACGTACTGGAGCCCCAACATCAACGTGGTGCGCGACCCGCGGTGGGGCCGCGCCCTCGAGACCCCCGGCGAGGACCCCTTCGTCGCCGGCCGCTACGCCGTGAACTTCGTCCGGGGCATGCAGGACATCCCCGGCCACGACACCGGCAGCGGCGGCGACCCGTCCACCCTTCCTATCAAGACCTCCGCCTGCTGCAAGCACTACGCCGCGTACGACGTGGACGACTGGCACAACCACACGCGGTTCAAGTTCGACGCGCGCGTCTCGGAGCGCGACATGGCGGAGACCTTCCTCCGGCCCTTCGAGATGTGCGTCCGCGACGGCGACGCCAGCAGCGTCATGTGCTCCTACAACCGCGTGAACGGCATCCCCGCCTGCGCCGACGCGCGCCTCCTCTCCGGGACCATCCGCGGCGACTGGCAGCTCCACGGCTACATCGTCTCCGACTGCGACGCCATCCGCGTCATGACGGACAACGCCACCTGGCTCAACTTCACCGGCGCCGAGTCCAGCGCTGCCTCGCTCAGGGCGGGGCTCGACCTCGACTGCGCCGAGAGCTGGATCGAGGAGAAGGGCAGACCGCTCAGGGACTTCCTCAGCGAGTACAGCAAGGCCGCCGTCGAGCAGGGCAAGCTGCGCGAGTCCGACATCGACAACGCGCTGAGGAACCAGTACATGACGCTCATGAGGCTGGGATACTTCGACAACATCCCGCGGTACGCCTCCCTCAACGAGACGGACATATGCACCGACGAGCACAGGAGCCTCGCCCACGACGGCGCAAGGCAGGGAATAGTGCTCCTCAAGAACGACGGCAACCTGCTTCCTCTGGACCCGGAGAAGATCCTTGCCGTCGCCGTGCACGGACCACACGCCCGGGCACCTGAAAAGGTCATGGACGGCGACTATACAGGTCAGCATATGCAGTGTGTCAATCAGGTAGTGGAAAGGGCGAAAGGCCGGCCGGCGTGTTCAGACTTCAGAGTTATAATGATCGATACTCATGCATTCGTATATGATCTGCAGGACCGCCATGCCGCTACGTCACGCCGCGCCAAGGTATAAGCAAGCACGTGAAGATCTCGCACAGGGCGAATACGACCATCTACTTGGGTGGCATAAACCTTCACATCGAGAGGGGAGGAAACGACAGGGAGGATCTTCTCCTACCCAAGAACCAAACAGAGGAGATCCTACACTTCGCCAAGGCCTCACAGAACCCGATCATCCTGGTCATCCTGTCGGGAGGCGGCATCGACGTCTCCTTCGCGCACAAGCACCCCAAGATCGGTGCCATCCTTTGGGCTGGGTACCCTGGCGGTGAAGGTGGCAACGCCATTGCTGATGTCATCTTTGGAAGATATAACCCAGGTAAATAAGTGCAAAGACCATACCACTTCTTTCTTGTGCATTACTATCACACTAATTTTTGTCCAATAATGTTGTTTTATCATTTTCTGATTGAATGATGAAAAATAGGTGGAAGGCTGCCACTGACATGGTTCAAGAACAAGTACATCCAGCAGATCCCCATGACGTCCATGGAGTTCCGGCCAGTGCCGGAGAAGGGTACCCCGGCAGGACGTACAAGTTCTACGATGGCCCGGAGGTGCTGTACCCCTTCGGCTACGGCCTCAGCTACACCAAGTTCCTCTACGAGACGAGCACCGACGGCACCTCCGTCACGCTCCCGGCCACCGGAGGGCACTGCAAGGGGCTCAGCTACAAGCCCAGCGTGGCTACCACCCCATCCTGCCAGGCCGTCGACGTTGCCGGACACGCCTGCACCGAGACCGTCAGCTTCAACATTAGCGTGATCAACGGCGGCGGGAGGGCGGCGCCCACGTCGTGCTGGTGTACACGGCGCCGCCGCCGGAGGTGGCCCAGGCGCCGATCAAGCAGGTGGCGGCGTTCCGGAGGGTGTTCGTGCCGGCCACAAGCACCGCGACCGTGCCCTTCACGCTCAACGTGTGCAAGGCGTTCGGCATCGTGGAGAGGACTGCGTACACCGTCGTGCCCTCCGGCGTAAGCAAGGTGCTGGTCGAGAACGGCGACTCGTCGTCGTCGGTGTCGTTCCCAGTCAAGATCGACTTCTCCGTGTAGCGCATGTTTAATTTCTCGTTGCGATGTTTTATGAATTATTAGGAATTAGGATCTGTTTTCGTCTCTCCGCGTTCAGCGTCCAGCTGAAAACTAATGGAGTTTCCGTAACACAAGTATCGAGTTGAATCATTATGTTCAGTTTCTGAAAAGATACCCGGTGTTCATATCTGTACTTGAATAATAGTACCGACTTGCTAGCGCCTCCGGACGCTACTCGCACATGGAGCCTACATCAGTGGGCCCGCACCGCTCCGGACGTCGCCCACGCCGCACTGAACGTCGTCCACATCGTCAGCCGCTTGCCACGCGCATCTCATATGTAACACTCGATCTACTTTTGAAACATCCAGATGCAACAGTTGCAACATAAAAAAAGACACATGAAACACTTGAAACAAGCGTCTGAAACACTTGCAAAAATGCCTGAAAAACATTTGAAAATCATTGCAAACATATGCAACATTCAGATAAAATACTTGCAAACATACGTATAAAACACCTGAAAACACTTGAAACATATGTTTGCAACATGCGTGTATATGCAACCTCCATATCCACTTTTGCAACATCTAGATAAACCGCTTGCAACATTCGTCTGGAGCAGATGAAACATTTGGGATATACACTTGAAACATATGTGTATGGCCATTGCAACATGTGTAGCATCCCCGATCTACTTTTGCAACATCGATATACAACGCTTACAACATACCTCTCAAACTTTTGAAACATTTTGAATTGTACATTTGCAACATGCATCGTATCCTGGTGCGGCCTCCTCCGCCGTCTTCATCGGGGCGTCGACGTACCACAACCGTAGAAAGGGAGGCGAGGTCGAGGGCTTTCGTGCGAGGGCACGGGCGCTTCTCCTTGCTGTTGGCGGCACCTGTCGGTCATCATCAAAGTAGGGTGGCGAAGCAAGAGTAGTGTCGAGAGCAGCGGGGGCCTTGCGAGCAGAACAGAGCAGACAAGTTGGGCGGTGGAGCGGAGAGCGACCTGTGAACAGGGGAGCAGAAGGAGCGGGGCGGGCGGCGGAGCAGGGAGGAGTAGCAAGGTCAACGAAAGGGATGGATCCGGAAGGTTTATTGGGCTAGGACGCTAGCCCTAGCGTCTGGACGGGACAGACGTCCCCGCATAACATTTCCGATAACACTACTGAAAATCAACAATTAGCTTGCTCATTCTTTTCTTTTCTTTTTCTCAAGATAACAGAGACCCTTTTTACCGGTTTTAACTTTCAACTTTTTTTTTTTCCAAAGAAGCAGCATCAGTCAACTTTTTTTCCAGTGATTGAAGTTTGGGTGTCAAATAAGAGAATTTTTCTAGTGTCAAATAGAAAGTTTTCTCTCAACTATAGGTGGAATATTTGCAGCATTTCTTGATGTGCCAACAGATTATTAAGTACTCAATCCATCCCAAATTGTAAGACTTTTTGACTTTTTTGACACCAAGTTTGACCACTCGTCTTATTCAAAAATTTATGTAAAATATCACTTCTTTCGTCGTGGTTTGGTTTATTAATAAAATTTCTTCAAGAATGACTTAAATTTGATTATATTTGCACAAATTTTTTGAATAAGACGAGTAGTCAAACTTGGGGCCAAAAAAGTCAAACGTCTTACAATTTGAGATGAAGGGAGTAGTATCCTTTCGTATCCTTAACCAAAATCCTTGCTTGTCATCCAAATAAAATCGGAGGGTAGCGAAATAAAGTCTGCATTCTGGACATGCGGTTGAGGGAAAGGAAAAACAATTATTGAACAAAACTATGTCCCGTATAGTTCATTCAAGCTCCAGATAGTTCTAACATCAGAATCAGAATTCTATATTCTTCATGATGACGCTGTCAAGCTCTGCCCAAAGCAGTCAGCCGTATTACATGCGAGAAGATTCTGTAACCTCCAAAGAATAATCCATCTTTCACAATGAACAGATCCAATATGCACGAAATTTGGTGGAGATATGCATCTATGCGTATACTATGGTCGTTCTACACGAGTTTAGCTTATATCCACGGCTTCGCCAACAAGTTTTACATTGTACTCCAGTCCGCAACGGCATTTGACAGGATCCGAAATTCCCTGCATGCAGGGAATGAAATTCACATGTTAAAATTGCTAAGAAGAGTTCCATGAAGCATGGCCATGAGTAAAGCAAACTGAATAATTCCTAATTGTTTTAGTCATGATGATGCGGCATCCAAACTGAACAGCACCAAAGTACCTTCATCCCATTAATTGTTTCATCAAGAGTCTGGAAGTACTCAACTTCCCCAGATTTATCACCTTGCAGCGCTTTGTATTCCTCCTCCAAGGACTTCATATCCATCTGCTGTAGTGCAGCCTGCAAGCACCAGATGACAATGCATGTGGGAAGAATTTAACATGATCAATGAAATTACAGGAAAGCCAGCAATTATGTTTTCTCTTGCTCTAGAATCTGCTTGATCTGCAAAGTATATTCATGTCTGTTAGTTTCACTAGGTACATACAATAATAAAGAATCTTAGGTCCTAATTGATATACTTTGCTGATTTCTAAAAGAAGCGCTGATCTCTGTGATTTGATGTCTTGTATCTTGAGCTGAGCTGACACCAGTTGAGTGTAGAGTTTCCTGTGCTTGTTCCGAGGATCACTTTCCTGTTTGATTGAAAACTGAAAAGCACATCACAATTTGCATAGTTGTGGGAATGGAGGAAGGGAGGGGTGTGAATACTAACAAACTTATCTAGGCTCCCTACTGAGTTAAACATGACATGTTTCTCCCCTGCAAGTAACACACACATGAAGTTCAGTCGAAGTTACAAAATTTTCAGTTTGATGATTTGACTAGCTACTCATCTGTGTTTTGCCTAATGTTGTATCCATACATGTGGAAAGGCAAGATTATGTAAATTTCAATAGTCCTTGGTAGGAGGGGGAAAAAAAAATTACTAGTTTAACAGCCACACAATGTAAACAATAATAAAATATGTCACACACTGAAATGTACCCTGTGCAATAATCTCCTCATATGTGGAAGCATGTCAACATGAATACAACACAGGCATAAAATGGCATGGAACGACACTAACTACTTCCTCTGTTTTCGGAGAAACCAGTACCTTCAATGAAGTTTTGCTTGCTCTGAGATTTGGCAACCTGCATGCGTAAGTTCCAACACTTATTAAACATTGACTGCTTCATGTTACAAGCCATTAGAAAATGGAAATGACTTGACAGATATCCATGTTATGTGTTGAAATTATTCTGTTTCAGGCAACTATGCAAGAGCTGGGTTAAAATGCACAAACAGATGCACTAGAAAATACTTCCACTTATGCAGTTGACCCTAGGGTACCATTGAATTAGGAACTCCTCCATAACTGAAATTCTGGAACTCTCAGTGCAAGTGTGAACTTTGTGGACAAAACACACTGGTAGTTGATATGTTTTCCTGCCATTCTTTGACGTGAACCTAAATTGGCCATTTCTGTGGTTTCACAAAGATCAGATAATTTTGTACAGTTTTGTTAGAATTAAGGCTAGGAATCAATCTATGCAAGGCATCAATCATCATCAGGGATTGACTGGGAAAAAGTGTCAGTCTAGGATCCAAATATGTAGAATTTATGTTGGCATCTGACTGTGCATGGTATGGTAATTCTGTTACATGTTGTGACTCTATATGTCTAGAAGTGAGATACATGAAAAAGTTGAGCACTGCAGGAAAATGACTAATTACGACACTTTTTATAATGCTAAGTTCACTTGTTTGTATAACACTGTTCCTGAACAAACAAATGATGAGATTTAATGCGCTTCTTGATGGAAGTTTTATCAAGATTAAAATGCAGTTCCAAATCCAAAATTGACACCCCACATTCAAGATCTCATTAAACTGATAAAGTAAGTTCAATTTGAACGTGGAGTTCACACGAGTAAAAACAAAGTCTACAAATAGTTTTAATACCATCATGATCTTCAGTTATCAATGTTCCCATGCTCACTGAGCTTTAGACTGCCCTCTTACTCTTACTACAATTCTCAAGATCTTATTATCCAAATAAAAATAACATATTTAAATAAGGATCGAACATTAATGAAGTCAGCTGACTGTAGGTCGTGGTAGTTTCCCTCTCTAGCATAGGTGCGAATGTAATTTTATAACTGGATAAAGTGTGTGGCGTGGGTGTGTTTCAAGGGTTTCTTTATCCCCTTTTTCTCTTCTTAATATTAAAGATATGCAGCTCTCCTGCGTTTTCAAAAGAAAGAAAAAAAGCATAGAGCTCCTGCAGACAGGGGTGGCACCAAGCTGAACCTATAGTTGAAGCCTTAAGCCATCATTACTGCTGGTTCTCAGTTGTCACTACAGTGCTAATGTTTACACCGCCACACACCCACTCATGTTCCTCCTCTCCTTCCCATCTCTGATTCCGTGAGCTTGTTAGTAGTATTACCTAATCTTAACAAATGATACAAAATTACCCATATGCTTTCTGATTTATATTTGTGTGCACCAAAAACTTCAACAATATAATAAGTGACTAGTCAATAATAGTTGAATTAGATTTCTACACAAAAACAATAATCATGAAAACAAAGCAGACTGATTTATTTACGTGAACAAAAGGCTTACATGTGGCTCCTTTCTAGTAATCTTATTCTTCATACTAAGCCATTCCTGTGAAATAAACAATGTAGGATTGTTAGGCAATGGCATCTACAGTTGGGCCATCTTTCTCAAGAGACAAATAATATTGATCATAAAAAGTAATCATGAAAACAAACAATAAGATAAACCTGTTGCTCCTGTAGTTTGACAGTCAAGGTTTCTGTTGTCTTTTTGTAGAACAATCTGTCCACGCAAAAACTTATAGTTACTGTATGTTACAACTTAGAACTTATGGTATGTTATTTTCAAGGGATATAGTTGCACCTTTTCTCACTGAGTTTCACAAAAGTACTTGCAGTTTCCTGATGGAGGAGCTCCAAGGTCTCAAGTCATGAAGGGTAGAAATGAAGTTAGACATTTGAATATACTCAACTTAATATTTAATGTGGTTTTGAAAGTTCCTTCAAGATATTTAAAATGAAATAAGTTATACGGTAGAGTCATGGCGCAAATTTGTATCTATTATTAAGACAAGATGAGCAAAGGTCAGATATTCACAAACTAGTGAAAATATAGGGAAGATTAAGATAATATGACTTCAGTCTTGTAGGAAAATTTGTTCGGGGAGATTACCATTAAACATGCTTCTTTAAAGAACAACTTATGTCCCAAACAATAGCCTGTGTATACTGTTGAGTTTCCATTTTGCAATGATGAAAAAAGAACTCATTCTTTAAGACAAATAATAGTTTTAGAAAAAGGTAAATCTCACATAAGAAACCACTTATAGGATATGCATCTTATAGTCATGAAAAACCAATAAGTAAATCCAGATTATGTTACCATAAGCAGCATAGTCATAGCAATTACAAATATAAGTAACATACGTCTATTGCCAAAAAGAAAAAGAAAAAAACTTAAAAATGTTTGAAGTCTTGATCAAAATTGATTACCATCAAGGAAGCTTAGTCTAGTTCAGTTGGTTGAGGGTGTGAGTATACACCCAGCCACATATGTTCAAGTCCATGTCGAGGTGAATTTTGTGCCTATTTTCTTCCTAATATACAAAGCTACCTATTTCCTACTAGATTCGTCTAGTTTTCTTTAGAAAATATGATTAACAGCTGGCAACATTTTTAATCCAAGGCACCCAAGAAGACCCCAGCAAGAACAGTTTTGTCATGAATTTTTAGATTTTAGTATTTGAAGGAAGGAGAGAAGGGAAGGGGAGCCTTGGCGCAGTGGTAAAGCTGCTGCCTTGTGACCATGAGGTCACGGGTTCAAGTCCTGGAAACAACCTCTTGTAGAAATGCAAGGAAAGGCTGCGTACAAAAGACCCAAGTGGTCGGACCCTTCCCCTGACCCTGCGCAAGCAGGAGCTACGTGCACTGGGGCTGCCCTTTTTAAGGAAGGAGAGAAGGACATTTATAGGATGGCTAGGGCTCGCGATAGGAAGACAAGGGACTTCAACCAAGTCAAGTGCATAAAGGATGAGAGGGAGCAGCTCTTGGTGGAGGAGGATGAGATCAGACATAGATGGCAAGAGTATTTTGATAAATTGTTCAATGGTGAGAACGAGAACACCACCGTTCAGCTGGACGACTCGTTTGATGACACTAACAGGCGCTTTGTGCGGAGGATTCAAGAATCGGAGGTCAGAGAAGCCTTGAAAAGGATGAAAGGGAGCAAAGCAATGGGCCCTGATGGCATCCCAATCAAGGTGTGGAGATGTCTCGGGGATATAGCTATAGTATGGCTAACCAAGATGTTCAGCAATATCTTTCGATCGAACAAGATGCGAGGAGTGGAGAAGAAGCATATTGGTACCAATCTACAAGAAAAGGGAGATATCCAAATTTGTACTAATTATCGTGGAATTAAGTTGATGAGCCACACTATGAAGTTATGGGAGAGAGTCATCGAGCAGCGCCTGCGAGGAACGACGCAGATATCAACAAACCAATTTGGTTTCATGCCCGGGAGGTCAACCACAGAAGCAATCTTCTTAATAAGACATGTTATAAAGCGGTTTAGAGAGCAGAAGAAGGACCTCCACTTGATTTTCATTGACTTAGAGAAGGCTTATGACAAGATACCAAGAAATGTTACGTGGTGGTCTTTGGACAAACATAAAGTCCCATCAAAGTACGTGACCCTCATCAAGGACATGTACAACCATGTTGTGACTAGTGTTCGAACAAACGATGGTGACACAGATTACTTCCCGATTAAAATTGTGGTCAGCCTTAAGCCCGTATCTCTTTGCCTTGGTAATGGAAAAGGTTACCAGGAACATACAAGGGGATATCCCTTGGTGTATGTTGTTCACTGATGATACAGTGTTAGTGGACGAAAGCCAGGCGGAAGTAAATAGGAAACTAGAGTTATGGCGACAGACCCTTGAGTCTAAAGGTTTTAGATTGAGCAAAACTAAAACCGAATACATAAGATACGACTTTGGCGAAGTTGTACAGGAGAAGGGAGATGTGAGTTTGGAAGGTCAAGTAATGCCTAAGAAGGATATCTTTCAGTATCTGGGATCGATGCTACAGAGGGATGGATATATTGATGCGGACGTTAGCCATAGAATCAAAGCAGGGTGGATTAAGTGGCGACAAGATTTTGGCATTCTCTATGACAAGAGGGTACCACAAAAGCTAAAAGGCAAGTTCTATAGAACAACGATTAGACCGGCTATGTTGTATGGAGTAGAATGTTGACCTACAAAGATTCACATGTTCAACAACTGAGTGTTGCAGAAATGCGTATGTTGCGATGGATTTGCGGTGACACAAAAATGGACCGAGTTCGGAACGATGATATACGTGATTATCTAGAGGTAGCACCAATTGAAGAAAAGTTTGTCCAACCAGTGCATTGTGGGAGTTCTAAGCCAAGCTAATAATATGAGAAGAGGTAGAGGAAGACCGAAATTGACATGGAGGGAGGCAATAAAAAGATATTTGAAAATTTGGGATATATCTAGAGATCTATGTTTGAATAGGAGTACTTGGAAAGCAAATATTGAAGTACCTGAACCGTGACTTGGGGCTTTTGGTGGGTTTCAACTCTAGCATACCTCAACTTGCTTGGGACTGAAAGGCTATGTTGTTGTTGTTTTAGATTTTAGTATTTATTGTAGTCAGAGTTTTCTGCACGTGCGAGTGCCCCTGGATGAACGTCGTGCCAGCCTCACATGCCTCACACAGCTCATGTAGCTCCTCCAGCATGCTCTCGCCCATGCCGGGGCTCCTGGGCGCCACCACCGTGAGCCTCACCTGCTTCTTGACGACAGCCGGCGCCAGAGACGCCGCAGCGAGCTCTATGCCGTCCACGTGATCAGAACCAGACGACGCGCCATCGTGGGAGCGGGAGTCGTCCTAGCCCAAGCCCAGGTGGTGCCACAGCGTGTTGCTCCCGATGACCGTCAGCGTGTTCTCGAGCTCGTAGTCGCTGCTGTCCCGCTGCTCGCCGCCGCCAGCGTTCGCTGCAGCGGAACAGCACGTCCAGCTTGATGAACATGGCGAGGCTCTCGACGAGCTCCATCACAAAGGAGTCCACTTCCTGGTGCACGTCACGGTAGCCATAGCACACAATGCAGCAGTAGGAGCGGTGGTCCAGCACGCCGACGCGGCCGATGAGGAAGGACTCAGCTCAGGTAGGTACAACGGGACCTGGACAGCGGCCTCTTGGCGCAGCGACGGGCTGGGGCGGGGCCAGCCTAGGCGGCACGTTCGACGCGACACGACAAGGCAGGGCACGACGTTGGCAAGCGGCGTCGTTCCCACAAACGAGGCGCAATTGGCGCGGCGGCGGAAGGGGGGTACGCCGTGGGGCAACCGCAGAGCACATGGACAAGGCGGGTGCCAGCGTGGGCTGCCAAGTCAGCAATTGGGTCTAGCCAAGGCCCATTTGGACCTATGATGCAGCATGGGCCAAGTTTCTAGAGGTTAGATGTGCATTTTAGGTGTCCAGGGACCTAGATGACACGTGCTGCCAAGTTCAAGGGCCGCCTTTACTCCAACTATAAAGTCAACAGAACATGAAAAGGATGATAATCATATCCTGTTTGGATTTGACGAATTACAAAGGAAATTTGTAGGAGCCACAAAACAGAGGAAAGGACCTCTAAGTGAGCGTATGGAACACAGGAAGAGCCAATTACTTTCCTTGGAATACTGTAGCTAGATGCTCATTTCACAGAAAACCAAAAATCCACTCCAATCTCTGGGTTTTTCCTTTGCAGATACCTGAACAGAATGTATGTAGAAGTGTAGAAGAGAGAGATTTCTTTTCCTTTGCAGATGCCTGAACAGAATGTATATAGAAGAGAGAGAACGAGGAGGCGCACCGATAGTTGATCTATCGCCTTCATTGATGCCCCATGGTGATCTCATCCCTACCACCGTCCTAGTAACCGCTAAGACCTAGCGTCCATGCTGGACTGCTACCCCTGTCCCCAGCACAGGCAGCCACTGATTGCTTTACTTCTTCTCATCACCAGATCAAATCAATGAGGATGGAGGTCACTAAGTGCTTAATGGATGCAGTAAAATGGAGAGAATCAAAACAAAGAACGGAGAGGAATGCTCTATATCGCAGTGGGGAAAGAGCATATGCCTTTTACTGTGTACTGATTAGATAAGCACCATTGGTAGAATTTTTTTTTAAAGAAAATGGGTAAAAGAAAATAGGCCTTTTATGTTAGTACTCCACGTTCTTGAGACTGATTTAGTAATATATATTTGCAGCTTTCTTTCAACATAATACTCCACTCCCTGTATTTTGATTCCTGCATTCCAAACACTTTGTCCTTCAACTTCCCTCGCTTTTTCCACTTCTCTTTTTCCCACCTTCATTCCTTTCCTATTCCTAGGTTTATTTCAATTCCTGTGTTTTCCATTCCTACGTTCCAAACAAGACCTTAACTCAGAATGAAATCCCCTCAGAATCAGTTATCGCTACAGGTCTCAGCAACATTTAATTGTTCAAGTGCCTGGTTTTCAACTTTTTTGGCCTAAGAATCAACTGCTACATTTCCTTTCCTCCACCAAATCCTCACAATTTCCCACTAAATAGTAAATAAGCTTACATAACATTTCCACCATTCATCAGTTTTACTAAATACACTAAGCAATGTTCTAGGAAATGGAACTTGGCGAATACTAGAAACAATAATTTCCAGCCCTCACCTGCTTCAGTGTGGCGCACTCGATCTCCAGAGTGGCAATCCGTCCCTGCTTCTGGGCCATCTGCATGCCTACCTTAGCCCTCGCTGTGCCCAGCTGCTCGGCCTCCTCGCTCGCCTGCTTTGCTTGCGCCCTCACTTGAAACAAAAAAACACCAGGCAAAGCCAACACTCGAGACAAAGTTAGCGTACGTTGCGAGCCCGGGAAACCAACACTTGTCCGTACCTAGCGCGATGTCGGCGTCGTGGGCGTCGATGGCTGTACGCTGCTGCTGCTCCTCCACAGACCGCTTCGCGGCGTCGTCCTCGAGATCTGCATCACATCACGCAACCACCCGTCCACCCCAATGGTGGCGGAACGATATCAGGCCATAGGTGAGGGAGGGAATTGGGAATATGGGTTGCGATCGCGAGATGCACGCACCGTTCATGTAGGAGCGGAGGGACTTCATGCTCTCCAGGTACTCCTCCATGTCTTACCGGATGGAGCGGCGGCGCGGTGGTGGCGGCGGCGGCGGCGTCACGGTAGGTGGAGAAGACGATGCAGCTAGTTCCTGAATTACAAGCGAGAAGAGGGAGAGCAGGGGCTGGTGAGGAACTTGATGAAGGCGGCCAGGGACGGCGCGGCGGGCCGGTTCGTCAGAGGCAGAGCAGAGAGGGAAGGGGCGCGCGGGCTTCCGCGTGGTCTGCTGGACCTGCGGATAGGGGAGGCCGGGCCGAGCTGGGAGGGTTCGCCGCCTTGTGCTGGTGCGCAGTGAGGGGAGTGGGCTTCGGAAAGGGGAAAGAGAGGAGACGGGCCGAGTGGGAGAGAAAGGGGCTGGGCCGCTCGGGCCAGAAGTGAGAGAGAGGGGGAGTTTTCTATATAAAAAAAAAAGTCTACATTACCTCCCTCAACTTTTACGAAAGTCTGTTTTTCCTCCCTAAACTCTAAAACCAGGTAAACCATCTCCCCAAACTTTTAAAACCGTCATTTTACCTCCCTGACCGTTTATAAGTGGTTTTCAAAGGCGGTTTTGTCTTTTTTCTTTTATTTATTTCGGCTGAATCTTTAGAAAATCATAGTAAATCACAGAAAAATCATAAAATAGAAAATCTAATTTTGTTGGACTCCACATGAGTAGAACTACACAGTGAACATATAATATGATATGCTTTAGTATAATTTTTTATTATAGCTTTAGATCTATGATTTTCTATAAAAATTAATTTATAACTGCAGTTTCTATGGCCCAATTATGGTGAAATTTTTACGGTGTGCTAATTATTGTATACTTGAACTGTAGTAAAATTTCATACTCATTGGATCATGTATAACTTAATTATAGATTTACTATACTAAGTTATACATGATCCGATGAGTTTGATTTTTTTACTACAGTTCAAGCATACAATAATTAGCACATCATAAAAATTTCACCACAATTAGACCATAGAATTACAGCTATGGATTAATTATAGAAAAGCATAGATCTAAAGTTATAGCAAAAAAATTATACTAAGCATATCATATTATATGTTCACTGTGTAGATCTACTCTTGTGGAGTCTAATAAAATTAGATTTTCTATTTTATGATTTTTCTATGATTTAGTATGATTTTTCAAAAATTCAACTAAAATAAATAAAAAGAAAAAGACAAAACCGCCATTGAAAACCTCTTATAACCGGTCAGGAGGTATAACGAATGGTTTCAAAAGTTCAGGGAGGTGGTTTATGCGGTTTTAGAGTTTAGGGAGGAAAAATAGACTTTCGTAAAAAGTTTGGCGAGACAACATGGACTTTTCCTTTTCCAAATAGAAAACCTTTTTTTATTTCAAAGCCACCACAAAGCAAATCCTTTTGAGTAGTTTTCAAACTTAAATATTTCAAGATTTTGAAACAAATCCAACACTTAAACTTTTGAAATTTGATTGAAAACAACTATTTCTCAACTTATTTTTAAAGCTAGTTTAAACTAAATTATTTTTAAGCTTTTAAATCACATTTTTAGAATACTTTTTCTTTAAACTCTATTTTGGAAAACTTTTGAAAACCAAAAATAAACTCATTTTTGAATACTTATTTTTGAAATGAAATTTTGAAAACTTAAATGAGGGAAAACCTGGTCGAGGCTTAAATGAATTTTATAAATTCTTTTTCACTCAAATAAAATTATAAATTCAGCATGACTGCAACACCACTAACAAAATTAATTAGAAAGCTTTTACAAAACCATTTTTTATTTACATAATTTCTCACACGAACTAAAGATAATTTTTTTTAGAAAAGTCATAAATTACTTATTTAATTTTTTGTTTTCTATTCACAACTTAAAATAGGAATTTTTGTAGTGTGACAGCCTCCCACATTGACGCCCGCGCACCATCATCCGTCTCCACAATCCTCGATTCTCACGCCCCAGGACGCGGCCACGATCCTTTGTCTGCTCCTTCGCTCCCCGTCCAGCTCCTTTGCTGCCCCTCCACCGCAGACTCCCTCACTGCCCCTTTCCTGCGGACACTGCTGTCGTGAGCTTTCACCCGCCGATGCGCTACGTCTACTCTGATGCTGTCCCGTGTGTGTTTTCGATAGTATAACGTGTACTTAAGTGTGTTACTAAGTGTTGTAATGCCTCGTAAACTTGTATTTCCGTGATGTATGAACTGTGGTATCAACTGTTATTTGATAATGTGATGGCATAATCTTCAGGGACTATCACATTTAACTCATATATGTGGATTTCCCTTCGTGAAAATTGGGATCGTTACACAGGCATGCCAGCCTCCTTGGCGGCGCCCCACTCCTCCCTCACGGCTTCCCGTCTCAGTGTCTCCACACCTTGAAAATCGAGATCGTTACACAGGCCTGCCTGCCTCCTCGGCAGCACCCCACTCCTCCCTCAAGGCTTCCCATCTCAGTGTCTCCACACCTTGACTAGCCCTCGGGTTGGCCCGGCCTACCGGTGTTGGGCCGACCCGAACCACGCCGGGGCGTGCGAAGGCGGAGCAGCCTGCCTACCTCCCCGGCGGCGCCCCACTTACGCCTCAAAATGGGTCGTGATCCGCTCCAAGGCCCACTCTAATCCTGTGTGATTAGGTTGTAAGCCCGATCCTATTCCAACTTGAAACTATAATATATAGTCCGATCCTTCACTTCACTCTATCCTAACCCAATCCTGATCCTTTTAGATCCTACGGGCCGATCTAGTACTGACAATCCAAGGGCCGGCACATATTATATTCAAATGTACTAGCGCAAGCACAAAACATCAATACTGACAACGATCCAAGGGCCGGCACATATATTAATCTAGTTCAGTTAACTGACAGACAATCAATAAATTACATCCAGTTCGATTACAATGGAATTAGAACAAGCAAACACAAAAGTTCTGCAGATTGACTGGCGAGTTGCTGGAAGAGGTACAAGATTATCATAGTACCGGCGAGTTACTTCCTTTAACCATTTGGAGTGAGTGTGCAGCCTAAACACCTGCAAATGAATCAAATATACATATATATAAGGGAAGAATATATATTTTCAACAATCTTACAGTACAAGGATTTCTACACCCCTTTCCAGTTCCCTTAGCTACAATAACAGATCAGTATAGCTGATTGGCAATTGATTGTGATAACAGTTATATAATAACTTCAAAACTGTAGTCCAGAAGCGACCTCTAATGAAATCTATGATGCAGCAGAACGAACTTAATGCTGAATTTAGGGAATACAAGCAACAGAAGTACCAAAATATGTAGGATACCACCTAAGTATGAAATGACATCAGATATCTATCTCATATAGAGTTTCTGATATTGTGCACT
This sequence comes from Miscanthus lutarioriparius, assembly GCA_904845875.1. NCBI lineage: Eukaryota > Viridiplantae > Streptophyta > Magnoliopsida > Poales > Poaceae > Miscanthus > Miscanthus lutarioriparius. Next base: position 42,292,959 of record CAJGYO010000018.1, read on the forward strand.
CTGGCTAGATAACACACAAACCCAATAAATCAGTTGTTTTGAATCACTTCCCTACCCACTTCGATTAACTTTGCCCTGACCAAATCAAGTAAACCCAGCACTTCTACGAAGCAAGCAAGAACCAAAAAAGAAAATATCATGTGAGCTTAGTTACATAGTCCACCTGCTCTCTACCAACCACACATCAGCAAGCAATCGAATAGCCAAGCTCTTGACAAAACGAAATTGTCTTCATGTGTTAACATGGCCACCTATAATATAATTACTTAGGAATCTTGTACTCTATCAACTTGAAAAAAAAATCCCAAACTAACAAAATAAAGGTAATATGTGTAATTATCACCAAATCATAAAAATTTCTCACACCTGATAACAAAATAAAGGAAAAAGTTCAGAGTAACTGATTGGCAAAGATGGAAGTATTTGCCTACAAATAGAGTGCTCGCTACAGCTTTTCTAGGCTACAGGTGTGGCTGCAAACAAACAACTAAAACCTACTGTAGATAATATGTGAAGCTGGAATCCACTTAGTCATATATTAATGCAGTGGTTAATCTGACCATAATCTAATACCAAAAAAATATGCAGTGAAGCATGGCTGATTCAAAGAAGTCAATTTACTAGTAACTGTAAAAGTGATATTGACTCATGATACTGGTAACCTGTACGTATTTTTTCTAAATTCTAATCATGCGTCCATGATACTAAAACAAAGCTTGCAAAAGGTGGCAGATGAGGAAATCAGGTTACTGCAACTCTGCAGGACCCTACCCTGAACTCTAATCTACTTTATGCAACGAAGATCAATGTTTCAGGTTCATTACAGTCTCAAATAGAGCAGACATGATCAAACATATCAGAGCCGGGATCTGAGAAATAAAATATACCTTGCTTTTATGAAGGCCTGAACTGTAAACTCAAGACATGATCAATCAACCAAATCCAGCTATGCCGAAAAAAAATATTGCTTTACACCAGAGAAACAATTGTACAACAAGTATTTCTCCAACAGAAAACTGTTTCTAACTGTCTCCCTGGACTGACAGAACCCAAAATCGGAAAGGGCGCTATGGAAACCTAAACCAATATAGTTAATCCACTCTAGATTGCAGGATAGAAAAGCATAGCCACTATAATTTTTGTGTTTGTATATGAAAGATTCACTCATCCACATGCACCAGAGCAATTGAGATAAACCAATATCAACAATTTTCTTTCTGAATCATACCATTCACCACGAGCAAAAATGAAAATTTTCTATCTCGAAATACCGGCACCAGTTTACTCATCAAATTATTTCAGCATCAAGAAGTCGGATTTGCATCTAGAATCTAGAAATAACTAAAGCACCAGAAGCAATAGGGGCAGAGAAGCAGCCGAGCCAACTTGTTCAGCGGCCAAGAAGTCACCTCACCTCCGTGCGGGCTCTCTGGAGTGGTAGGATCAATCGGACAGCGGGCACGACTAGCAGCGGAGGTGTGGGCGTAGGAGGGCCTTGGGCTTCTTCTTCTTCTTGCTATTGGAGGACGAGGAGGGCTTCTTCTTGGACGGCGCGGGTGTGGAGACCTCGGCGGGCTTGGCGGCGGAGAGGCGCGCTGCGCGACGGAGGACGGATCCTGGCAACAGATGGATATGAGATGGGGCTCGACGAATTGCTGCTGCCGCCGCCCCGACTCCTCAACCCGCGCCGCCGCCGCCTCTCAGCTCCTGAGGACGCTCCTGGCCCCTCGACGGGAGTCTACGAGGGAGACGCAAAGGACAGAATCCGGTTCCAGGATCCTTGGGCCGACCCTCTTCCAACGACTCGGGCCATGGCAACAACCCAGCCCTTTTACGGGCCAATCCAATCCAACTCGACCCTCTTGTATACATAGCCCATTGACAATCCATAAAAGTAGGTCCGTGAGTTGGGGGCCCTTTCAGCCCTTGGGTTTACACAATCCATTCCCAAGCGTAGCCCCACTCCTCCCTCACGACTTCCCCGTCTTGTCGTCTCCACACCCCAACTGGTCGGGCTAGGGCGGCCTGATCCGTGCTTGGACCGAAGGCCAGGCCCGTGGCCCTAAGAGGCATGACATGACGTGCCGGCCCGAGCCTTATCGGGCCGTGCCGCATGGACCCGTGCCATGTTGGGCCGGCTTGGACATCTATACTCGGGATTCGGAAGAATACCGCCCCGGCACGCTGTCCTTGACCATCCCCGGCACGCGGTCCAGCGGCATTCTGGTTCCCCGGAGCCAGCGGCAGGGCACCTCTACGGCGGCTGGCGTCAAGAATGGGGAACGGACGCCTCGACCCAACAAGCCCCACCAACCCTCCTCTCTTCCTACGTTCCTCGGTTCCTCCTCCCCGTCCTTCCCCCCACGCCGCGGCGCGATGATACAGCTCCTCTTCACGCTGCTAGCGGCGGAGGGCGCCGTGGCGGCGACACTACTCTTCAAGACGCCGCTGCGGAGGCTGGCCGTGCTCGCGCTCGACCGCCTCAAGCAGGGCCGCGGGCCCGTCATGGTGCGCACCATCGCGGCCACCGTGCTTGTCGTGCTCGCATCCAGCCTCCACAGCATGGCCAAGATCCGCGCCCACGCCGAGGGGGAGCTCGACGGCGCCGGGGTCGTGGGGCTCACTCCCACCGACCAGGTCCTTCTTGCGCGACACCTCCTCGAGGCCTCGCTCATGGGTACGCACGCGAGCGTCTCTGGAATCTTGGTTGAATTCATTCACCCTCCTTTCTCTCTCTAATCAATTTGTTCGATCGTCCTGATGCCGTGTGCCGGTGGTTGTGAACTTAAAATGTCAGAGAGTCCATGTGTAAGGAGGGAAATTTCAGAATTTGACACCAATTTCGCGTGCCTCACCTATTAAGAGACTTAATTCGCACGCCTTTCATTAAATTATTTGTCACCAGGCACACGAACTCTTTCAGTTTAGGGGACTTTCTTATTTATATGTCTATTTTCTTTTTCTTTTTTTTAATTCTTTCTTATTTACTACCCCCATCTAAATGGATATCTTTGCCCGTAATCTTCTATCTCCATCCATGCATAAAAAAGAATCGCCCTGGGGAATTTGCGAATTCGCCGATTGCTTGCTGCCAAAGAATTGCCCTGGGGAATTCGCCGATTGCTTACTGCCGGAATTCATGTTCACTGTGAAGGCATGCAAATTGAGTCCCTTATTCAGTGAGGCACGTGTACTTAGTGTCAAATCAAATTCTGAAATTTATGAGGATTAGGAGAATGGACAAACATATCCCTCTGTTATTAATGTACAAAGGAGTGCGGAACTCAAATCTGATTCATGGGTGTCATGGTGACGCGAGAATTAGTTTCTACTAGGTACCAGGATGATGGGTTTAGTACCTTAGTTTGCACTCTGTGATAGTGAGTTGAGCTCAGGTTAAAGCCTCTTCTATTTAATTTCGTCCCCTGTCTGATGAGGATTTTGCTCCATGAACTTTTATGATTCAGTTTTATAGGAATTTGAATTTTAATCCAAACAGTCCATATTATTAAAACACATGTCTCGTCATCATGATAGGTCTGTCACATTTACTGTGCTGTGTGAACTAATAACTGACCTCAGGGTTGATATCTGGTTGGCTCCAGTAACTTATAGGACTTGGTTCCACTTCAACTAACTATAGGATTTCAGTTTGGAACCTCCTATCCAAACAGGTCCTCGGGATGAAAAATATGTATCACAGCATCTCGAGGCACCAATGAACTGAGGCTGTCTCATTTATCAGCAACGTTTTCATTCATGAAATACTATGCTCTATATAACTTTAATACTATGTTATCTTGTTCTGTATCTTAGTGTGCTTTCATAACATAAATCATTTTGTTCTAGAGACCTCTGTATCATGCAAAGTCAAACATTGCAGAAATTAAAATTCTGAAGAGTTTCACATAGAGTATATTAAAAAAAAATGGTTTCATAAATAATGGAATAAAATTTGGGTTTGCCCAGTTGCCTTTCACTTAAAGTGTTAATAATCATTTCTTATTCCAGTATGGGTGTATAAACAATTGACAGAAGCTGTTATTTGGCATGGAAAGTTTTTGATGGCACAGTACCCTTTTTCTGCCATCGAATTCAATATTGAGCGTGTGGCAGATCTTTGAACATGTCAAGAAATACAAAAATAAGTAACCTTCTTCCTGTTGTGCCCTTATGTTCTCCTAACTGCACTCTGTATCTTCAGTTGTGGCTTAATTATAGAGATACAAATGATCTTACGGATGTTCATAGAGACCTCATCTTTGGTTAGAGCAGAAAATGGACAAAAATTCTCTCAGAATATGTCATGTGGGGACACACCTACACCCGGCGCAGGAGGGCCAGAGACGTGTGGAGGGCCGCGGAACGCGCGATGAGCGCGCACGGCGTCGCGGGCGGCTCGGCATCGACGAGTGGCTAGGATGGAAACGTAGTCTAGTTTGTTACTTTTTATTTACAGTCCTTAATTATAGGATCAATTAGTTTCCATCCGTGTGAAGGCCTTAGGCCATATATGCTGTAACGAAACGCTTGAGGAAAAGAAGGCAAGTATTATCAATCTAATTTCCTCCCTCTTCTCCAAACAACAAGCCGACGGCTGAGGGGCAAAACCTCGCCGGCGACGACGGAACGAGGCTATGAACTCCGTAGCCGCGGTCCAGCTACCTTGGATGCCGACGCACTTGACAACCTAGTATCACGTTCCAGACGATCCTCGCCCTTCCGTTCCACCTCATCATCCGCCGCCGCCATGGGTGACACCGATCAAATCAAGTCCCTCACCGATGCCATGAAGGAGCTGCAGGCCACGGTCGCAGCCAATGCCAAGGCCATCGCCGCCCTCACTGCGGATCTCGCGTCGTCCTCCGCCTCCAGGCCGGGCTCTGGCGAGCACCATAACGATCGGCCGCCGAAGTTTCAGAAGATGGACTTTCCGAAGTACGACGGCACGAAGGATCCCCTCATCTTCATCAACCGTTGCGAGTCCTATTTCCACCAGCAGCGGATCATGGAGGAGGAGAAGGTATGGATGGCATCTTACAACCTCGACGACGAGGCGCAACTCTGGTACATGCAGGTGCAGATGGATGAGGGCACGCCGTCGTGGCGGCGCTTCACGGAACTCCTCAATTTGAGGTTTGGACCGCCCCTGCGCTCTGCCCCACTCTTCGAGCTCGCCGATTGTCGGCGTACCGGCACCGTCGCGGAGTACTAGGCGCGCTTCCAGGCGCTTCTTCCCCGCGCCGGTCACCTGGACGAAACCCAGAGGGTCTAGCTGTTCACGGGAGGTCTCCTCCCGCCGCTCAGCCTCGCCGTCCAAGTGCAGAATCCGCAGTCGCTCGCCGCGGCCATGAGCCTTGCCCGGCAGACGGAACGAGGCTACGAACTCCGTAGCCGCGGTCCAGCTACCTTGGACGCCGACGCACTTGACATAATATGGTTGCGTTGATTATTTGTTTATGAATCCTAAATGGTGTCTTCTTCCCACATCCACTTCTTATTTGGTGATGCAGATCATTTGTGTTCTTAATTCTATAGTTGTTTGTTGTTCAGTTGAGATCGATCCTGATTCCTGAGTATGCGTAAACATAGCTTCTTTGTTTGACATCCAAAGACTAAGGGTCCTAGTATGGCTGGATCCCAATCCCTACAAAAATTGTAGAAGAGACTGTGGAGGTTCAAAATTATTTTACATATCATTATGGCATTATTTCTTACAACTGTTTTTGTGCTAACTATAGAATTAATGAGTTTGGAAAGTTTGTGGGTTACCTTTCCTTGATATTTGCGTCATATGTAGTTTTTTATCATCTTTAGGTTTGTTGATTTTTTTTTCATATTTCACTCAGTAGCCATTTAGAGATTAAGTTGGTATGTGCTCTCATATCGCGAACGGGCCTCAAGTTGAGTTGGTTAGGTGGCTCTAGTAGCACTTCTCATGTCTTGGTTTGACTCCCTATGGCAGCAAATTTCAAGCTGGGGTTAAAAAAAAAATCCCATGCCAAAGCACAGGTTTAAGCATGGACCTAGGTCGTTGGTCGCACTCACAAGGGTTATGGTGTCGCTATGCAAGGGTGGGCCAGGGGTTCGGGGTTTTTTCGACCTGCGTGAGAAGGTCTTCCCTATCACACAATGCTCGGGGGTTGTCTTACCACCGCAAGACTAGTTTTTTTGTGCTCTCATATATGCTAACTTATTTAACACTGTAAAGACAGAAGTAGCATGGTCAAGTAAAAAACTAAGGTAAAGGTATCTTCCATGAATCAGTCAAATAAAGACTTTATTCAATCTATGTACTTCCTCATGTACTTAATGCTTTGCTCCTGGAAAATTTGCAAGTTTGTCTTGTGATTTTCTCGCTTTCTTGATCATTTAGATCGCCTAGTTTGTCTAATTCAGATTAAAGTTTTGGGATACGTACTGCCTTTCAATATGTCACAATGAAAAAAAAATCACAGTAAAGTATTTGATGTTCTATTACACCATTTGTGCAGTTTCGCAAGCAATTTTTATTCACAACATTGCATTCTTTCAGGATACTCCTTATTCCTTGCTTTAGTCATTGATCGGCTCCACAACTATGTCAAAGAAATTCGAAGGCTCAAGAAGAAATTGGAAGCTGTGTCAAAAGAGAATAAGACAATGCTAGAGGAAGCAACACATGGAAAGCCAGAAGAGAGCAAGCCTGAACAGAAAGACATTTTCGATGCCAAGGATAATTAAGTATGACACGCGCTCAAGGTAAATCTACTCTTGCCCATGTCATATATAAATGTAATTGTGATGACAGGTGAACTTACTCGTTTGATTCTGCATCCACAGAGACTCCTGCCATCACTGCTTATGTCTGAATAGGATGCCGGCCACTGATAATCTCCCATTTGAGAATTAGCATTTGTACATGAATGCTCGGTTACAACGTGCTGAATCTCTTACAGCAGGCATCTGGCCGGCCTAGCGCTGGGTGATGCCCATCTGTAAATACATGATGCTACTGCTTGAAACTAAATGTTAGTCGTGTCCTTGTGTGGCCAAATTTCATAATGCTACCATGTCGGTATTGTTCTCAGGATCCAATGTAACGCTGGTACTGTGAGGACTAAAGACTGAGATTGTGTTTCTGCCTGAGCTGGTCTTGCAATGTGAAGTGCCACCCTGACCAAGCCCCTGGCACCTGTGTTTGTTTTATATAAGGTTCCGAGCTCATATTCATTAAGAGGAAGTATGTTCAATATAAAGGCCTCGTTCGCTTCGCTGAAAAAACAAACTGAAATACTGTTTCAGCTGATTTGTTGTGAGAGAAAAATACTATTTCGGCTGAAAAAACAAGTTGAAAAAGATGGATTATAAGAGAAGCGAACAGGATAGCCAGGCAAGACAATGGAGCACAAATTAGGTTTACTGAAACTTGTGCTCTCGCATGAGAGAATTCGGGGCATTGGTGGCTCATCGACACCTATATCCATGTACTTTTGCAAAACGCACTGTACCTTCGAGAAACAAACCTGCAGTCTAGAGTCTACCCAATTGCCCTGCTCCCACACAGGCAGAGGAGCGCAGCTGGATCTTTGGGGAGGTGGTGTTCGGCCGTGGCGGGCGTGGCCATGTCCTGCCACTTGTTGGTCTCACCTGTTCAACCTGAGTAGTGGCTGCGGGAATCCCAGCGATCTGGCCTCCCTCACACCCAGGGGCGGATCTAGGGGGGGGGGCTCCAGCCCCCCTACAGCTGGTGCTTCAATGAAAATATGGGGAGGGTGAGGGAGAAGAAGAGGTAGAGGAAAGAAGAAAAATGGAGAGAGAGAGAGAGAGAGAAGAAGAAGAGACCAGACCCCCCCTTCAATCATATTCTGCATCCGCCACTGCTCACACCAACATGGCCGTCGTCATTGGTCCTCACCCTCATGCCTCATCCACACGTCAAGCCAGCCACCGCTCCGTGCGTTGACCTTAAGCCTAGAGTCTCCTTCGGGCTAACGAGTTTGCCATTTCTGTAGTGGTGCCGACTGGATGTGGATGCGGTGATGTGCGCGAGCTCACGGGTACTAGTCCCACCTTTAGCATTGCTTGGTATGTTTTGCTTCTATGCTGCAATGCTATGGCTAATGTTGTGGTCCTCTTAAGTCTTCACTAGGGATAATGATGGGCCAGGGTTGCTGCTAAGCATATTACTATAGACTTCAAGTAATGCATATACTCCTAAGAAAGCTTCTGCAACTGCTCAGCCATTGATTCACATTTCTTCTACAATCGATTTTAGAGCTCCATGCACAACTGCAATTTTTTTTCCAATAGATTGTTTTGCTTTTATGGTGCAATGCTATGGCAATATTCTGGTCCTCTTAGGTCTTAACTGGGGATAATGATGGTCCAGTGGTGCTGTTAAGGATATGGCTATGAACTTCAAGTAATGCATATATTCTTAAGAAAGCTTTTGCAACTGCTCAGCCATGGATTCACATTTCACCCTAAATCATAGGGATTTTAATTGTTTCATGTGGCTTAGAGGAACTGTTTAGTTTTCTTGTGAACAACAAAGAGGATATTCCTTATGGGTAGTTGGTATTCATCTTTTGTAACTGTTGTTGCAATGGTTGATTTTGGTATTTATGTTGGGGACTGTTGTACATTAGTGAAACTTATGTGCTCATCCTGTTGCAAGAATAGTTAGTTAACTAATACTTTAGTTAGAAAGGTGCCTCAAATTTAGTAATGTGTTAATGGTAGGTGTTTATGCATCCGAATGACTAAGGCAAAAGGTCTATGATGTGCTACCAAGGGCTTTTTCAGTTCGCAACAAAAATCACCTTGATAAATGATAAATAGAAAGCACAAGAAGAGATAAATTCACAGAAGGCCACAATAATTGTCAACATGATAGCACCAACCACAGTAATTGCCGACGACCGGAGATTGGGAGGGGGACGGGGACTCCAGCGACGGAGCCGCTCCCACAGACAAGAGTGTCATAGGCGGGGCGCGCTTCGGGCTCGCTGGGGTCTGCTGGCCCCATACCATGCCACCTTCATTGGAGGAGGCTCCATGGAGTCGTGACCAATTGCGGTCGGTGAATATTCAGGAGATCATTTAACCCAGGAAAGTGGTGCCCTCGGGAGAGAATTCCAGGCCAGAGAAGGGAGCAGACTCAGGTTCGTCGGCTCGCAGTGAATTAGTAGCTGGTTCCTCTTCTAGGATCGATTCTGCTCGGGACATCGTTCATGGAGTCTCTGCATTTTTGCTGGGCGAGGGATAGAAGAGTTGGATCCCTTGTCCTCGATTGCTCAGAGCAACAGATTGGGTAAGGGCGCCCATCGTCGCTTGACCATGTCTCCTGGAGGATTTGATGCTTGGATTACAGATCCCATAGGTTATTGTCCAACTACCAGGGGAGTTAGGCAAATTGCTCGGGAGCTCTTAACTAAAGACATTAAGCAACATTTGTTTGGGGATGACCCTGTGCTCAAGGAGCTTGCTAATGCGTGTGATCGATTGGAGGTCTCTATGGATAGAATGGCTCAAAGGGGGGTTGAATCTGCCATAGTTGAGCAGGAGCTTGGAGAGGAATCTGGTCAGGCGCGAGAGGTAGAAGACGGTTACGAATTTGGTCTGGCCCTGTTTGAGAGATTTGGACATTCCTGGAAGCCCTGTTGTACCGGGCCGCATTGGATTTGGATACCCAAGAGTTGTGTGGTCCTGAGCAAAGGCTATCCTGCCTGTTTGGAAGACATCCGTAGATGCGGCCACTCTGCTCGTAGGGTTAAGGTTCTTCTTGATCTGCCTCCATTGTCCAAATCCTTCGCGTGTGTCGTGTCAGAAGGGGAGATGGCGAACCGAGATCAGCCATGGCCAGTGGGGAAACACCGGCAAGAGGAGTGGATGGATGAAGATGACCTATTGGGTGAAGATCTATACCAGGAACAAGATCTGAGGCGGCAGTTGCAATGGGGGAATCGGTTCCAAGGGGATCCATATCACCTAGGCTACAAAGGGAGAAGAACTAAGGGCTATGGTGGCCGTGGTGTGGAACCAGGTGATAGGGAGAGTGAAAAAGGTGTGGGCAATAGAGCCTACAACCAAGGGAGGTTGGAGGCTGGCTGCAGTTACAATCAGCAAAGAGGTTGGCATCAAATCAACAAGGAAGCTCTTCTTGTTGGCCCACAGGATCACCGGCTCAGGTGAGGGAACCACTCACCAGTCTTGTTGAGCACCCGCTAGTGTTGCCGAGCACCAACTAGCCGTGCCGACCACGAACAAGCGTTGTCCGTCCCACACACTATGGTTAGAGCTAGAAGAAGAAGGGAGAACAGAGCATGCACACACAGTACAAGACATCAGCGTTGGCCGAAGCCCTGTATGGGAGATGGCAAATCTAAACTCTCTTTACTGAATTGCCATGGTAGTCCATTTATACAACTCTATCCATCTAGTCCTAGTACAGTGCACATGCTATAACAGTAACTAGATAACATACTGAGGCTAACTCTCTACTGCCCTGCATGTGGCTACAAGATCTTTGTAGGTGAGCCATGCGGCATACTGCACCCTCTGGTGGCTATAGTATCACAGTGAGGGGCGATTTGTGCCGCCTTCCCTTCTTGTGTGTTCACACAAGGAAAGCAGTAGTTTATTCTAACAATTCTTCCCCTAAACCTACTGCCATCCCTTGTACCCCCTCCATGCCGATCATCTCCTTCAGCTCCATGAGTCGAAGACGTCCGAGCGGCTTGGTAAGGATGTCCGCGAGTTGCCGACCAGTTTCGATGAACTCAATGACAATCTGCCCTCCATCGACATAGTCCCTGAGGAAATGGAACTTCACATCGATGTGTTTACTTTGGTCGTGCAGAACTGGATTCTTCGTGAGGGCGATGGCGGGCTAGTTGTCCACCATAAGTGCTGGTGGGTGAGCTTCCACGCCGGTCAGCTCGCCCAGCAGCCAGCATAGCCACACAACTTGGCACACCGCTGTGGCCGCCGCTACATACTCTGCCTCGCACGTAGATAGCGCCACCACCTTCTGTTTCAGTGACAGCCATGAAATTGGGGCCGACCCGAGGAAGATGAGCACGCCAGAGGTGCTCTGTCGTCCATCGATGTCCCCCGCCATGTCTGTATCGCTGAATACAGTGAGCTGTAGCCTACTCCCGCCTGTCTTGGGAAAGATGATCCCCTGATCCACCATCCCTTTGACGTAGCGCAGTAGCCGCTTCACCGTAGCCCAGTGATCCTCTCTGGGATCCTCCATGAAGCGACTGACGTAGCCCACGGCGAACGCAATGTCCGGCCTCGTGTGGACTAGGTAGCGTAGACCGCTGATGATGCTCTAGTAGAGTGTTGCATCCACCTTCGCCATGGTGCTGGCCTTCATCAGCTTCAGCCACTCCTCCATCAGAGTTACGCATGGCTTGCACTTAGCCATGCCGCTCCGCTCCAATAGCTTGGAGGCAAACGTGCTCTGACCGAGAGTGAGTTCCTCCTTCCCCTATCTCACCTCGATGCCGAGGTAGTAGGAGAGTGCGCCGAGATCACTTATTCAAAAATGAGCCGCCATCTTGTGCTTGAAGCTGTTGATGTCCTCTGTGCGCGTGCCGATGATGATTAAGTCATCCACATACACGTCGACGACGAGCTCCTTCTTCCCCCATCGCCGCGTGTAGAGCACGTGCTCGGTTGCGCACCGCTGAAACTCAAGCTCACCCAGCGTGACGTCAAGCTTGGCGTTCCATGCTCAGGGGCCCTGCCGTAGCCCGTAGAGCACCTTGCGTCAGTTGGAGCACCCTGTGCTCCTCTCCCTTGACGGTGAAACCTAGAGGTTGCCTGACGAAGACCGTCTCCAGCCAGTTCACCGTTGAGGAAGGCCGATTTAATGTCCAGGTGATGGACGCGCCAGTCCTTTGCTGTTGCCAAGGCTAGTAGCAAACGGACCGACTCCATGCGCGCTACTAGCGCAAAGACCTTCTCGAAGTCTATGCCCTCGCGCTGTACAAAGCCTCGGCGATGAGGCGTGCCTTGTGCTTGACAATGGCACCGAGCTCGTCCCGCTTGACCTTGTACACACACTTTAGGCTGATCGGACGACATCCTGGAGGTGGATCGACGAGCTGCCAAGTCTTGTTTTCCTCGATCGCCTTCATCTCCTCCAGCATCGCCAGTCGCTAGTTTCCATCCCGCTCGGCCAGCGCGAACATGGGTGGTTCCTCTGCACTGACGAGCAGCAGCTCTGCGTTATTGAGCAGCCAACTAGCTAGTCCTGAGGGTCCTATGCCACCGATGATGTCGTCCAGCCTACGGAACCGCACCTCCTCACCTTCGTGGAAGGCATTCCACGAACTCAGTGATGTCACTTGGAGGTGAGGCAAACTCGATCGGCGTCGATGGAGTTCCCTGTTCCGCCAGAGTGCTCGGTACAGTACCTGAAGTGCTTAGCACCCCAGGTTCAGTGCACGACACTTCTTCTGGACTTCTCGTCATAACTCCTGTAGTGTTTGGCCACACTATAGGAGTGCCTAGCCTCAGTCTTGGAGTGGTCGGCACCACTGCAAGACGTCTTGGCTCCACCATGGAAGTGCTTGGTACCCATCCTAGAGTGGTCGCCACCACTGCAGAACCTCTCGGTACCACTCCTGGCGTGCTCGGCATCCCTCCAGGAGTGCTCGACACTCCTCCCGAAGTGCTCGGCACTGCCCCAGGAGTGCTTGGTTCTACTACTGGAGTGCTCGGCGCTCCTCTCGAAGTGCTCGGCACCTCGCTCAACGACGAAGGTGCTGGTGAAGCTGTCAGCTTCCCCTGTGCTTGGACTGCTCCAGTCCCAAGACGCCTCCTCGTCGAACATGACGTCGCGCGAGACAAGCACCTTGTCTCCGTGTGGGTCATAGAGCGGGTACGCCTTGGTACCCTCTGCGTAGCCCAGGAACACCATCGGTGTGCTCCTGTCCTCCAACTTGGTGAGGTTCGGCTTTGTCTTCCTGACGTGGCTGATGCAGCCGAATGTCCGGAGGAAGGACACGCTCGGCATGCGCCCATACCAAGATTCGAATGGCATCTTGCCCATCAGGGCCTTGGTCAGAGCGCGGTTGAGGATGAACACCGCTGTGGTCACCGCCTCTCCCCAGAACCTTGCCGACATGCCTTTGGCCTTCATCATGGATCGGGCCATGCCGACCACCATCTGGTTCCGGCGCTCCACCACGCCATTCTGTTGTGGCGAGTACGGCGCGGTGTGGTGTCGCTCCACACCCTGATCCATGTAGTACGCAGCGAACTCCACCGAAGTGAATTCACCGCCGCGATCAGTCCTTCAAGACGCGGAGCTTCTTGCCGCTCTTGGCCTCCACGCGCATCTTGAACTTCTTGATCGCCGCCGCCGCTTTGTCCTTGCTCGTCAGGAGTTGCAGCCACATGTAGCGATTGCAATCATCCATGAGCAGGAGGAAGTACCATCGACCACCGTTTGTAGCAGGCGTGATCGGCCCACAGAGGTCGCCGTGGACGAGCTCGAGAGCGTCCTTCCTGCGATACTTGGCCGCCTTTGGGAAAGGTAGCCTCCTCTGCTTCTCGACCAGGCAGCTGTCGCACAGCTCGCCTCCGTGCTTGATGTGGGGTAGCTCTTGGACCATCTTCTCCAGCCGACCAAGCGTGTCGAAGCTAAGATGTATGAACCAGGCATGCCACATCCACGGTTCCTCGAAGTGCCTTGCCGCTAGGCACACTGGCTGCTCTACCTTTAGGTCGAGCAGGTACCACCGATTCAGGGACCTCTTCACCTTGGTGAGAAGTCGCTGCTCCTGATCCCTGATCCTAAGGACTCTATCCTTGATCAGTACCTCGCTACCATGCTCATCCAGCTGATCAATGCTGATGATGCTAGAATGCAGCTGTGGGATGTAATATACATCCGTTAGCATGTGGTGCTCCCGTTCTAGCACCTGAAGATGATGGTGACGCGCCCTTGGATAGCCACCCTTGAGCCGTCACCAAACTTCACCATACCGGTAACATCGTCGTCGAGCTCGGAGAAGGATGCCTTGGAGCTCGTCATGTGGTTACTGGCACCAGAGTCCAGATACCACCGCTGCTCCTGGTTGGCGCCCACACGTCTGAGGTGGACTTGGGTGTGTGGTTCGTCGAGGTTGATGGTCTTCAGGTCCTTCCTAGGTCCTTCCACCGTCGTCGCCTCTTCCCTCTCCTCGGCTTTGACGTCGTGTAGTGCACAGAACGTCGCCATCAAAATAGTGGCCTCATCCTCATCATCAGCTTGCGCTTGGTGAGCCTGAGCCTTCTTCTCCTGTTTGCGATTTGGGCACTCCCATGCCCAATGGCCCATCTTCTCCTGTTTGCCATCGCCACCGCGGCTGGAGGAGGCTGCCTTCCCGGAGTTCCTCCGAGCAGTCCACTCCTCTTCCGTCAGCAGGAGTTTCCCGCTGTCCTTCATTGCTGTCGCCTGCTCCAGGTGCTCGTCCACCGCCCACAGATGGCCTGTCACATCCTCAATGGTGAGGGTGGACAAGTCCAGCATCGTCTCTATGGAGAGAGCGATCTGGATGTACTTTGCCGGCATGGAGTGGAGGTACTTGGAGACCGCCTCCTCTTCGTCGATGGTGACGCCATGGCTCTTTAGCTTGCTGATGAGCATCTGCAGGCGGAGGGAGAAGTCCTCCACCGTTTCACCATCCTTGAACTTGAGGTTGGTGTACTCCTGCTTCAAAAGCTGGGCCGTCGCCTTCTTTGCGCGGTTGGAACCAACGCGCATCGCCGCAATAGCCTCCCATGCCTCCTTAGCCGAGCTCTTCGCCCCCAATGGCTCCCTGTACTCCACCGGTACAACAGCGAGGGTAGCCTCCAGTGCTGACATGTCATCCTCCTCATTATCGATGCCCTTGTCAACAGCATTCCAGAGCTGTCGGGCTCTGAACTTGACCTCCATAGTTGGTGCGAGTCAGCGTCGGCCAACTGGTGCCGCTGACCTCCCGCACCATGCGAACCATGACCTTCGGTCGTGGCTGGGCAGCCACAGCAGTGCCACTGCTGTCGCCCATCTCCGAACTACCCATCATCGCCAGCGGTTAGTCTGGCGATACGACGCTTATATGGCTCTGATACCACCTATTGGCCCACATGATCACTGGCTCAGGTGAGTGAACCACTCACTAGTCTTGCCGAGCACCCGCTAGTGTTGTTGAGCACCCACTAGCCGTGCCGACCACGAACAAGCGTTGTCCGTCCCACACACTATGGCTAGAGCTAGAAGAAGAAGGGAGAACAGAGCATGCATACACATTACAAGACACCAGCATTGGCCGAAGCCCTGTATGGGAGATGGCAAATCTGAACTCTCTTTACTGAGTTGCCGTGGTAGTCTATTTATACAACTCTATCTATCTAGTCCTAGTATAGCGCATATGCTGTAACAGTAACTAGATAACATACAGAGCTGACTCTCGCCGGCCTCTACATGTGGCTACAGTGCTGTAGGTGAGCCGTGCGGTGCCTGCACCTACAGCGCCTATAGTATCACAGTAGGGGGCCAGTTTGGCGCCGCCTTCCCTTGCTGTGTTCACACAAGGAAAGCAGTAGTTTATTCTAACACTTGTCAGCAAGGGAATTGGAACCGCAATGAGCATCGTCGGGGACAAGAGAGTTGGAGAGAAAGTGCTTGGGACAAGGGAGTTGCCGTCACTAATGAAGGTATGAAATCCAATATGCCTGATCTCAAGTGCTTTTGTTGCTTAGGCTTGGGTCATCATCAGTATGAGTGCACAAACGAGCTAGTTTGTTACAAACATAAAGATAAAGGTCATATGGCTGTTGACTGCAAATTTGCTAGTAAAAAGCTGATGATGTATGGATTTGGTATTCCGGGGCAAGGTTTTTATGCTTTTGATTAACCTAAGGCAAAGGGTAAAATTAATCAGGCCACCATATTGATTACTGTCTTGGAAGGTGAAGCCAATGAGTAGAAATTGGATCAGGAACTGAAACATCTTGTGAAAGCTACATGGGACTTCAAGGTTAGAAAAATTGATAAACAAGAATACATTGTGGTGTGTTCCTAACCATGCTTCTTTGGACACCTTGACTAAGCTCTCATGTTTTGAGATGTCTCTATATGGGTTAAAAGGTAAATTGGAGAAATCTTCTCTAGATCTTACAGCTTCTTCTATGTTGCAAGCTTTGTTTGGATCAAGATCCATAATGTTCCTAGGATTGTCGAGAGAAGTTGAAATTGCAAAGGAGTTGGTTACTCTTGTTGTGGAACCTTTGGTGGTAGATGAGTTGAGCCTAATAAGAAATGATCCTTTGAAAGTTCAAGGAGATACAGGAACCCCCTGCTGCCATAAGAGGGTATATTGAGGTCTTCTTTAATGGAGTAGGTAGGTAATCTCAAATTTGAAGTCAGCAGTCACCAAGGTTTCGGCTAAGGGGGGAAGGGTGGTCCTCTAGGTCCTGGTCCTAGGAAGCCTGATGACTCTCAAAATAGGGACAAGGATGATAATAAAAAAGGGGGACAAATCTAAAAGGAGCTGTGGGAAATTTGATAGGTTTGGCAAGATATAGATAAGGAAATGGATTCTAGCCATGATGGCTCAATGTAGGAGGGGCTGAGAGACAGTGGTACACACCAGATGTTGGGAGGTGATTGCTCTTTGGCTAGTCCAATAGCTGCCTTCCATCCCATCAAAGGGCTGCTTACCATGAGTCAAATCATTGTGGAAGGTGTTAAAGTGGTGGAAACTATAACCCATGATGTTCCTCAGAATGATTACCATGATATCAGCAACCTTATGAATCAAACCGAGGAGGACAAGCAAGTTGATGGGAAATCAAAAGGGATTCCTACCAAAGAGAGTGAAAGGCTGGTGCCAAATGAGAACCAGATTAATGTCCATGGAGCTCATGGGAAGTATCTAATGGATAAATGCAAGTGACCTTCTCTATCTCTACCAACTGAAGTTCAGGAAAATGAAGCTCTTGGTGTGTTGACCCAAGAAGGGTCTTTGTTTTCCCTAAAATTTACCCAAGGAGGAGGATCTTTGGGGATCTGTCCAGAACACACCAGAGTAATTTTGGATTGTTTGGTCAGGGGGTTGGAGTCTCCTGCAGTGAATACCCAAGAAGAAGAAGACCTGATGGATAACATCTCTGTCCTAAGCAGAAATTCTTATATGGATGAAGGGGAGCAAGGGTGGCAGTAAGAAATCTCCGAAATCCATTTCTTTCATGCACTAATAAATCCACAAATAAGTTCCTCCGTATCGCCATACCATCATATACACAGGTTCGAGTATATATATGTAAATATTATTACCTATCACATGGGTAATACTGCGTGTCTTATTGAGGTCAGCACGTCTCGAACATCTCGTCCAAAGAGTCTAGCATCTGGACCTCACGTTTGTTAGCATTTATAACATTAAGGTACTAGTGTAAACCAGTAACATTTATTGGAAGGAGCACCTATCAAATTAAATAATAAACATTTTGTCAAGCAAAAAAATTTAATAATCAAAGAACAATACATCATTTAAAAAATTGCTATCATGTCATGGTCCAAGTAAGCTAGCACCCTTCGACCTAACCTAGGACGTTGGGAAGTGCCACGGTTAGGGTAATTGGCTTCAATGGTCTCATCACTTTTCCCCATCCGTGTTATGAGTGTAGTTATGCACGCACTTTCGAGATAGACTATACCTCGTGGCCTCTTTATCAAACCCTCCTAAGCTTTCAGCAGCTTAATATAAGCATCTATGATCTGCATACATTGAGCCATTAGAAAGAAAGGACATTGAAGTTGCATACGTTTGATTGAGTACTATGACTTGCATCTATCACCTCATCACACAAGAATTCATATGGCTGAAGAAGACTGTAACACCCTCGGTGTTACACCATAAATCATTTACTAAAATATATCATGAGCATCATGTTTATGTGTTAATGCATGTGATAAAGTGTGTAGATCAATTTATGTAACTCGAAACAATCAACTAGAATGCGAAACGAAAGTTGATTGGATAGACATGTTATATCACTTAGGGTTTAAAACTAATTTTTATTAAGCAAAAATGCTATCGAACATGTATGTGGTACTTAAATAAAGTTTTAAGTACAAACTTTATAGATGACAATGAAATACTTGCGGTTGAAAAATGATATTACTAGCTAATATTTCTACTAGCTTAGAAATCGCAAATGAAAATCAAATTCAGCTTAAAAACTTAGAAATTTTCAAGTCTGCCGATTGTTCGACGTTGCTATGTTTATCAATTTATTGTGAGAGATTGGGTTAAGTAGTGGTGTAGTGTTATAGCTCGTTTTGGTAGTCTCATTGTTGACACCAATTTTGGCATACCAAAAAAATGTGTGAAAACATTTATACCATATTAAATAAAATGGTATAGATGATCAAGTTTTATATGAATATGATATAGGCAGATAAGGAATAATATAACATCGCTAAAGAGGAAAAGAAGGTGGAGCAAAAAGAAAAAGGGGACACACATGTACATATATGCATGAGCGTGTTCACGCTTGGAAAGAAAATGAAACTAATGTATGTATATATATGAGGTTGGCTATGAAATATAGTGCACACAAATATGCACGATGAGTGAAGGTGTATACCTATATAGGGTTCTGAATTCTAAAGGGCGTTGACAGCATAATCTATCATATAAGTGACGCGGCGATTATTAAAAAGGAGAAGGAAAAAGATAATGACTTAGGGCCTGTTTAGAGTCCAAAAAATTTTGCGCAGTACCCGTCACATCGAATCTTGCGGCACATGCATGGAGTACTAAATGTAGACGAAAAAAAAACTAATTGCACAGTTGGGTGAGAAATCGCGAGACGAAACTTTTGAATCTAATTAGTCTATAATTAGACACTAATTACCAAATACAAACGAAATGCTACAGTGAACCAAAATCCAAAAAAATTTGGATCTAAACGCCCCCTTATGCAAATGTATATGCACGTACGGAAAGTCGGACCATGGATACTCTTATACGGTGCTGCGGGAGTAAATAAGTATTATCACATGTCCCATAAATACACCCGGCCGTAAATGCAAACACACTTTGCACACGCACGGATTAAAGTATGATCATGCAACGTATAGTATAGTGGTGTATATATAGTACCTAGCTTGTAGCGCTACGTATGCCGGCCAGGAGATAAACCTCCCCATTTTCCTTTATTAAATTAATTACTTCGATCTAAAGATAAAGTGGCCCACAAGCCATAGAGAGGGAGCAGCAGGTCTCGATGCGGTCCAAGTCCAAAGACGATTCAAACTTCCACGAACTCCACATCCGGAAAGAGTCCCGCAGTCGCGCGCCAGGGTCATTAGAAAATACTAAATTAAACTCAAGAGCGCTGGCAACCACTCCTGCCGCTTTAGACCTTGACGTGATTTCAAATCAAAAGAACCGCTGGTTGCTCGGCTCTATAAATATCAGGCTAGCGCAGGTGTTCAGCCCCCTGGCTCTCTAATCCACAGTGCCGTCAGGCTCCCCACACATACACACATACACTCCCGTAGCAAACACCTGCCAACTTCCCACCTCAAACACAGCACCAACCGGCTGTCTTCCCGCATCGTCGAAGCACACACCGGAGGCCCCTCTCTGGACCAGCCGGCGGAAGCAGCTACGCTCGTTCGTCGGTGCCCGGAACAAGGTGGGAACCCCAGTTCTTTTCAGACTCTCAGTCCGATCTCCAGAGACGAATCAAGGAGCCCCGCTCCTGTCTCTCTACCTCCCTTTTGATCTGCGACAACTTCATCGACAAGTTTCTTGTCCTCCTCCATTTTGGTAAATAGGGCCAGTGAGGGTGGTGCCCCATACGTCTCGGTAAAAGGTAAAAAGAGCTCGTAACGGCCGGCTGCGCTGCACGCATGGGCTACACGCCCCGGTTAAAAGATGAATGCATTGTGCAAAGGAGTCTCATGCCCTGGTAAAGAATCGGTCAGCAGCGCCAAGATTGCGCGATGCGCGTGGGTCTCATGCCCCGCTAAAGATGTAAAAGGCCAGCAGATGTGCCCTGTTGAAATTTGGGAGCGGACGCATTTTGGCTCCGTCTGATTCATGGTGAAGTTGATATGGACGCGATTTGGCTCCATATCCAAGTAAATCTGCATATATTTTGGCCACGGCCCTGCCGGCCTATTTTCATACTGTGCATCAAAGAGAATAAATAAAGTGCATGCCACGGCCATAAAGAAAGTTCGTGCACTAGTTTATATTAAATTGAAGAAATAGCCATCTATGCATTAGAAATTATGCCAAAAGAAAAGATAGCCATGTACTGCATGTAGAAATCTTCGGTCCAAGCATATGCAATACGCCAGGAATACTGCTAGCTTCCGGGCATCTTCCGGCACAAAACCAATAGTCATTTCAATGTTAAATAGTTAAATATTTTTTAAGGTAAGAAAGATCAAATGCATTACACGATTCATCTCCAAACACACAATTTTGCAACTAAAGGATTTTATTCTATTATACTGCATGGCTAGCACCTACTTGCACGCCCTAAGTAATAAAGTATCCCAATATGCTCCGCCCGGCATGCATAAGTGCTGTTGTTTGCCTAGGCAACTGCACAAAAGAGAATATGATGCCAAGTTAGTGATCGCATTCAAATTAAAGTAAATTGCATAATATATGCTAATCCGTGGCCAAATACCATGCTATGAGTATACACGTTAACTCTGATAAAATAAGTTAACTACATACGTCATGGTCTAGTCTGGTGATGCCACATATCTTTCTAAGCCATGGCAAAATAAACGTACTGGCTTAGCCCCAAACAAATAAAATATTACATCATATATGTCAAAGCATCCCAATCCATAATCTTGCATGATATAATGAATCATATATATATATATATATATATAACGCATGAAATAAATGTTTATCACGCAAATGTATAAATTTCCTTCCGTCGGCATGCACATATGTCAAAATGCATATATATCCAAATAATCATACAGAGGCCATATGCCGAGTTATTAAGACGTAACTACGTCATGGCCTAAATAAATAACACGATATTCATAAAAGCTTTGCATAAACTAGATACATGCACATCGTGGTCTCCTAAAAAAACCCAAATAAGCTATCGGTCATTCGTATTTACAAAGAGTGTGCGTTAGTTTGCCAAGAAATGAACTCATGTCATGTTGAAAAGAAATGTCACTTATGCCCCAGATAGGCCCTCCAAATGCAATACATCACGGCTAACTTAAATCAAGCTCCTTAGTTAGACTGCACTCATATACGGTTATGTCTAGCTATAACGAACCAAATCAAATCAAATTAAATAGCATAGTGCATGTGAACCCTTGGTCAAATACCATGTCATGAGCATGTACGCCAACTTTGATAAAACAAATCAACTCCATGCGTCGCGTCTAGGTTTGGCTCAACAACATATCTTCCTGAACCTCGACAAGTGCCCATATAACATATCGCACCATATGTTGAGTGCATCCACATATATCAAACATGTCGATCCAGAATTTTGCATGGCCTGATGAGACTATGTCAAACCTAGTCTTCAAAGTAAACCACGTGCATACAAGATATGATGCACTATTCATCCAAGAAATGACCATCGCCAAATGCAAAACATACTCATGCATCCATCCAAGACTACAAGACTGAAGACTTTGTTTTCTTTTTGTAGTTTGTAATAGAAAGCCATATGATGTAATCTTATTTTTCATGTACTCATGTTGGAACTCTTAATCAGGGGTGTTCTCTACGGAGATGTAATTAACATAATTTTTATGCAAATATAAGAATTATGGAAGTATGGACTTGGAATACCTGTTCTTTTTCTTTTGTCCCAATTAAATTTAACCAAAATCAAATTTGTCTCTGCTGACGTGGAGGCGGGTCATAGCCGCCCGTTTCCCCGCCATCAGATTTTGGCACACCCAGTGGGACATACTTCTCCCCTCATCTTTGAGTTCCAACATGGTTGCATCATACGACTTTGACCTAAATTGTCAAATGAAATTATATGCGCATTCATATTTGCATTCAAGAAAACTCATATATGGTTTTCTTATCTGAAGGTATGGCCAGATGTGTTCAAGACTTCATCACGATCCACATTGGTTCCCTCTGGGTTGTCATTCCCATGGGTCCCGTTCAAGCTTCCAACAGTGCTGGTTCACTCCACACTACACATGCGTCGCCGGCTGTAGTTGCTTATGACCAAGAGGTCAATTCCAAGCCTGAGGAAGGGTTCACCCCTGTCATGTCCAAAGCCACAAAGCGGCGGGCAAGAAGAGTTGCTACCAAAGCAAGGATGATGGCCTCCAATGAGCGCGCTACCAGTGTGCGCAAGGCCACATCCTCCAATGTGGTTGCTCCTGGCTCATCCAAGCCTAAGAGCACCAAGTCCCCTAGTTCCAAGATGGCGCCAAAGTTCCGCCCCGCCACGCTTGGGGAGTGGCCTATCTGTGCCAAAAGGGCGTCGCCAACCAAGTCGACGCCACCAATGATGTCCTCTTCATCGACTCCCAAGACAAGGGGGGAAATGCCACCTTCAATTACTCATGATAAGTTGGGGGCTGGTTATTCCAAACCTGCCCCAAGCATACTAGGGGCACCTCGACAAAGAATACATCGACAACAACTTTCCCACCTCCAAATAGGGGGATAGTGCTGTGGGATCAACCTCAACGTCCGCAGCCCTGCAACAAAGAAAGGGATGTAGCGGTGGGAGAGATGGATCGCCCGCGTCCTTCCAACAAAGGAAAGGCCATAGCAACAGAATATAGTATGTCATCCACTAAAAGTGATTCATCTACAAAAAGCCAACTTTGGGCTGAAGCTCCTGAGTTTATCCCCACGTTGGTCTATAATTCCAGCAATGATCTACCTAAGCGTGAGCTTTGATGGCAAGGGATTCACCTCTCCCTCAATGATATAAAGAGGGGACATGTTGATCCGGCTGCAACACTCTCTGATCCTATATCATCAGAGGTGGCACCGTCATGGCCTTCTGTACAAGATTCTGTGTCTCAAAGCGACACCACTGACGGCAACGCAAAATCCTTCAAGCATGGGCCAACTTCAACAATGCAATTGACTCTGACTAATGCACAACACGCTTATGTTTGTGATTCAATTTTGGCTCAACAAAGCAAGGAATATCGCAGGATCCAAAATGTTGCGAGGCAAGCTTTTTAGGCTTCCGTCAAAAGGGCCATATGCCAGGACCTAAGGAGCTTATTGCCTAGAGCATCCACATCCTCAGATAATATTGAGGGTGAAATCATGCGACGCGCCAAAACTTTGGCCAAATTACCCGAGCATCAAGAATTCATAAAAAGGAACTCGAGGCGAGGGAGATATGCAAAGCAGGCTGCCAATGTATGTGCAAGACGTGCCAGCTTAAAGCAAAGGGAGATGGCAATACCAACTGACTCCACATCTAGTTGGGTACGAGGGGATGCGTCATCAAGCCATGCTGGTGGCACCCAAGGAAAAATAAAAGCAGTTACTCCAAAAATGGAAGATACAACAACACTAGCTTATCGGCCTCCTCATAAAAGAGCCTCGAGCAACCGTTTTGAGGTATTCTCTTCAATGCCGATGAGTGTTGAGGAAGCAGCCTGCAACACGAGTGATACTTCCTCTGTTTCTACACACTTCAAAAGAAAGAAGCCTCGTAAACAAATTCCGGTGGGTCATCGTCCGGTGACTCGAAGCTTAACAAACTCTGGTAATTCAAGAAATAATACGATCTACGTAGGGTCTTATAACCCCCTATTTGATGATCATTCTAACTTTAAAAATGAATTATTGGATACTGTAGGCTCGGTGATCCAAACCCACTAAATGGTGAAGATCCACAAGCCCCAAGTGAGGATGACTCACAACCTCCGCATAGTGAGAGTGAGCCTAGCAGTGCTGAACAAGTGCTTGCCACAAATCAAGGTCAATCCGTTGAAGAGTAGATGAACCAAATGATGGCTGCCTTACAACAGAAAGAAGAAGAGTTGGCCGCGCTTCGTGAGCAGGTGGCCAACACCAGAATTCATACAAAATGATGTGAACACTTCGACCAGTCATAGTGGTCCCCATCACCAACCTGAAATCACACTCGAAGCCATACAAAGGATGATTTCGGAAGGCGTAAAGGCTCAATATATGCAAACGCATTATTCCATGCGTCTGGGGTATGTGAAACCATATCCATCGGAGGTGGACATGGTACCATTTCCGAACAACTATCGCCAACCGCAGTTTAGTAAATTTAATGGGACTGGGTCACCACATGAACATGTGGCCCATTTCCTTGTTGCGTGTCAATATACAGCCCACAATGGAGCTCTTCTCCTCCGTCAATTTGTACAAACATTATCGGGTCCAGCTTTCACATGGTATAGCAAGTTGGCACCTGGCTCCATCCGTACATGGGAACAAATGCAAGACGCCTTCTTAGAGCACTTTTATAGCACTCAAAGGATGGTGGGAATAATTGAGTTGACTCAAACCTTACAAATGCCAAATGAGAAAGCTGCGGATTTCATCAACAGGTGGAGGAATTTAAGCCTCCACTGCCCACAGCCAATCACCGAACCAGAAGCAGTTCGTATGTGTATGAATAACTTGAGCCCGGACATGGCCATTCACCTACAGGGTGTAAGGCCAATAACTTTTGAAGAGTTGTCCTCGAAGGCCACAGACATAGAGAATTATATGCATCACATGTCTCGTCCGCCGAGGACGTTCAGCAAAGCACCATTGGACAAAAACAACCCGTGAGATAAGCCCACATCTTCCAAGCCAAAGCAAATGCAGGCCATGGAGGCAATGGTGGGTCCTCAAAAGTTCCAAACTGGGGGCACCGCCACAAGATTACCAAGCAAAGGGGGTGCACTAGCTTCTAGAAGGCCAACTCTTAGCGAGCGTCAAAATCAGAAGTACTCTTTCCTCGATGAAGAAGTGGGGGATCTCTTCATGGGCCTACGGGAATTGAAACTCATCGAGCTCCCCAAACCGAAAAGGCCGGAAGAAGCTTCTAAATTCGATGAGCCAATTTTCTGTCACTTTCATCGCATCTTGGGTCATACGCTCAAAGATTGTTTTGTGGTCAAAAACATGATACAAAAGCTCATAGATGAAGGCACCATAGATGCCGATCTACTCAAAAGCATGACAAATGGAAAGAAAATGGCTACATCAAATGTCGCCACTTTTCAAAGTGATCCGGTGAGTTGTGCAACTCCAAAAATGTGGCCAACTTATGATCGATGTATGATATCAAAACGTGAGCATGTTAATATGTCTTTCTCAGGGCATTCACAACAGCAAGCTAAGCGCCAGCATGAAGGCAAGGCTTTCCTTTGGTGGATCCACACCCCAAAATGTGGACCATCAGGTTCCCAAAGATTAGGAGAGTGTCGACAGCAACTCTCAAGATGATTTGCTTTCCGACGAATGATGGAAAAGGGCGAAGGCCCGCGCTTCTACCAAAATATAAAGAAGCGCGAGGACACCCCCTCAAAGAATATGCTGCTTTCCCCATCAAAGTTTTTGAGGATGATGAGTCTCTTCACTTCCCTGAAGAAGAGGCACCCGAAGTTGATGAAGTTCAGCTTAGATCAGGCCGTCAACTACCTAGGCCATCTCCTCAACAAAGAAATCCCCCAAATGTAACTTCGAATGATGCGACTGACCAAACTCCTAATGTGTCGGTCAAGTATGATGTAATCTCGCACTTGAAGAAAATACCAGCTATGCTTTCTGTGTATGATGCCTTGTGTCTCTCTTCTGATTTGCGAAATTCATTTATTACTGCACTTTCCTTCCCTGAAGATTATAAGGTTGAGGTTTCACAAGCAGAAGTAAAATTATCCCAAACTCAAAGTATTACGTTCAATGATGAGGATCTGTTGTTAGGAAATAAAAAGCACAACAGACCCCTTCTCATGTTCGGCGAGATCGATGATCTCCCCATTAATCGCATAATGATTGATGGTGGTTCAGCCATAACTTGTTACCCTTGCACACTCTTAAAAAGATTGGGTATTCTAAAGGAGACCTATGTCGCTCAAATGTTGTCATTCATGGCTTTAACCAAGCTGGTCAAGAAGCATTGGGCACCATATCTCTGGTTCTAAAGTTTGAAAATCTTATGACATATGTATACTTCCATGTGATTGATGCGGCTACCTCATATAATGTTCTTATCGGTCGCCCATGGCTGCATGAAAATGGAGTTGTTTCATCTACTCTCCATCAATGCATCAAGTATAAAGATTCTTCAGGGAGCGTAGTAAGGATTTTTGCTGATAAAAAGCCATTCACTATAGCAGAATCCTTCTATGTTGATGCAAATTTTTATTTCGAGCCTATTGATAAAGTCTCAAAACCAAAATCATCATTGTCGTTAGAACAAAATATCCCAAAGATAGAAGATGTCAAGTCTTCATCAAGCCGAAAGATATACCAATACATACCAAGCAATCAAAGGAAGGAAGGCGATCCGATATTTCACATCATAAGTAAACCCTCTCAAAATAGAGGTATTTCATTTTCAACTCCTTTACCTCCTTTGGTGCAAAATAAAATAAAACAAGCCCAAATTGAAAGGGATAATAAGAGTAAATTGGTTACATAGGTCACTTTGTTAAATAAAGATGATAAAACATTACCCATCTCTTTGTATGACAACAAAGTTCTTTATATTATGCAACAGATGGGCTATGATATTTCTATTGGTCCCTCTTTATGCGATGGCCGAGGGCAGCTCGCACCATTTGAAAAGTTGATGTCCCAGGCTCAGCTTGAAGCCCTACACCAAGATCAAGCATTAAAAGAAGAGAAATATGGGTTAGGTTGTGAAGTTAATATGACCTCTGCCAAACCTCTTGATGCTATGGAAGCATCTCCACAAATGGAAGATGGAAATCAACCAACTGTTGATGAGTTGGAAGAAATTAATATCGGCACGGACGATGATCCCCAGCCAATCTTCATTAGTAAACATCTATCTAGAGAAAGTAAGGAAGAATACCATAAATTTCTTTCTGCAAATAGAGATGTCTTTGCTTGGTCTTATGAAGAAATGCCAGGTCTAGACCCAACAATGGCTGTGCATAAATTGGCTGTTCGAAAAGATGTTCCTCCGGTGAAGCAAGGACAAAGAAGATATCGTCTAGAACTTCTCCCACAAATAGAAGCTGAAGTTGATAAACTCATAGCTGCTGAGTTTATCCGAGAAGTGAAATACCCCAAGTGGATGTCTAGTATCGTGCCCACGAAAAAGAAAAATGGGTAGATCCGTGTATGTGTGGATTTTAGAGATTTAAATAAAGCATGTCCAAAAGATGAATTTCCAATTTCAATCTCTGAAATCCTTATTGATGCCACTATGGGATATGAAATATTCTCCTTCATGGATGGTTTCTCTGGTTACAACCAAATAAAAATGTCACCGGAAGATGAGAAGTTAACATCATTTCGAACACCAAAGGGCATATATTGTTATAAAGTGATGCCCTTCGGATTAAAAAATACAGGCGCCACGTATCAACGTGCAATGACCATTGTCCTTGATGGGTTGTTGTACGAAATCGTTGAGTGCTATATAGATGATATTGTTGTAAAATCTAAGCGCGAGAAAGATCACTTAAAACATTTGGAAATGGTGTTTGACCGCCTTAGAAAACATAAATTAAAGATGAATCCTATGAAGTGCGCCTTCGGAGTATCTTTGGGGAAATTCCTTGGTTTCATAGTCACCAAGCGTGGCATTGAAATTGACCCTACTAAAATAAAGACAATTGTTGACATGCCTCGACCAACAAACTTGCATGAATTAAAGAGCCTCCAAGGCCATTTAGCGTACATTAGAAGGTTCATCTCAAACCTGTCCGGGAGATGCAAACCTTTTTCCCGGCTCATGAAGAAAGGAGTCCCGTTTCAATGGGATCAAGCATGTCAAAATGCATTCGAGGACATAAAAAAATATTTAACAAATCCTCCTGTCTTAGGCGCGCCAATTAAAGGGCGACCATTAATCCTCTATACGGCAGCCATGCTGACTTCATTAGGTGCTCTTTTGGCACAAACCAATGATGATGCAGGTAAAGAAGTCTCCCTATACTATTTAAGCCGCACCCTACAGGGGGCAGAGTACAATTACCCGGATATAGAAAAAATATGCCTGGCACTTGTATTTGCAGCATAAAAGCTTCGCCATTACATGCTAGAACATACAGTACATCTTGTCTCGAGAGCGATCCACTCCGACATATTTTAAATAAAATGACATTATCTAGTAGATTGGCTAAGTGGGCGATGTTCCTTTCACAATTTGTTATTGTGTTCGTGCCTCAAAAAGCCATTAAAGGTCAAGCTTTGGCTAATTTTCTAGCTGCACATCCCATACCTGATGACTTTCCCATTGATGATGATCTGCTAGATGAGGTAGTCTTCACCACTACGATGTCCAATCCTACATGGCAAATGTATTTTGATGGTGCTTGCCGAAAATTAGGAGCAGGCGTAGGGGTCGTGTTTGTCACACCGGACGAAGCAATACTTTCATATTCCTTCACATTAACTTCAGCGGTTTCAAATAATGCTGCTGAATATGAGGCTCTAATTGTCGGGCTTGAAATGGCTCACAATATGAGTTTAAACACACTCTCTGTATATGGAGACTCCCAACTAATAATTAATCAATTGTTGGGAGCATATATGGTAAAAAAGCAAGGGCTTTTGCCATATTTTTAAAAGGCAAAAGAACTAATGGCTATGTTTGTTGATCTAAAAATTCAGCATGTTGTGAGAAGCCAAAATGAGAAAGCAGATGCATTGGCAAGCTTAGCTGCCAGCATGTCACTAAATCCATATCAAACTGTGGATGTTCACGTAGAGGAACGAAGAGTCCTCCCCATACTTACTGAGGAAGAGGACATACCATCTACTTCAGCCGTGACTATAGATACGTACGAAATTGAGATGGGTGATTGGAGAACACATTTTCTCGATTATTTCCTTCATGGATATTTACCCCTAGATTCTAGTGAAAGGTCTAGGATTCGAAAGAGATCATTGAATTATACATGTATAAACGACATGCTCTATCGGCGTTCATGCGATGCCATTTTACTTCACTGCCTTGCAGGCAATGATGTAATTGAAGCTTTAAATGAAGTTCACTCCGGAGTGTGTGGCGCACACCAATCTAGACCCAAGCTACGCTACCAACTAAGACATTTAGGTTATTATTGGCCTACAATGTTTGATGATTCTATGAAATTTGCAAAGAAATGCCATGAATGCCAAATACATGGTAATTTCATACATCAGCCCCATGAACCATTACATCCGACTAATATGTCTTGGCCCCTTGAAATGTGGGGAATGGATGTAGTTGGGCCAATAAATCCCCCGTCTTCTAAGGGACACAAATTCATTCTTGCCGTAACTGATTACTTCTCTAAGTGGGCAGAAGCTGTAGCACTAAAATAAGTCAAAGTGGAAAATGTTGAAAACTTTATAAGAACGAATCTTATATATCAATTTGGGGTTCCAGCCCAAATGATATCTGACAATGGCACGCCTTTTAAAAATAGACAAATAGAGAAGATGTGTGCTAAATTCAAAATTAAGAATCACTTCTCCACAGGTTATAATCCAGCTGCTAATGGTCAAGCAGAAGCATTCAATAAAGTGCTATGCAAGTTGCTTAAAAAGATGGTCTCACAAAGTAAGAGACACTGGCAAGAAAAGTTATTCGAATCTTTGTGGGCATATAGGACCATGACTCGGACGCCAACAAAAATGACTCCTTACTCACTTGTGTATGGAGGAGAGGCGGTCCTACCACTGGAGGTGCAAATTGCCTCCTTAAGAGTTGCTATCAAGAAGAACTCAATGAAGATGAATCGGCAAAATTACGCCTAAGGGAACTAGACAACCTCGAAGAAAAACGTCTTCGTGCATTGCAAAACTTGGAGACATACCAAGCTAGAATGTCTCGAGCTTTTGACAAGCGCGTAAGGAGGAGGTCATTCAAAGAAGGGGATTTGGTGCTAGCGGTCATTTGGCCTATGAATATTACTCATCGAATGCAAAGCAAATTCGAGCCTAAATGGAAAGGTCCTTATATTGTGAAGGATGTCTACTCTAGTGGTGCTTATAGAATCATATCTTGGGATGGCAAGTATTGCCCACCGCCAGTAAATGGAAAATTTCTAAAGCGTTACTATGCATAGGGGAATATGCATATTACGCTCCATTGCTACAAGAGTCTAAACTATTAGCACAAAAAAACGCTCCTTCATGAGCCTAAACTGTAAAGAAGACATACACTCCATAGCTTCACGAGCCTAAACTGAAGCTGAAGTAAAAAAAAAGATTCATAACGCTCCATTGCTACAAGAGCCTAAGCTGTTAGCATAAAAAAAACGCTCCTTCATGAGCCTAAACTGTAAAGAAGACATACACTCCATAGCTTCACGAGCCTAAACTGAAGCTGAAGTAAAAAAAAGATTCATAACGCTCCATTGCTACAAGAGCCTAAACTGTTAGCACAAAAAAATGCTCCTTCATGAGCCTAAACCATAAAGAAAACATATGCTCCATCGCTTCATGAGCTTAAACTGTAGCGTTAAGAAAAAAAATGCTCCATCGCTTCATGAGCTTAACTGTAGCGTCATGAAAACATATGCTCCATTGCTTCATGAGCTTAAACTATAGCATCAAGAAAAAAAATCATAATGCTCCATCGCTTCATGAGCTTAAACTGTAGCATCAAGAAAAAAAAAATCATAATGCTCCATCGCTTTATGAGCTTAAACTGTAGTAGCGTCAAGAAAAAAATGCTCCATCGCTTCATGAGCTTAAACTGTAACGTAAAAAAAAACCAATGCTCCATCGCTTCGTGAGCTTAAACTGTAGCATCAAGAATAAAAATATTACAAGGCTCCATTTATTCACGAGTTTAAACTGAAACAAAAAAAGCTCCATTGTTACATGAGTCTAAACTGTTAGCACACACAAAAACAAACGTGCTCCTTCATGAGCCTAAACTGTAAGCAAGAAAAAAAGAAGAAATGTTCCATAGCTTCATGAGCATGAACTAAAGCTAAAAAGAAAAAAAATTATAAAAAAGATGCTCCATTGCGACATGAGCCTAAACTGTTGGCATGAAAATAAACAAATGCCCCCAATGCATCTTCCATGCATCATGAGTTTAAACTGAATGCAACAAAAAAATCTAAAGTTCTTAAAATTAAACTGCGACCATGGAACAAACATTTAAAATATTATGTCCTCCAAGAGTCTGATATAAAGATCAATATAACGTGAGACTATACGTCATTGCTTGATAAGTATCATTTATATGCACAAATCTCCGTGTGAATCAAGTGCCCCAAAATATATTTCCAAAAAAAAGAGCGAGATCATAAATAAAAAAAATCTCAAGTTTCGAGCTCCGGATCCGTCAACATATACGAAGTAGTTTTCGCATCCGGACCTCGAGGGGGCATCTGTTGACACCAATTTTGGCATACCCAAAAATGTGTGAAAACATTTATACCATATTAAATAAAATGGTATAGATGATCAAGTTTTATATGAATATGATATAGGTAGATAAGGAATAATATAACATCGCTAAAGAGGAAAAGAAGGTGGAGCAAAAAGAAAAAGGGGACACACATGTACATATATGCATGAGCGTGTTCACGCCTGGAAAGAAAATGAAACTAATGTATGTATATATATGAGGTTGGCTATGAAATATAGTGCACACAAATATGCACGATGAGTGAAGGTGTATACCTATATAGGGTTCTGAATTCTAAAGGGCGTTGACAGCATAATCTATCATATAAATGACGCGGCGATTATTAAAAAGGTGAAGGAAAAAGATAATGACTTAGGGCCTGTTTAGAGTCCAAAAAATTTTGCGTAGTACCCATCATATCGAATCTTGCGGCATATGCATGGAGTACTAAATGTAGACGAAAAAAAAACTAATTGCACAGTTGGGTGAGAAATCGCGAGACGAAACTTTTGAATCTAATTAGTCCATAATTAGACACTAATTACCAAATACAAACGAAATGCTACAGTGAGCCAAAATCCAAAAATTTTTGGGTCTAAACGCCCCCTTATGCAAATGTATATGCACGTACGGAAAGTCGGACCATGGATACTCTTATACGGTGCTGCGGGAGTAAATAAGTATTATCACATGTCCCATAAATACACCCGGCCGTAAATGCAAACACACTTTGCACACGCACGGATTAAAGTATGATCATGCAAGGTATAGTATAGTGGTGTATATATAGTACCGAGCTGGTAGCGCTACGTATGCCGGCCAGGAGATAAACCTCTCCATTTTCCTTTATTAAATTAATTACTTCGATCTAAAGATAAAGTGGCCCACAAGCCATAGAGAGGGAGCAGCAGGTCTCGATGCGGTCCAAGTCCAAAGACGATTCAAACTTCCACGAACTCCACATCCGGAAAGAGTCCCGCAGTCGCGCGCCAGGGTCATTAGAAAATACTAAATTAAACTCAAGAGCGCTGGCAACCACTCCTGCCGCTTTAGACCTTGACGTGATTTCAAATCAAAAGAACCGCTGGTTGCTCGGCTCTATAAATATCAGGCTAGCGCAGGCGTTCAGCCCCCTGGCTCTCTAATCCACAGTGCCATCAGGCTCCCCACACATACACACATACACTCCCGTAGCAAACACCTGCTAACTTCCCACCTCAAACACAGCACCGTCCGGCTGCCTTCCCGCATCGTCGGAGCACACACCGGAGGCCCCTCTCCGGACCAGCCGGCGGAAGCAGCTACGCTCGTTCGTCGGTGCCCGGAACAAGGTGGGAACCCCAGTTCTTTTCAGACTCTCAGTCCGATCTCCAGAGACGAATCAAGGAGCCCCGCTCCTGTCTCTCTACCTCCCTTTTGATCTGCAACAACTTCATCGACAAGTTTCTTGTCCTCCTCCATTCTAGTAAATAGGGCCAGTGAGGGTGGTGCCCCATACGTCTCGGTAAAAGGTAAAAAGAGCTGGTAACGGCCGGCTGTGCTGCACGCATGGGCTACACGCCCCGGTTAAAAGATGAATGCATTGTGCAAAGGAGTCTCATGCCCTGGTAAAGAATCGGTCAACAGCGCCAAGATTGCGCGATGCGCGTGGGTCTCATGCCCCGCTAAAGATGTAAAAGGCCAGCAGATGTGCCCTGTTGAAATTTGGGAGCGGACGCATTTTGGCTCCGTCTGATTCAAAAGGCCAGCAGATGTGCCCTGTTGAAATTTGGGAGCGGACGCATTTTGGCTCCGTCTGATTCATGGTGAAGTTGATATGGACGCGATTTGGCTCCATACCCAAGTAAATCTGCATATATTTTGGCCACGGCCCCGCCGGCCTATTTTCATACTGTGCATCAAAGAGAATAAATAAAGTGCATGCTACAGCCATAAAGAAAGTTCGTGCACTAGTTTATATTAAATTGAAGAAATAGCCATCTGTGCATTAGAAATTATGCCAAAAGAAAAGATAGCCATGTACTGCATGTAGAAATCTTCGGTCCATGCATATGCAATACGCCAGGAATACTGCTAGCTTCCGGGCATCTTCCGGCACAAAACCAATCGTCATTTCAATGTTAAATAGTTAAATATTTTTTAAGGTAAGAAAGATCAAATGCATTACACGATTCATCTCCAAACACACCATTTTGCAACTAAAGGATTTTATTCTAATATACTGCATGGCTAGCACCTACTTGCATGCCCTAAGTAATAAAGTATCCCAATATGCTCCGCCCGGCATGCATAAGTGTTGTTGTTTGCCTAGGCAACTGCACAAAAGAGAATATGATGCCAAGTTAGTGATCGCATTCAAATTAAAGTAAATTGCATAATATATGCTAATCCGTGGCCAAATACCATGCTATGAGTATACACGTTAACTCTGATAAAATAAGTTAACTACATACGTCACGGTCTAGTCTGGTGATGCCACATATCTTTCTAAGACATGGCAAAATAAACGTACTAGCTTATCCCCAAATAAAATATTACATCATATATGTCAAAGCATCCCAATCCATAATCTTGCATGATATAATGAATCACGTGCATACATATATATATATATATATATATACATATATATATGTATATACATATATGATACAACGCATCAAATAAATGTTTATCACACAAATGTATAAATTTCCTTCCGTCGGCATGCACATATGTCAAAATGCATATATGTCCAAATAATCATACAGAGGCCATATGCTGAGTTATTAAGACGTAACTACATCATGGCCTAAATAAATAACACCATATTCATAAAAGCTTTGCATAAACTAGATACATGCACATCGTGGTCTCCTAAAAAAATCCAAATAAGCTATCGGTCATTCGTATTTACAAAGAGTGTGCGTTAGTTTGCCAATAAATGAACTCATGTCATGTTGAAAAGAAATGTCACTTATGCCCTAGATAGGCCCTCCAAATGCTATGCATCATGGCTAACTTAAATCTAGCTCCTTAGTTAGACTGCACTCATATAAGGTTATGCCTAGCTATAACGAACCAAATCAAATCAAATTAAATAGCATAGTGCATGTGAACCCTTGGTCAAATACCATGTCATGAGCATGTACGCCAACTTTGATAAAACAAATCAACTCCATGCGTCGCGTCTAGGTTTGGCTCAACAACATATCTTCCTGAACCTTGACAAGTGCCCATATAAAATATCGCACCATATGTCGAGTGCATCCACATATATCAAACATGTCGATCCAAAGTTTTGCATGGCCTGATGAGACTATGTCAAACCTAGTCTTCAAAGTAAACCACGTGCATACACGATATGAGGCATTATTCATCCAAGAAATGACCATCGCCAAATGCAAAACATACTCATGCATCCATCCAAGATTACAGGACTGAAGACTTTGTTTTTGTTTTGTAGGTTGTAATAGGAAGCCATATGATGTAATCTTATTTTTCATGTACTCATGTTGGAACTCTTAATTAGGGGTGTTCTCTATGGAGATGTAATTAACATAATTTTTATGCAAATATAAGAATTATGGAAGTATGGACTTCCAATACATGTTCTTTTTCTTTTGTCCCAATTAAATTTAACCAAAATCAAATTTGTCTCTGCTGACGTGGAGGCGGGTCGTAGCCGCCCGTTTCCCCGCCATTAGATTCTGGCACGCCCAGTGGGACCTACTTCTCCCCTCATCTTTGAGTTCCAACATGGTTGCATCATACGACTTTGACCTAAATTGTCAAATGAAATTATATGCGCATTCATATTTGCATTCAAGAAAACTCATATATGGTTTTCTTATCTGAAGGTATGGCCGGACGTGTTCAAGACTTCATCACGATCCACATTGGTTCCCTCTGGGTTGACATTCCCATGGGTCCCGTTCAAGCTTCCAACAGTGCTGGTTCACTCCACACTATAGCTGCGTCGCCGGCTGTAGTTGCTCATGACCAAAATCAAATTTGTCTCTGCTGACATGGAGGTGGGTCATAGCCGCCCGTTTCCCCGCCATCACTCATGTGCCATCTTAAGCATGGTGAAGACGGTTTTGGTTTAGGAGCAATCGTTTGGTCGTGTTGAACG
Organism: Miscanthus lutarioriparius; assembly: GCA_904845875.1. Lineage (NCBI taxonomy): Eukaryota > Viridiplantae > Streptophyta > Magnoliopsida > Poales > Poaceae > Miscanthus > Miscanthus lutarioriparius. The sequence continues at coordinate 42,328,621 of CAJGYO010000018.1, forward strand.
CTTTAAAATTTGTGGCGTGTCATTGTCTCGGGTTGGTTGGCACCAGATGCGCGGTCACTGCGCGACCTTCCCACATCGCGCACATGGCCGCATCCCACGCGGTTCGCCGTGCCACCGCGTTTGCCGGTCGAGCCGCCTGGGCTTGGTCGAGGCCGGCCGCAGCGAGCCATTGGCCCCGCACCCTGCTGCCTAGCATCTCGCTGCCGCCATTGGTGCCGCCGCGGCCACGCTACGCTGCCATCGCGTCCCCACTAACGACGCTTCTCGCGTCGCGACACTGCTGCTGCCGTTGCATTGTCGTCGCGTCCGCGCCGGTCCGCTGCACCTCTGTGCTGTTGCTGGCCCTGTGCTTGTCGCCTCTGCCGCGCGCACATGGGTGAGCCACCGTCGCCTTACCATTTATGGCACTATGGCACACGGGCCACGCTGGTCGGACGCGGGCACGTGTTGTCCGTAGTGCCGGTGCATGGGTCTCCTGTTCCCGTCGCTCGTGTCCCACCAAGGCGTGGACGAGCCGAGCTGTAACACCCTCGGTGTTATACTGTACAATCTTTTGCTAAAACACTACAACGTTCATCAGAAATAGTTATGTGTAAATGTTCAAAATATAATGTGTAAATAATTCGTGTGACTCGAAACGTTCATCAGAAACGCAAAACGAATGTTATAGTTCATGTCGCGTTATGTCACTTAGGGTTCTAAATGAATTTTTATTGAACGAGAATGCTATAGAGCACATATTCGGCACTTTAATAAAGTTTGTAGTGTAAGCTTCGTAGGTAGCGGTGAAATACTTGCGGTCGAGAATGGGGTTCGCTAGATAGCTTACTTAATAGCTTGAAAATTGCATTCGACGCGAAACCGTTTAAGACTTAGCCAAAATTCCTAAGTCGGACAGCGCTTTGACGAAGCTAGGTTTGGGAATTTTTGTAGGTGAAATGGATTAAGGAGTAGTGTAATTTCATGTTTGGTTTTAGAAGTTTGACATACTATCTCGAGCGTAAAATAGGTGGTGTAGCTACTGGATCATCGGGTTGGATTTTAAGCAGCTTTAAAAAGGGTGCAAGTCATGTTTTTGAACGGTGCTAGCGCCTAGGCGCGGTCACCCTGCCTAGCTCTCGGCATTGTCACACTGGCCGCCCAACACACATGCGCACGCACTCCATCACACGGGGCTCCACGCTGCTGGCCATGGCCTCCTACTACCGCGCTCTAGCACACGACTCGCGCACACGCTGGGTCCAGCGAGCCTGGCTGCTCTGCCTGCTTGACTTCGCCAACACGTCCACGCTCGATGCCATGCCACGCTTTTGCTTCCCTAGATCGGCACCAGCCACTGCGGTGCGCAGTGCCATGCTGTCGTCGTTTTGTGGGTCGTGGCGCTACGGTCGCACTTCGTCGTGCTGGACTCATATGCGCACGTGGAGTCTTCACTGTCGCGCTACCGTCCTTCCCCAATTAGAAATTGCACCACGTCAAGCCCTCCGTCACATCGCCTTCAATGGCGTCGTGCCGGCCGAGTCATGCCAAGGCAAAACCCGCAGAGCTGGTCCCATCCTTGTAATTGCGCACGTCTAGAGGTCGAGTGGGAGTCCAGCTTCGCGCCAAGCTTGCCACTGTTGCAGCCGTACGATGTCGGGGCATCAATTTGAGTTTTCCCCTCACCGGCCACCATAAGACCGAGTTGAGTCGTCTGTCCAATTAGCCTTGCGTAGTCCACCTCCTTCCAATTACCCGTGCACTTGACTAGCCTTATTAGTTAGCCAGCGATTAGAGTCATCCTATAGTGAGGTAATGCGGGGCATTCTCCTTGTGGTGGTCCGCCATGGCCATCTAGGCGGGTGCTTGGCTAGCGCTGCGCTCCGTGCTTTGTTATTTAAATTGAGCGGTGCCTTTGCGTCGTGTTGACTTGGTTGCCTCGCCCGTGTAACAGTTTCACCGGTGGAGCAGCAGGTCACTGGGGACGCCGTCGTCGAGCTTGCTGTGAACCCGAACGACCTCGTGCTCATGGCCAACCACCCTGCCGAGTCCCACGACTTTGTCCAGGCCATCCTTCACGTATCTGGTGAGGCACTTTCACTCCTAGAGTAGTGGTAGAGGCGTTAGACTAGGTGAATTCACCGGCGTCGGCGTTCAGGGTGGGCGTTCGGTTCTCGGTTCGGTTTCGGTTTGGTTCCCTCGGTTATTGATGAAATTTGGTTCCTAGAAAACGGAAACCGATCGGTTCCAAAAAATTTTAGGAACCGATTATTTCGGTTCTCGGTTATTTCGGTTCGGTTCCGGTTCTAACCGAACTAACCGAATTTTTTCATAAGACCTCAAGACAATAATAAATATACTTGTTCTAAGGCAAATTTATGCAACACTATATTCATTTTAAATAATAATAATATATAAGAAAATAATAGCAATATAGTAACACAAATATATAGTAGTTCAAATATAAAACACTACACATAAACCAAACATAATCCTACAAAATACAAGTAAGTGAAGTATAATTCATGTAATTCGGTTCTTTCGGTTAATTCGGTTAACCGAGAGTAGGAACCGAATTTTCTTCGGTTATTTTGGTTCCTCAATATCAGGAACCGAATTTTTCGGTTCCAGTTTTTTCGGTTTCGGTTCCGGTTCTTTCGGTTCGGTTTTCGGTTCTCGGTTAAATTTGCCCAGGGCTAGTCGGCGTCACCGTGGCCAAACCCCGCTGTGGTGCGTGGCCACGCCTCTGTGCGGCACCAATCTTGGTGTTTATTACCTCAATCGATTGCGCTTCATTCATAGAGTGCTAGGGAGGTGATGGTTGAGGCCAAGGAGGTCCGTGCTCGCCGACGTTTGGTCGGAGATGCCGCGACCTCCGTTAAGTTCCGGCCAGGGACCTCGAAATGAGAATTCATAGAGAACCGGGGGGTTAAGTGCAAGCATCAGTGAGAGAGTGAAATAGTGGTAAGCAGCGTGGGTTCATTTAGTTGGAAGCCAGGGTCTATTTTGCATAATTGCTGGCGCGCCGTGGGTCTCCTCGCGTTGGGCCGCTACCGCGTTGGGCCGCTGCCACGTGTGGGCCGAGCCACGTGGGCTGCACCGGTGTGCTGCGCATGCACGCACGGAGCACTAGGATGGGCCGAGCCGCTCGCTCGCGGGCCGCACTGAGGATTTGGTTTTTCCATTTCCAACGAAATTAGGAATGTTTATTCAATTTAGTTTTGAGCTGAACTTTGAAAAATAATAGTAAATTCTATAGATGTCCAAAAATAGTGAAACAAAATTTGTTAGGTTCACAAAAATGATATCTATCTATTGGTGTAATTAGTTTATAGTTATCTGAGATGTCAATAGATTCATAAAATCAATTTAGAAAGCTTAGTATCAATTAGCTTAATATTTGTAGGAATTTTTGTGGCAAATCAGTGATAGCTTTAGCCATCAAATTTTTATAGTAGGTTCATTAGATTATTATGTACTCACTGTAATTTTTATAGCCCTAGAGTAGGTTGATAAATATATTAGCTAGTACTCCCTGATTAATCATATATAGAATAAATCGGTAGTAAAAGTAAGAATACCTTTTGTCAATAAGATAATATATGTCACGCTTCATACTTGTTAGTGGTAACAGTAGGTAACTTAGCACCTTAGTCAGTAGAACTCGCTTAGTAGCTTGATAGACGTATTTTTATTTAAGAGTTGCTGTTGCCGTATTACTAAATGTTGCATCATCATTTCATGCATGTAGATCATGAGTTGGTAGAGTTCGTGCCCATGGACGAACAGGACTATGAGGAGGTCATTGAGGAGTATGAGGAGGAGACCCTCGTGTAGGAGGGAGCCCCAGAGCCTTTTGGTGCTGACTTTGTTGACCCACCGCCTGCACAAGGCAAGCCCCGGTGCATAACCCTTATTTTAAATGATCACTGAATATATATGATGTGCATTTACGTTATAGGCATTTTATGGAAACTACATGCATAAATATATCTACCTATGAGTCATACTAGTGAAGGTCGAGTAGCTGCTATGCTCAGGATTTCGGTAGCATGAGTAACCTGCCGTTACTCACAACAGGTGATAATTATGATCACTCATGATAAAATGGTGGAAAGGAAAGATAGTGACCGGGCAGGGATTTGGTTTGGGTATTGGTGGGTGTAAGAGGTTGTGTCCTATAGCCAATAGGGCATAGCTTGGTTACACTTTTTCTCTGTCTGTATCAGTTAAGGACGGGCCATTGCATTGGACGCTAGGCAAGTCACAAACTTATTATCCCGAGCACATATTTGGGTATGGGCGCAGGGAAGACTTGTTGCTCTCTTGTCGTGGGTTCTGACTCTTTCTAGATCGACTGATTGGAGGCGGGGATGGTGGAAGTCCTTGCACCGCACTGAGTTCAGGACTCAGGAGCGGGGGCTTGGAGTCCAAGTTTGGATGGGGACCTGGACCTCAGGACAGGAGGGTGATGGGTTGGTCTTGCTTGTGCCTAGGGTACAAGCGGGGCGTGTGTTTTCGGGGTACCCAGCTGGGGGCATTTATTCGCGAATCGCCGGGAAATCTAGTACGGCTTGTCTAAACTCTAGCACCGTAGTAAGAACTGAAAGATGGAAGGTGATGAAATGGAACTAATTGCTCAACTCTTGCTTGAAAGTAGAACAGGTGCTTACATAGAATGGTTAGATAATGAATTAATCATGGCTACTAATAATAACATAAATAAGGACTCACTATTAGTATTGCTTTCTGCAAAAAGGAAACCAGCAAACCATTAAGCTTTGCATATCCCTTGGAGTTGGGAAACTATTCCCACTAGTCGGATAAGTCTTGCGAGTACATTGTGTACTCAGGGTTTATTTACCCCTGTTGTAGGTAATGCTTGAGGAGTACCATTGTGTGAAGGATTCTTCTAGTGGGCACAGATGGATCCTTGTTCTTTATCGATAGATGTTTATTATCAATCTATTGTTTAATCTTCCGCACTATGAATTTGGCAATGTAATAATGAATTTCTAAGAACGCTGGATGTATGAAATGTACTAAGTATTGCAACTCGTTCTTATTATTGGATCCTTGGAGAAAATTGTGGATCTTTTGGGTTCTCTCTTGGGGTGTGCCCGACGGATACCGCCTGCTGTAGCTTGCTTATGGGGTGCTTAGTGTCTGGTGGAAGATGAGTGCCTCTATAAGTGCGTTATTTTGGGTGGTTCTGCCATAGTTGGTACCAGAGCCAATAATGAGTTTACGAGTTCATCACTCTTTTCAAAAACTTAAAAATTTGACCCTCAAAAGTTTTGCAAAAAATAGAATGCGCTAAAGTTATGTAAATAAGTGTAAGCCCTAGCAATATGGTCTATCTAGGATAGCGGCACTAGTTTTATCTAATCATTTTTCTGCAGGTACATTGACTTACGTCGCGTAAGAAATCGCTTAGCATACAGAAAGTGAGTGCGATGTGCCAAAATTTTGTGAATGTCGCTATATTCCAGCTTGAGCAAGCATATAGGCCGATACATGCATCATGATAGTAGCATCTTGCTTAAACTAAAGTCCCCCTACATGTATAATTGGATTAGTAAATTGATAGGACAACTGAAAGAATGCTTAATAAGTGGTTGGTTCCTATCTCTTACAGATGAATCTGAGGTCCGAACGCGGGAGCACTAGTGCCGGAGCGGGCCATGGTCTTGGCGAGGGCCAAGGTGAGAGTGGCCGAGCCAATGAACATGGTAACGGGGAGAGCCATGAGGCTCCACTGTTGGCTCCTCTTCCTCCACCACCGCCACCGCCATCGCCGATGACTCATGCGGAGATGATGGCGGAAATGATGGCTGCTCGCCGCGTGTCAGCCCGTGCCATGGAGTTGCTGGCACAGGCTATCGGTGGCTTCACCCACGGAGGCCATGGCTACAATGATGGGAACGGGGGTGGTGTCCACGGTCCTGAGGGACCCTGCTCTTACCATGATTTTTGCAAGACCCACCCGCCCACCTTCACACCGATGGCTGAGCCCCTAGATGCAGAGCATTGGCTTCGCATTCTAGAGCAAAAGTTTCTGTTGCTCAACGTGACTGATGAGCAGAAAGTGCGCTTTGCAGCGCAATAGTTGTTGGGGTCCGTGAGTGCATGGTGGGATACCTTCAATGCCATGTAGCAGCAAGATCATCGGGTGACCTGGCAGGAGTTCACCACAGCATTCAAAGAATTTTATATTCCTCCTGGTGTCCTCAACAGGAAGCTAACTGAGTTCCTAGAACTATGGCAAGGGAGTATGTCCATGATGGACTACGTCAATAAATTCAACCACTTGTCCTAGTATGCGGGAACTCATGTGGATACAGACGAGAAGAAGAGGGACCGCTTTTATCGTGGCCTCTCTTGCAGCCTTTAGGAGAAATTGTATACTAGGAACTATTAGACCTTTGGGGCAATGATGAATGCTGCCATCGCCATGGAGGGCTTGCAACGGGATTCCTAGATGGAATGGAAGCGTAAGCGGGTGGCTATGGGGTCTTTTAGCCACCCCCATACTCAAAAAGTACAGGTTGTTCGACGGGTGCCCTATCAATCATTAGGCGGGCATTCGTTTCGACAGCCCTAGCATACTTCTCAGGCTTCTTCCACATAGTACCATGCACCTACTCAACAGATGCCACATCAGCAGCCCCACGGACAGTAGGCCCCACCTCATCTGGGACAGGGAAACAAGCCGGGTGCTTGTTTCAAATGTGGCAAGGATGGCCACTATGCCCGTGAGTGTCCTCAAAACTAGCCAGCCCAGTCTGCCCAACCATCGGCTAACTCTAGGCTAGTTAGGCGGACAGTGATCAAGAAGAAAGTGCCAGTCAGCCAATCTAGACAGGTGAATTTTACGGATGATGAGCAGATATTGCAATAGGAACCGGTGATGGCTGGTATATTTACCATTGATTCCCATCCAGCTTATGTGTTGTTTGATTCTGGTGCATCACATTCATTCATGAGCATGGGATTTGTAGATCGGCACAATATACCTCTTATGGCTATATTGTATGCCTATAGAATCCATACTTCGGGTGCGTAGATGTGCATCAATACTCAAACAGACACAATGAGCTTGGTATTAGCCACTCACACCTACCATCTATAGTTCATGGTGCTACTGGGCAAGACATTGATGCTATTCTTGGAATGAACTGGTTGTAGGTGTATGGGGTAGTCTTGGATTTGAAGCAGAGAATTGTCGAGTTACGGCTTCCTTCTTCTAAGGATAGGATGTCTCTTTTTGTACCCTCAGATCTAGTCTTACCTATTGCTGCTCATGTTGAAGCCTCTCCTAATCTTACCTTTATTCATGTGGTATGTGAGTTCCTGGATGTTTTTCCTAAAGATCTACTTGGGTTGCCACTAGACAGAGATGTAGAATTCTCCATTGAGTTAGAGCCTGGTACTGCTCCTATCTCCCAACGCCCGTGCTGCATGGCTCCAAAGGAGTTGGCTAAAATGTGAGTTTGGAAGAATTTTTGAAAAAAGCTTCATCTACTTCACCATTGCCACTAGACCATTTTTGAGATGAAGAATTCAGTCTTCCATTGAGTTAGATTACCACCCTCTTAATGCGGTAACCATTAAGAACAAGTATCCTATCCCCCATAGGACCTTTGTCGATCAGCTATGGCTCCAAGGTGTTCTCTAAGATTGAGGAGTTCAGGCTATCATCAGATCAAGATTAGACCACAAGATATACCAAAGACAACTTTTTCTACTAGGTATGGGCTATATGAGTACCTAGTAATGTCTTTTGGTCTCACCAATGCTCCTGCATTCTTCATGTACCTGATGAATTCAGTTTTTATGCGGAGCTAGACAAGTTTGTTGTGGTATTCATCGATGATATCCTGATATATTCCTAGAACGATGAAGAGCATGCCCAACACCTTCGGATAGTACTGGCTCGATTGAGGGAATATAAGCTGTATGCTAAATTCAGCAAGTGTGAATTCTGGTTAGATCGAGTGCAGTTTTTGGGGCATGTGTTGACACCTGATGGTATTTCTATAGATCCCAGTAAGGTGCAAGATGTGTTGAATTGGAAGTCTCCCAAGTCTATGCACTAGATTCGTCAGTTCCTTGGTCTAGCTGGGTACTATCGATGTTTCATTCCGGATCTCTCCAAGATAGCTCAACCAATGACTAAGCTGCTCCAAAAAGAAGCCAAGTTTGACTGGAGCTCAGCCTGTGAAGAAGCCTTCCAAGCTTTGAAGACATTTCTGACCACTGCTCCTGTGTTGGCCCATCCAAATATTGATAGACCTTTTGATGTATATTGTGATGCTTCAAAGACGGGGTTGGGATGTGTGCTTTTGTAGGATGGGCATGTGATAGCTTATGCTTTGCGCCAACTAAAAAAGCACGAAGTGAATTACCCCACTCATGATTTAGAGCTGGCTGCTATGGTCCACGCTCTAAAAATTTGGAGGCATTATTTGTTGGGCAACAAAGTACACATCTTTACAGATCATAAGAGCCTCAAGTACATTTTCACTTAGTCTGAGCTGAACATGAGGAAAAGGAGATGGTTGGAATTGATCAAGGATTATAACTCGGAGGTACATTACCACTCAGGAAAGGCCAATGTGGTAGCTGATGCTTTGAGCCGAAAGTCATATTAGGATGAAGAAACACCTTTGTCTCTCAACCATGCAGAGGTGTTGGCTCACATTGCCTTGACCTCAGAACTGTTGGAGCAGATTATTCTAGAGCAAAAGCAAGACACTTTAGAAATTCCCCCATCAAGAAATTGATTACCGAAGGGCGTGGTCCTCACTTTAGTATTGATGAGCAAGGAGTAGTGAGGTACAAAGACAGATTGGTGGTTCCATCAAATGATGATCTGAGAAGGAAGATTTTGAATGAAGCCCATCATTCAAAGCTGTCTATCCATCCTAGCAGCAACAAGATGTATCATAATTTGCGCCACTTATACTGGTGGTCCAACATAAAGCATGACATCACCTAGTACGTCATGGATTGCGACACTTGTGGGAGAGTTAAAGCAGATCATATGCGTACTTCGGGATATTTGCAGCCCTTGCCCATTCCTGTTTGGAAATGGGAAGATATCTCCATGAACTTTGTGGTGGGTTTGCCCCACACATCCAAGGGCTATGATTCTATTTGGGTCATTGTGGACCGTCTTCACTAAGTCTGCTCATTTTATCCTGGTGGACACTAAATATATAGCCAAGAAGTATGCTAAGATATATTTTGATCGGATTGTGACCCTACATGGAGTTCCCCTTACTATCATCTCTGATCGAGGGTCAATTTTTATCTCTTGTGTTTCGGGAGCAACTGCAGCACTGTCTTGGTACTCGCCTCCTTAGAAGCTCAGCATATATCATCCACAAACTGATGGTCAAACTAAAAGGGTGAACCAGGTGCCCAAGGATATGTTGAGAGCTTATGCCATTTCTTTTCCTGAGAAGTGGGATGGATGCCTGAAGTTAGCTGAATTCTCTTACAATAATAGCTACTAAGAGAGCATTTGCATTACACCATTTGAAGCTCTATATGGAAAGAAATGAAGGACACCATTTAATTGGGTTGAAGTGGGAGACTATGGATATTTTGGACTTGATTTCATCATAGAGGCTCATGAACAAGTCATCATTATTCAGAGTTATTTGAAGGCAGCTCTGAGCCGATAAAAAGCCTATATGGACAAGCAAAGAAGACCCTTGCAGTTTGTAGTTGGGGATTATGTGTACCTCAAGGTATCTCCTATGAGAGGGTGCATCGATTTAGTATCCATGGCAAGCTAGCTCCCCGATACGTGGGTCCTTACAAAGTTTTGAAGCAGTGTGGCCCAGTTGCTTACCGTCTCTAGCTTCCTGATATTTTATCGGCGGTACACGACGTGTTTCACGTCTCATAGTTGAAGAAATGTTTGCGGGTCCTAGATGAAGCTATAGAAATTGAAGGACTTCCACTCCAACCTGATTTGACTTATATTGAGCACCCTATCAAAATCCTGGATGAAAAGGAAAGAGTGACAAGGAACAATGTGGTGAAGTTCTACAAGGTGCAGTGGCAAAACCACTCTGAGGATGAGGCCACGTGGGAACAAGAGAGCTAATCTTAAAGCATTACCCCCACCTTCTCTCTAGTTCTGATAGGTAGTTTCTATGTTGAAATGTATTTCCTATCTCCTTTCCCACACTAGGCACATGAAATCTCGGGTCCAGATTTTATTTACGGGGGTAGATTTGTAACACCCTCGGTGTTACACTGTACAATCTTTTGCTAAAACACTGCATGAGCATCATACTTATGTATAAATGTATAGAATATAATGTGTAAATAAATTCCTGTGACTCAAAACATTCATCAGAAACGCGAAAGAAATGTTATAGTTTATGTTGCGTTATGTCACTTATGGTTCTAAATGAATTTTTATTGAACGAGAATGCTATAGAGTGCATATTCGGCACTTTAATAAAGTTTGTAGTGTAAGCTTCATAGGTGGCGGTGAAATACTTGCGATCAAGAGCGGGGTTCGCTAGATAGCTTACTTAATAGCTTGGAAATCGCATTCGACGCGAAACCGTTTAAGACTTACCAAAATTCCTAAGTCGGACAACGCTTTGATGAAGCTAGGTTTGGGATTTTTGTAGGCGAATTGGATTAAGGAGTAGTGTAATTTCATGTTTGCTTTTAGTAGTTTGACATACTATATCGAGCGTAAAATAGGTGGTGTAGCTACTAGATCATCGGGTTGGATTTTTAAGCAGCTTTAAAAAGCATGCAAGTCACGTTTTTGAATGGTGCTAGCACCTGGGCGCGGTCACCCTGCCAGGATCTCGGTGTTGTCGCGCCGGCCGCCCGACACGCATGCGCACGCACGCCCACGCACGGGGCTCCACGCTGCTAGCCACGGCCTCCTGCTACCGCACTCTAGCACACGATTCGTGCGCGCACGCTAGGTCCTAGCGAGCCTAGCTGCTCTAGCACAAGTCCGCGCTCGATGCCATGCCACGCTATTGCTTCCATAGATCGGTGCCAGCCACTGCGGCGCGCAGTGCTGTGCCACCGTCGTCTTGCGGGTCGTGGCGCTATGGTCGCACGTCATCGTGCTGGACTCATACATGCACGTGCAGTCTTCACCGTCGCGCTGCTGTCATTCCCCAATTAGAAATTGCACCATGCCAAGCCCTCCGTCGCATCGCCTTCAATGGCGTCGCGCCGGCCGAGCCGCGCCAAGGCAAAACCCATAGAGCTAGTCCCATCCTTGTAATTGTGCATGTCTAGAGGTCGAGTGGGAGTCCAGCTTCGCGCCAAGCTTGCCACTGTTGCAGCCGTATGATGTCGAGGTGCCAATTTGAGTTATCCCCTCGCTGGCCACCTTAAGACCGAGTTGAGTCATCCTTCCAATTAGCCTTGCGTAGTCCACCTCCTTCCAATTACCCGTGCACCCGACTAGCCCTGTTAGTTAGCCAGCAATTAGAGTCATCCCGGTGAGCTTCCATCCTACAGTGAGGTAATGCGGGGCATTCTCCTCGCGGCGGTCCACCATGGCCATCAAGGCGGGTGCTCGACTAGCGCGGCGCTCCATGCTCCATTATTTAAATTGAACGGTGCCTTTGCGTCGTGTTGACTTGGTTGCCTCGCCCGTGTAATAGTTTCACCGGTGGAGCAGCAGGTCACCGGGGACGCCGTTGCCGTGCTTGCCGTGAACCCGAACGACCTCACGCTCGTGGTGAACCACCCTACCGAGTCCCGCGACTTCATCCAGGCCATCCTTCGCATATCTGGTGAGGCACTTTCACCCCTAGAGTAGTGGTAGAGGCGTTAGGCTAGGTGAATTCACCGACGTTGGCATCATCGCGGCCAAACCCCACCGTGGTGCATGGCCATGCCTCTGTGCGGCACCAATCTTGGTGTTTATTACCTCAATCGATTGCGCTTCGATCGTAGAGTGCTAGGGAGGTGATGGTTGAGGCCGAGGAGGTCCATGCTCGCCGGCGTTTGGCCGGGGATGCCACGGCCTCTGTTAAGTTCTAGCTAGGGACCTCGAAACAAGAATTTGTAGAGAACTGGGGGGTTAAGTGCAAGCGTCTATGAGAGAGTGAAATAGTGGTAAGCACCATGGGTTCATTTAGTTGGAAGCCGGGGTCTATTTTGCATAATTGCTGGCGCACCATGGGTCTCCCCGCGTTGGGCCGCTGCCATGTGTGGGCCAAGCCACGTGGGCTGGACCAGTGTGCTGTTGCACATGCGCGCGTGGTGCGCTGGGATGGGCCGAGCCACTCGCTCGCGGGCCACGCTGAGGATTTGGTTTTTCCATTTCCGGCGAAATTAGGAATGTTTATTCAATTTAGTTTTGAGCTGAACTTTGAAGAATAATAGTAAATTCTATAGATGTCCAAAAATAGTGAAATAAAATTTGTTAGGTTCACAAAAATGCTATCTATCTGTTGGTGTAATTAGTTTATAGTTATCTAAGATGACAATAAATTAATAAAATCAATTTAGAAAGCTTAGTATTAGTTAGCTTAATATTTGTAGGAATTTTTGTGGCAAATTGGTGATAGCTTTAGCCATGAAATTTTTACAGTATGTTCATTAGATTATTATGTACTCACTGTAATTTTTGTAGCCCTAGAGTAGGTTGATAAATAGAGTAGCTAGTACTCCCTGATTAATCATATATAGAGTAAATCGGTAGTAAGAGTAAGAATACCTTTAGTCAATAAGATAATATATGTCACGCTTCATACTTGTTAGTGGTAACAGTAGGTAACTTAGCACCTTAGTCGGTAGAACTCGCTTAGTAGCTTGATAGACGTATTTTTATTTAAGAGTTGTTGTTGCCATATTACTAAATGTTGCATCATCATTTCATGCATGTAGATCACGAGTTGGTAGAGTTCGTGCCCGTGGACGAACAGGACTATGAGGAGGTCATTGAGGAGTACGAGGAGAAGATCCTCGTGTAGGAGGGAGCCCCAGAGCCTTTTAGTGCTGACTTTGTTGGCCCACCGCATGCCCAAGACAAGCCCCAGTGCATAACCCTTATTTTAAATGATCACTGAATATATATGATGTGCATTTACGTTATAGACATTTAATGGAAACTACATGCATAAATATATTTACCTATGAGTCCTACTAGTGCAGGTCGAGTAGCTGCTATGCTCAGGATTTTGGTAGCATGAGTAACCTGCTGTTACTCACAACAGGTGATAATTTTGATCACTCATGATAAAATTGCGGGAAGGAAAGATGGTGATCGGGTAGGGATATGGTTTGGGTATTGGTGGGTGTAAGAGGTTGTGTCCTACGGCCAACAGGGCATAGGTTGGTTACACTTTTTCCCTATCTGTGTCGGTTAAGGACCGGTCGTTGCATTGGACGCTAGGCAAGTCACAGGCTTATTATCCTGAGCACATACTTGGGTATGGGCGCAGGGAAGACTTATTGCTCTCTTATTGTGGGTTGCAGTTCTTTCCGGACCGACTGATTAGAGGCGGGGATGGTGGAGGTCCTTGCACCACACTGAGTATGGGACTCAGGAGCAGGGGCTTGGAGTCCAAGTTTAGACGAGGACCTAGACCCCAGGATAGGAGGGTGATGGGTTGGTCCGGCTTGTGCCTGGGGTACAAGCGGGGCGTGTGTTTTCGGGGTACCCAGCTGGGGGCATTGATTCGTGAATCGCCGGAAAATCCGGTACGGCTTGTCTAAACTCTAGCACTGTAGTAAGAACTGAAAGATGGAAGGTGATGAAATGGAATTGATTCTCAACTCTTGCTTGAAAGTAGAACATGTGCTTACATAGAATGGTTAGATAATGAATTAATCATGGCTGCTAATAATAACATAAATAAGGACTCACTATTAGTATTAGTTTTATGCTAAAAGGAAACCAGCAAACCATTAAGTTTTACATATCCCTTGGAGTCAGGAAACTATTCCCACTAGTTGGATAAGTCTTGCGAGTACATTGTGTATTCAGGGCTTATTTACCCCTGTTGCAGGTAATGCTTGAGGAGTACCATTGTGCGAAGGATTCTTCTAGTGGGCACAGACGGATCCTTGTTCTTTATCGATAGATGTTTATTATCATTCCACTGTTTAATCTTCCGCACTCAGAATTTGGCAATGTATGAAATATACTAAGTATTGTAACTCGTTCTGATTATTGGATCATTGGGGAAAAATGTGGATCTTTTGGGCTCTCCCTTGGGGTGTGCCCGATGGATACCGTCCACTGTAGCTTGCTTACGGGGTGCTTAGTGTCTAGTGGAAGATGAGCGCCTCTGTAAGTGCATTATTTCGGGTGGTTCTGCCACACGAGCCCACCTGCCACGCCGTCTCTCTCTTTCCCTCTGTTTCCACCACCATCGTGTCGCATCATGGTGAAGCCAGAGAGCGAGCAACTCTCATCAATTCCTTGTGCTCGCGTCTTCGCCTTCATGCCCCCTCTCTAGCCGACCCCACCCCGCCTTGACTCGCGTCACACCGAGCTCCAATTTTGGAGCTTTGCCCGTCGTTGTGCCATTATGAACCGTCACCGCCCGCATCGTGGCTAGCCTCCACCATTTCATCCCACGCCAATTCCTCTGCACCACTAGCTCGCTTTGGCTCCCTCTTTATTGTGCGCATGCTAGTCGCATCTCTAGTGTCACCTCCTCGCTGTTGATGCGGCCGTGCCTTTGCGGTCCACCGTTCACTCGCAGCGCGCACGTGGCCAGCCTCGCTCGGGTCATCTCCGATCGAGCCAGCTTCTCGGTAAGGTCACTGGTGAGTTGTCGTTGCTCACCACTACCCTACCGCTTTGTTGCTGTGGCTCACCTGAGCACCGTTGCCATTGCCGCAGGGTGCCCGCCGTCGTGGAGAGGTCGTTCTATGGCATCCTGGCTCGTGCAACCGCCGCCCATCGTCTCGTGTCGAACCCTAGGTGAGCGTCGGTCTCGTAGATAGATCAGCATGGGTCCCGTGTGGCCGACGCAAGCGCCAGTGCCATCGCTCACCGTGTCGGCGCGCGTGGGGAAGGCCGGGGGCGTTGCCGTTGTAAAGAGCAGAAAGATCTGAGGGTTTCATTGCAAAGTCTTTGTCTATAGAAATAGTAACATGGACTGCGGGTAGTTTTGCTCAAAGTCTAGGGGTGTTTTTGCTAATGTGCCAGCACGCATGGGATTCCCCTGCCGTGGGCCGCCTCGCGCTGCAGGCCGGCCTCGCGTGGGCTGCGCCTATGGGCCGCCGCGCGCTCATGCGCGCGCTGCTCCGCGCGGGCCGCTTTGGGCCGAAAGCGGTTTACCTTTTTCGTGGAAAAATAGAAATAGCTTTTCATTTCAATTCTGAGCTAAACTTTGATAAATTATATAAAATCATATAGGTATCCAAAAATTATGAAACCAATTTTGTTAAGTTCCTAAAGTTATGCTCTATCTGTTAGTGTATTTAGTTCGTATATGTGCTTGTTGATACTAGGAGCTATTAAATCATTTGAGGGTGCTTAATATTATTAGGTTAAATATTGTAGGAATTTTTTGTGGCAAAATGATGATAGCTTTAGCTTTGAAAATTTTACAGTAGCTTTATGATATTATTATGTGCTCACTATAATTTTTGTAGCTTTAGAATAGACTTAACCTAAGGGTAGTTAAATGCTCTTTGTTTCAAATATACATTAAATCATTAGTAGAAATAAAGATATATCCTTCATTTGTAAAGCTAGGTGTTTGTTAGTTGAACCCAACACTTTACTTGATGAAGATGATAGTTAGCTTAGTATCTTAGTCATTAGAGCTAGCTTAGTAGTTTACCATGTGTATTCTTATTTTAAGAGTTACTGTTGCCGAAATGCTAAGTGTTGTATCATCATCGCATGCATGTAGAGAACGTGTTGGTGGAGATCGTGACCATCGGAGATCATGAGTTCAAAGAGGTGATCGAGGAGTACAAGGAGGAGATCCTCGTATAGGAGGAGGTCCTAAAGCCGCTACTGACTGACTGAGCTGACACCGCGCCTGTCCAAGGCAAGCCCCGATGCATAATCCTTATTTTGAATAATCACTGAATATATATATCTATGATGTGTATTTACGTTACAGGAATTTTATGGAAACCACCTATATAAATATATCTGTCCTATGAGTCCTACTAGTACATGTGCGAGTAGCTGCTATGCTTAGGTTTTTTGGTATAGTGAGTAACCTGTCGTTACTCACGATAGGTGATTAGTATTATTACTCTCATGATAAAATGATGAATGGAAATAGAGACCGGGCAGGGATATGGTGCGGGTATTGGTGGGGGTAATAGGTTGTGTCCCGCGGTGAATGGGGCATAGCTTGGTTACACTGTTTTTCATGTCCATGTCGGCTAAGGACCAGCCGTTGCATTGGATTTTAGTTAGGTCACAGACTTATTATCCTGAACACATGCTTGCTTATGGAAGTGGGAAGGCTCGTTGCTCTCTTATTGTGGGTTCCGGCTCTTTCTGGACTGACTGATTGGAGGCGGGATGGTGGAGGTCTAAGCACCACACTGAGTCCGGAACTCAGGAGTGGGGGCTTGGAGTCCAAGTTTGGATGGGGACCTGGACACCTTGACAGGAGAGTGGTGGGTTAGTCTTGCTTGTGCTTGGGATACAAGCGAGGTGTGTGTTTTAGCCTACCCAGCTGGGCTACATTGATTCGTGAATCGCCGTGTAATACGGTACGACTTGTCTACGATCTAGCACCGTAGTAAGAACTGGAAGATGAAAGATGGTGAAATGGATTTGATTGCTTCAACTCTTGCTTGAAAGTAGAACATGTGCTTACATAGAATGATTAGCTAATGAACTAATCAGGACCGCTAATAAGAAATATACATAAGGATTCACTACTAGTAATGCTTTTTGCAAAAAGGAAATTTAGCAAACCATAAAGCCTATCATATACTTTAGAGTCGGAAAATTATTCTCACTAGTCGGGTAAGTCTTGAGAGTACATTGTGTACTCAGGGTTTATTTACCCCTGTTGTAGGTGCAGCTTAAGGAGTACCTGTTGTGTAGAGGATTCTTCTGGTGGGCACAGACGGATTCTTGTATCTTATCGTTAGATGTTTATTTTAATTCCGCTATTTAAATTCCGCACTCTGAACTTGGTGTTGTAACAATAAATTTCTGAGAACTCTTGTTGTATGAAATAGACTAAGTATTGTAAACTCGTTCTCATTATTGGATCCTGCAGAAAAAAAACGTGGATGGTTCGAGTTCTCCTTTGGGGTGTACTCGACGGAACCGGCCGATGTTGCCAGCTTTCGGGGTGCTTAATGTCTGGTGGAAGACGAGCGCCTCCAGCGCGTCTATTTCGGGCGGTTCTGCGACAAAGACATTCCATGTGCTTTCTCGACACTCGAACATCATCGACGAGCACAAGAACACAAGAAGCAGTGAAGGCAGGGGTGCAAATAAGAGAAATGCAAACATATAATGATGGTGCAAAACAAACCAATCATAATTCATTAAGAGAAATAAACACAGATAAGTGGTGGTCAAATCAAACCAATCTTGTGCAAATCTAGTTGCAGTGGGTGAATTCACAATTCAAAAATAAATTCGTAAGAGGTCTATACATTGGAACAAATTTATCGGTTCATATATCCAAGTAGATTCTACTCCTAATATTACATATTCTAGCTACCATACAAGTCCATTTTACATGCCCTGACTTGGCACCAGCACCTCGTGATCCCTTATGCTCCCAAAGGAAGAACATCTCCTTGAATTGCCTGTGTCTGAACTTCTCATGGCCTGAAAGCAGATGCTAATGCACACCACCTCGTAGAGTGGAATTTCATTTTCCCTGAGCAATTATTAACAGAAGACAAGTTCACAATTTTGCACTTAGTGCAAGACTGCAAACCATCCCTTGCATATGTAATAATGACATCTCGGATGTCTGCTCCAGCAAGTCCCGTTCCTTGCTGAGCTTAATCTGCACCCACAACATGTGGCCCTTTGATCAGAGAAATCCAAACATGTGGCCCAATCATTTATTTATTTTTTTAACTGAGGAGTGAGGAGCAATTATCTCTTATTTGAAAAGTCTAGGCTGAACTGAGTTAATTCTAAAATGCTATCTTGTTTTAACAAAGCTAACAGGTGCATTGCCATACATGGAACAAATACAAGTGAAGAACCCTCAGTGACAGCTAATTGTAATGGCTTGCCTGTATGCAGTATCCATGCAACTGAAAATTCATATATAATACATATAACCCCTCCGGGATTACCCCTCCTTGTTTCTAAAAAAAATCCATGTATGGTCATATCCATGCAACTGAAAATTGCTGGTCAATTTAAACTGCTATTTTGCTCATAGAATATAAATTGCTCTAGTTATCAATCTTTAATCCAGGTTGTTGCGCTGTCAGAGGAAAAACATTAAAAGCAGAAAATAAAAGTCCCCAATTTTTACATGAGAAAATATACTTCAAAGATGTTGAGATGATGACCTGCAATTCCATATTTCCCAAACTCACCAATAGCAGCGTGGCAGCAGGTAGAGAGCAGCAGCACCCTCAAGTCTCCTCTACATCGAGCAATCAGAGAGAGCAGCAGTCAGAGAGTGGGACGTGCACTCTATTATCTTCTATGTGCACTCAATTAATATGACAATGCTTATTCTAGGAAAGTAGTGTGACCGTGCTAACGCTACGGTAAAATACAAAACACAGCATACA
Source organism: Miscanthus lutarioriparius (assembly GCA_904845875.1). Taxonomy (NCBI): domain Eukaryota; kingdom Viridiplantae; phylum Streptophyta; class Magnoliopsida; order Poales; family Poaceae; genus Miscanthus; species Miscanthus lutarioriparius. The sequence goes on from CAJGYO010000018.1 coordinate 42,347,317, forward strand.
TAAGTCATCAGTTCCACATGGTGGTGAGAACAGCCACGTAAATTTTAGTCAACTAAAATACTATTGATAAAAAACAAACCTATCTCTTGGATCCCCTGATGCTATACATTGGACCTTCACATAATCAGTAGGATCCATGCTACCTCCTTTCTTGGTATCTAGCCTCACATAGCTTGAGGCATGCCAAGTTAAGGTTGACACAATATAAGCCATTTTTGTGGACCCACCATCATTTCCCATTCCGATGCCTTCTGCCTTCAGTAATTGAGCCACAAGTGCTAGGAAATGACCGGGCAGTGCAGTCTTCAGACCCTCTTTCTGTGCGATGGTTGTGACCTTGTCAATACCAGATATTTTGTTAGCACTAAAGATACCAGAAACAAGAAGGCCGCTTGAGTCCCCAACCTCATCATGCTGTTGAAAAACTAAAAAAAAAAAAAAATACACTAACAGAGCCAATCACATCTACCAATATATGAGAATTTGAGTAGCAGCCATGGTCCCACTGATTAGTTACAACCTACCCCTGTACTGAAACAATTTGACTCATTCTACAGAGACAAATCGACGAAGCAAAGCATGCCAGTGTGAAGAAACTCCATAAATAAAAAATTGTACAATAACAACCATTATTACCGAAGCACTCCACTAATGATCACAACGCTGAAAAGTTGTGCAAATTTTACGTCAGTAAATCCAATCGCATTCAACAATATGCTGAAATTTAGCACCCGGCCATGTTGCCAGTGATGAACTGATGATAAACAAAATCGATAAAGGTGGGTATAGAACGACGATAACCAAACAAAATATAGCCACGATTAGCAGAAAATTCACGAGGACCAACCCACTCGCTGCCGTTGGCAGGGACGACATCCATGTGCATGCCGACGAAGGAGGCAACGCGGCCGGGGACAGTGCCGGGGTAATCGAATCATAAATAAATTAATCGTATCGCAGGGGGACAGAAAGGGAAACCGAAGAATTATGAACTTGCAAAGAGCTGTATGGTTGTATAGACCTGCCACATCAGACAGCATAAGTAGCTTCGAATTGACAGCTTTGAACCGCTCTCCTCACAACCAATCTTGGCTCACCATCGTTACCTCTGTATGTCAAAAGAATGAAAACAAATGAGAAGTGGCCAATGCCCTTGTTTTGTTTACAGAGCTAATTTCTGTTTCTTGTAAGATTCAAATCAACTCATTTGTGGTCCGGTGCTGACCTGCGTGTTGCTGTGGAGCCTACCTCGGTGCTCCGGAAGACAGACCTTGGTCGGCACCGGAGGTGCTCGCTGTTCCCATCCCTCGACCTTGGCCTCCACGTCCGTCATGGACGTCGGGGCCTGGGGGTGCTGCCGCTGTTAGATCGAGGCCGCCTTCGTGGTCGCATCGCTCCCCGTCGCAGTCGACGAGACCCCCGTGCCCCGTGCAGGTGTGGGCATGTGCCCATGCCCTCGCGCGCGCGAGAGAGATGGAGAGCGAGGACGCCGAGAAGCGACGCACGGAGCCACCGAGAAGGCTAGATGGGGGTTCCCCAGCTCTACGCGGCCGGCGGTGGCGCGCCCAGATGCGGCGGTGGCGCGGCCTGCTGCGGACAGGTGTGGGCGAGGATGGGGCGCGTGTGGTGGCGGCGTGGCCTGGTGCGGGCGGGCGCGGGCGCAGGGTGGGCGCGATGGGGAGCGCGGCCAGAATCGCGGGCTTTATTTTCTTCCCGGAGCGAGTTTTCTTTCCTTGCAAGGGAGACGGACGGGCGTAGGGGCACGTGCGGCCGCGGTGCGGAGCGAGGTTTCTTTCCTGCCCGGAGCGACTTTTCTTTCCTGCACGGGGAGACGAACATGGACCCAGTTGGAACGTCGCACCAAAACGGTGGATAGCTAACATTTTGTACTAAAACACATGGATCGCACGATAAGATAACAATACTGTGAAATTAAATACCGACGTTAAAGTGACATTTAATCTAAAAGGCAAAGTTCGTGAAATTAACACAATCACGGAGAGCGCGGCGTCTCAGACTCACAAAGTTCGTGGACGCTTCAGCCATCTAGGTCATGCCCGTGCGTTGTAACGGGAACAAATAATACCATAAGAACCTTAAGTTTGAACATGTGTTGTACTATTACAAAATATGATTTTTTGAGCTTGTGATGTTTGTGACATTCGGTTTGCCAACCATTGCTACTAACGTAAGTCTCAAATTGACTGAATTCATCAAAACATGTAGTTATACATTGGCATCACTGAGGGTTGGCTCCGCCTCGCCCGACGTCTGAGGGCTGGCTCCGCCTCGCCCGACGGCTACACCCTGTTCCTTCATAAATACGAGCATAGGGTACGACAAGACATTCGAGTCCACCGCAGTACCGAGGGCCATGCCCTGCATGCCTGCAGGAAGGTACTGTCAGGATACGATGGGCCGGGCGCTTTAGGTCCTTTCCGACCTGACAGAGCTCGAACAGTGTTGTAGGCACCGACTTTGGTCCCACAGTATTGTAGGCGCCGCCATCAGCCCTCGGACGTGGATACTAACATGAGCATACGACAACCACTACAATCCAAGACAGAGTCCACATCATCCACAGTGACGGACATATGGTCACTTCCCCGCCTACTTCCCGAAGGGTCACAGCTCGGCTCTCTGACGCGCCCACTTGCTCAAAGAGGCCAGGGCGCGGCCGTATGAGGATCAACGAACACGCCATTCCTGGCACGGTGTGCCATGTTAGTAGGGCAGGCACAGGGGAAAAGGAAGACTTAGCTCCCTCGAAGGACCTTCTCTACCTTTGGTTTTTTCCTCTTTCTCCCGTCTGTAACCCTTACTCCCCCCTTGGTCTATAAAAGGGAGGGCAGGGCACCCCATTAAGGGGACCGATCGTTCTTGACACACAAGACACAGCCAAGCAGCAATCGAGCTCTTAGCGTCCTTTTGACCTTTCCATCAGAGACTTGGGACTCGTCCCTCTCTCGACCGTTTGTACCCCCTACTACGAACCTTTTTCGGTACTAATAACACTAGCAGCAGCAAACTGGACGTAGGGACATTCTGCCTGAACCAGTATAAACCTTGTGTCCTTTAGTACACCATCCGAGCCTAACGCGCAACAATTATAAATTCACTAGCCGGTGTTTGTTCAAAACACCGACAGTTGGCGCGCCAGGTAGGGGCCTTTGCGCGTTCAAAATCAGGCCTCTAATGGCTATCCACGCAATCGACTGGGTCCCAGGCGCACACGTGTGTTTTTGGTGACATGGACTTCATCATCACGGTGGGAGGAGAGTTGGCGTTGGCCCACGTCGCCATCCATTCTCTCCCCTCCATCGACTTTAGCTACAGGAGGCTTGAGCGCCAGCCCGGCGTCTCCCTCGGACCCTAGCTGTCCAGGGAGGACCCACGCCGCCTCACCCTCTCTCTGGAACACTCCGCACGGAGCACCTTGATGGCGCTTCCGTTCGGTCTCCGCAACGCCGTGGCGACCATAAGCCACCTTGTAGCACAGCGCGCGATCCTGTCTCCTGCGAACAACGAGTTCGTGGGGATGATCGAAAGCGTCATGGAATCCCTCCATGGCCTCCTCATGGAGGGGCCAGGGTTAGACTCTGGCTCTGACTCCAGCAGGGGGAGCCATCACCCCTCCAGAGAATGTTTCATGGCGGAAACCCCTGAGGGACACGTCGAAAGCGTCTCCACGGAGGAGACTACTCTGGTAGGCAACCTCGGTGGCGGAACCGAAGGGGGGACAGCGGCCCTGCCTCATGTAGGGGTGGAACAGCTGAGAGCCCAAAAGCGGGAGATAGATGAAGCCGGACAATAGCTTGTTCGGGAGTACGCGGAGGTCGATCAGGAGATCAATCGTCGTGGAAACGGTGGGCGCGCATACGCCGTGGCCCGTGACGTAAACCGAAGGATCATCGCTGATGATGAAACCCTTCCTCGCTTCACTCGGGCAAGCCAGAACATCACCGCCGCAACGGCCTTGCTTCATGGCCTTCCAGAGGCCGCAACGCCCGAGGATCATCGGGCCCACCACGAAATACACACGCTGCTCAAGCGTGCGGCAGCGCAGCAGGCGAAAAGCTTGTTGTCCCAGCGACGCAAGCTCGATACCAGCCAGCGTACGTCCTCGGTGCGTCCCATCAGGGACGCATCAGTCCACCAAGCACCACAAGGTGGCAGGTAGCGCGCTGCGACCTAGATACAATAGCGTCTCGGTCGCAACCGCGACGCACGCAGCACCATCGATGCCCGCAGACGCACCTACAGTGACCCAAGAGAAGGAGCCCGCCACGGCTATCATCCTTGATGCGGAGGACGCTACGACAACGGAGAGGATCGAAGCCTAAGCCCTGGCCTGCCAGGGCCTCAGGCCTTCAGCCGACACATCCTCAATGCTACATTCCTTCCAAGGTATCGACTAGCTACCAATATCCCTAAATACTCTGGGGAGACAAACCTCGGACTTTGGCTTGAAGACTATCGGCTTGCCTGTCAAGCCGGCGGTGCGGATAATGATGACTTCATTATCCGCAACCTTCCACTGTTCTTGGCTGATTCGGCATGAGCGTGGTTGGAACACCTACCATCCAACGTAATCCAGAGTTGGGCGGACCTAAAAGAGATCTTTGTGGGAAACTTCCAGGGCACGTACAAGCGCCCTGGGAACCCATGGGACCTCAAGAACTACCGTCAGAAGGCCGATGAGACCCTCCATGGGTACATCTGACGCTTCTCCCGGCAGTGCAACAAGCTCCCTAACGTTGCCGACGCCGATGTAATAAGAGCCTTCCTGTCCGGGATGACCTGCTAGTCTTTGGTTCATAAGCTTGGACGCAAGGGCCCACGAACCACCAAGGAACTCCTGGACATCGCCACCAGCCATGCCTCAGGAGAGGAGGCGGTCGGAGCGATCTTCGATTGCCTCGAGGGCAAGGCAAGGTGGGATGAGGGTGTCAGTGAAGGCACCTCTAATCGTTCTACCAAAAGGAAGAACAAGAAGCAACGGCACGAGGACTCGCTCGTGGCCACCGCTGATCGTAAGGGTGGTTGGAAGCCCACGAAGGGCACTCCGAACCACTTCAAAAAATTACTCAAGAGGTCGTGCCCGAACCATGCCTTTCCCGTAAAGCATCTGCTCGAGGACTGTAGCCTCATGCGGAAGTTCTTGTCCGGAAGCTCCAACAAAGGGGAGCAGGGGAAGGAACCTGCCCCCATTGCGGATGACACCGAGGAGAAGGACGATGACTTTCCAACACCGGATGGCTGCCTTATGATCTTTGGAGGCTCAACGGCCTACGACTCCAAACACCGCCAAAAGGTCGCACGCTATGAAGTCTACACGGCCCAACCGGCCACGCCTCCCTTCCTCTAGTGGTCAGAATCCACCATAACCTTCGATTGGACCGGCCATCCGGATACCATCCCACACCCAGGGAGATATCCGCTTGTGGTCGACCCGATCATCGGCCCAAAGCGACTCACCAAAGTACTATTGGACGGAGGCAGCAACCTCAACATCATGTACGCCAAGATGCTCGACGTGATGGGCGTCGACCGGACACACCTCCGTCCAACCTGAGCGCCTTTCCACGGCATCGTGCCTGGGAAGCAGGCCATGCCACTCGGACAGATCGATCTGCCCATTACCTTTGGGGATTAGTTCAATTATAGGACTGAGACCCTCACCTTCGAGGTGGTTGGGTTCCCTAGAACCTTCCACGCCATCCTAGGATGACCCTGCTATGCGAAGTTCATGGCCGTCCCCAACTACACATACCTCAAGCTAAAGATGTCGGGCCCCACAGGGTCATCACCGTCGGCACCTCCTTCCAGTGGGCCTACGAGTGCGAGGTCAAGTGCTGCGGCCATGCCACAGCAATCGTCGCCTCCGGGGAACTCGCCGCCCTCAAGGAGGAGGTCCGAAGAAGCGCCCGATGCAAAGAAATCGACCGGGTTGTTTGAATCAGCAGAGGGCTCCAAGGGGGTCCTCATAGATCCCAGTAGCTCGAGGGTAAAATGGTACGCATTGGTACCACGCTTTCCTCCAAATAGGAAAGCGCGCTCGTCGACTTCCTCCATGGCAACAAAGACATCTTTGCATGGAAACCCTCGGATATGCCAGGCATTCTGAGAGAGGTCGCGGAGCATACCTTGAAAATCCATCTTGGCTCCAAGTCGGTGAAGTAACGCATGCGTCACTTTGATGAGGAAAAGCGCAGGGCCATCAGTGAAGAGATAGCAAAACTGTCGGCCGCCGGATTCATTAGGGAAGTACACCACCCAAAGTGGTTAGTTAATCCCATTTTTGTGCAAAAGAAGAGCGGGAAATGGAGGATGTGCATAGATTGTATGGGTCTCAACAAGGCGTATCCAAAGGATCCGTTTCCTTTGCCACACATAGACCAAATAGTTGACTCTACCTCAGGGTGCGAAACCCTCTACTTCCTTGATGCCTATTCCGGCTACCATCAAATCACGATGAAAGAGTCCGACCAGCTCATGATGTCTTTCATCACCCCCTTCAGATCATTCTGCTATGTCTCAATGCCGTTCGGTCTGAAGAACACTGGGGCTACATACCAGCGCTGTATGCTCAAATGCTTCAGGGACCTCATCGGACGGACCGTTGAGGCCTACGTCGATGACATCGTAGTTAAGTCCAAATGGGCTGACCACCTCATCGCCGATCTTGAGCAAACCTTTGCGAAACTCCTGGCGAATAGCATCAAACTCAATCCCGAGAAGGGCGTTTTCGGGGTCTCGAGGGGCATGTTGCTCAGCTTCATCGTCTCCGAGCGTGGCATCGAAGCCAACCCGGAGAAAATTTTAGCCATCACAAGGATGGGTCCAATTCAGAATAGAAAGGGGGTTCAACGGATCACAGGGTGCCTCACCGCCCTCAGCCGATTCATCTCACGCCTCGACGAATGAGGTCTCCCCCTTTATCGACTCCTAAAGAAAGCCGACCGCTTCGAGTAGACATCCGAGGCCCAGGAGGCACTTGATATGGTCAAACTACTTCTAACAAGGCCCCCGATCCTAGTTCCTCCAAGTGACGGAGAATCCCTCCTGCTATACATAGCGGCCACCACGCAAGTGGTCAGCGCCGCCCTGGTAGTAGAGCGGGAGGAAGAGGGGCACGCTCTCAAGGTACAACGCCCTGTGTACTTCATCAGCGAGGTACTATTCGACTCCAAGACCAGCTACTCCCAAATCCAGAAGCTCCTGTATGCCGTCCTCATCACCAAGAGGAAGCTATGCCACTACTTTGAATCACACACCATGATGGTAGTGACGTCGTTCCCCCTCGGCGAGGTCGTCCAGAGCTAGGATGCCACGGGAAGAACCGCAAAGTGGGCACTCAAGTTGATGGATCAAGGCATCACATATGCCTCCCGAATGGCGATCAAGTCCTAGGTGTTGGCTGACTTCATCGCGGAATGGACCGAGGTCCAGACACCATCGGCGGTCGTCGATCAAGAGTACTGGATGATGTACTTCAATGGATCACTGATGAAGAAGGGCACCGACCGAGGCTGGTCTTCGTATCACCCCTCGGGGTCCGCATGAGGTACATGGTTCGGCTCCATTTCCCCTCATCAAATAATGTGGCTGAGTATGAAGCGCTCATCAACGGCCTATGAATCGCTATGGAGTTGGGCATCCGATGCCTCGACATTCGAGGTGACTCCCAGCTGGTCATCAACCAAGTCATGAAGGAGTCCAGCTACCACGACGCCAAGATGGCTACGTACTATCAGGAGGTCCGATGGCTGGAGGACAAATTCGATGGCCTCGAACTCAATCACATCCCAAGGCACCTCAACGAGGCGGCCGACGCACTTGCAAAAGCAGTGTCCGGTCGAGAGCCGGTGCCAACGGGCGTCTTTGCCAGTGACCAACATAAGCCCTCAGTATTCTACGAAGGGTTGGAATGGGCCGACGATGGCCTCGTCTGGTCCAGCCCCGAGGGCTGACCAACCGACGGCTCCCTTCGGCCTTGAGGTCATGGAGCTTGAAGAGGATCCGGCGATAGAGCCTGACCCTCGGGTGACTGGAGAACACTCTACCTCGACTACCTCCTCCGTGACATGCTGCCGATGGACAAGATAGAAGCTCGACGGCTCGCACGTCGTGCCAAGTCCTTCGTTCTTATAGAAGGCGAACTCTACAAATGGAGCCACATCGGGATCCTACAGCTCTGTATCCTCGTCGAACAGGGGAAGCTTCTGCTGAGCAATATCCACGGTGGGGTCTGCAGTCACCACGCCGCGCCCAGAACCTTGGTTGGGAACACATTCTGATAGGGCTTCTACTGGCCCACTGCAGTAGCCGATGCCAAGCAGGTCGTACGCACCTGTGAAGGGTGCCAGTACTACGATCGACAAACCCACCTCCCGGCCTAGGCACTCCAGATGATCCCCATCACGTGGCCCTTCATGGTCGGGGATCTTGATCTGGTTGGGCCTCTCAAGAAGGCACCCGGGAGCTACACCCACTTGCTTGTCACCATAGACAAGTTCACAAAATGGATCGAAGCTCGGCCGATCCCCGTAATCAAGTCCGAGCAAGACATGTTGTTCTTCCTCGACATCATCCATCATTTCGGAGTATCGAACTCCATCATCACGGACAATGGCGCACAATTCACCGGTAAGAAATTCATTCGATTCTACGATGAACAACACATCCGTGTCGATTGGGCCATCGTCGCGCACCTCCGAACGAATGGGTAGGTTGAGCATGCAAATGGCATGCTCCTATAGGGCCTCAAACCCAGAATCTTCAACCGGTTGAATAAATTCAGCCTGTGCTGGGTTGCTGAGCTCCCTGCGGTGCTCTAGAGCCTGAGGACAACTCCTAGCCGGGCCACCGGCTACACGCCTTTCTTCATGGTCTATGGCTCCGAGGCTATCCTCCCAACCGACCTTGACTATGGAGCGCCAAGAATCAGTAGCATACGACGAGCAGGGAGCCGAGGCATCCCACGAAGACGCCATGGACCAGCTAGACAAAGCTCGCAACACGCCCTCCTCCGTTCGGCCAAGTACCAGCCGACGCTGCATCGATACCATAGCCGATGGGTGTGGGACCGAGCCTTCAACTTCGGTGACTTGGTTCTCCGCCTCGTGCAGAGCAACAAGGACCTTCACAAGCTCTCCCCGCCCTAGGAGGGACCATACGTCGTCGCGAAGGTACTCTGGCTAGGCGCCTACAAGTTGCAAACCATCGACGGAAAGGTCTTCACCAACGCCTGGAACATTGAGCAGCTACGTCGTTTTTACCCTTAAATAAACGCATACCTTTTCTTATCAGTTTTTGTCTTAAAAAATTCCCGATCTTTAGTGACATCCGACCCCTACAAAGTGCGAAGGGTTGGACCTCACTTGGGGGCTGATATAAGTACATTTACCTTACAAACACTCTCTGTGTTAACTTGCAAACATTCTCTATGTTTTCCCTCTTTTCTCATGGTAAGTCCTAAAGGCTAGAATTTCGGGAACAAAGATATGAGTATAATTGGTAGGACTACGGGAAACCCATGCCCCAGCGGCTACGGCCTCCTTGCTCACCATCGTGATTAGAGTTGGCTCTCCGCACTCCATGTTTTTTGCGACCTTAACTATGAGAAGGGTCGGAAGGCACCAAACCTCTTTTACAAAAAGAGGGAGAAAAGTTGAAAAGCTGTTTGCCGTAACAAAAGTTGAAAACTTATTTATTTTTCGCACAAATTCATTGCTTACAAAGTAATTTCATCACGAAAAGGACTGATGTATTCATAAATACAGAAACTTTTCACTCGGGTGCTCCCCCACAAACTTATTCGACACAGTTCTACTATGAGTACTTCTACTATGAGTACTACTACATTGGTGACGTGCGCCATGCTCTCCATTGGTGACGTCCCGAGCATCGCTCGGCGGCGCATGAGATCCTCGAGGGCGCCATCATGATTCGCAATGTCGAGCACGGGGCGTCCGGACTACGATCATGATTGTGGTGCGTCCTCGGGGGCGCCCAGGAAGCGCCATCATGATCAGCCACAACCCTAACAACGGCACCTCGTTCGAAAATCGACCCCTTCAGGGCAAAGGTGTACGCCATCGTGATTAGCCGCAACCCTAACAATGGCGTCTCAACGGGGGGTGTTTCCCATCGAAGAAAGGCCGCCACGAATACCGGCAAAACCGACAACACTTAGCACCCTCTAGTGCACCTCCTCGTGAGCGGTAACCCGGAGTTCGGTGGAATCGGCCCCTTCTCTGGATTAATTTTGGGCCCACTTTGGCCCATTAGGATGTTACAAAAGGCTGCCGACACCTTCTCATCTACGTTGGATGACCTCCATCTCGACATCATGTCCGGATTCACGAGTGGATCTGTGAGTTTTTCTCTCCCTGACATTACCCTCTCTCACTTAGGAACCGCTGCGACGCATGAACGCATTCGGTGGAAAGAAAGGAGAAGTGGTAGCGACTCAGAAGCAGGCGAAGGACTAGGACAAGAACTCCCCTCCCCTCCCTATTTAAGGAAGAGAGCAGCTGAGGAAAGGCAAAAGGTTGGGACGAAAAACCCTCTTCCTTCCCCTATGCAATGCAGATGGGAAATCGATGCTGACGAGAATCTAAGGGGACGCGCCTGGACCGACGGGACGCGCTCTGATCAATGAGACGTCTCCTGGTCAAAACAGGATGTTGCCTGGGCATGGCCCACCACTACCGCACGCTGGACGCGAGAATCAAGGCGCACCCGCATGCAGCCGACTCTCCGCTTCCCTAGGCAAGACCATGGAAACGACCCGATGATGGAACCCCCATCTAGGGGGGCCCAATGGGCCTCCTGGGTCGATCGGATGGCCTAGGTAAAACAACGAATGAACGACCGCTGAAAGATAAGCACCTCTGTTTACTTACTTTATGTGTTAAATTCATTACCGAGTGTCCGACCCTAGCAACGGTAGGGGCACGGACATTGCTCGGGGCTACCGAGGGTGTCTACTTGTTTAGACATCCTCATTGCCTAACCCCTCCTTACATTTAAAAACCAGAGACGTGGGGTGTAGGTGTGAAACTTTGAGTAAAACTGGATGAACCGCTAGACCCTACGCCTCGGCGGCTACGATGTTGTTGTTCACCAGCATAATCGAATTCAGTTCCCCGTACCCCAAGTTTTTGCATCTGCCTTTTCAAGAAGGGTTCGGAGGGGTCTACCTGCAGAATCTCCTTCAAGGAGAACCTGTTAGGTCGCTTAAAGTCAATCGAACGGCTCGAATCGCCATCGAGAGACAAAAACAAAAAATTGCGATGCTCGTGCAGGTCACGCCAGCCCCATCGCAAACGTCAGACTCAAACCCCACGCGGACATGTCTGGTAAAGAGCTTCTCATCGCTCATACCACCGAGGTAACATTATCGACCCCCGCTTTTGTTTCAATTAAATTGTACATTAACGCCATCATCCAAATGTTGCATATGCGATCTTCGCATCTCAACACGTCGTGTCGCGCCACAAAGTGGCGCCCGCCTCATTCGATATGAGCGGCAACTGACTGAGGTTCGAAGGACGTCCCGCGAAGGGCTCGAGGACGCCTCGCGTCAAACAGAGCTAGGGGAGAAAAATCGTGACGAGCTCTAGCGGCCTTGCCCGACCCCGCTCAGAAGCGGACAGGGACATCTCGACCTTTCTCGTTCGATCCTAACCTCAAGCCAAACACATAGAATCTCCATCGAGGAGAGGCCAACGGGCCACCTGAGCCTACCGAATGGCTCGGGCATCTGCTGGGAGGCAGGTTAAGAAGTAGTGGAATGCCACATGAGGGCTCTGCCGACCCCGTCAACGAATGATGGACTCAGATTCCACACGAACATACCCGTTAGCGAGCTCATTGAGCACAACACTCGAGCCGTCGAGGCAAGTGTCGTCAACTCAGCCCCTTCGGTTGTGGAAACCGAGGATGGGGTGACGAGCAAAACACGGCCGACCCCTATCAGACCCTAAGCGGCTCGGGGGCTCGAGCCGCTCGATCTAAGATTGAGAAACCGAGGTTCGAAGGCTGACCCGCGAAGGGTCCGAGGCCACCTCATGTCAAACAAGAGCTAGGGGAGAAAACATAGATGAGCCTCAGTGGCCTTTGCCCAACCTGCATTGACGCGTATAGGGTCATCTCAACCTTCTAAGTTCAATCCAGCCTCTTGTCGAGGCCATAGATTCCCCATTGAGGGGGAATCTATTGGAAGGCAGGTCAAGGAGCAACAGAATGCCACCCGAGGGCTTTGCCGACCCTGTCACATAGCAACGGGATTGGATTCTATCCGAACATCCCCGTTAGCGAGCTCATCCCCGTCACTTGAGCCATCAAGGCAAGTAACGCCGCCTCAACCCCTCTAGTTGCGAAAAATTGCGGATAGGGTGACAGTCACAAAACAAGCCGGCCCTTGACCAAACCCTCACCATGCGTGGGGGCTCGGGGAAGGCCGGGCAAGCAATGAGACCAAACGCACGGTCATGGAACAATCGCCAAAATCCTAAGTAAGGGGTACGTACAAATACAAGGGTAAGATTTGTAGCCCTCGCTTCGGTCTCCAGTGACGTCCGGCCCCAGCGACCGCAAGGGGTCAGATCTCACTCAAGGGCTAATAAAGGTATGAATACCTCCTTGTTTTGAAATAGTCGTTGCATCAGACCTTTTTCTCATGGTAAGACTGGCGGCAAGGTTTGTGGGAACAGATAAACGAGCACGCCAGGTAAGACAGCAAAAAGCCCATGCCCCGACGGCCATGGTAACTTTGCTCACCAGCTTAATCGAAATTTCCCCTTATACACCTCGGGCCCTATGTTCTTAGCAAATGGAAGGGTTAGATCGCATAAACCTTTTTTTCAATTGCAAAAGGGAAGAAAGTAAACTCAAATGAACGAAACAAAATTATGAAATGAAACGAAACAAAACTGTTTTTAGGACACAAAAGTACCGACACTTGTCCACATATTACAGATAAATGTTTATCAAACTTATTCAACTAACTACTTCCTCGAAGGGAGAACCATGTCTTTCAATCTGTTCGCCAGGTTCCGCGCAATGGGAGTTACCGCCTTCTCAATCGCATCCAGCTCGAAGTTTTCGTAGCCAGGCGCGAAGCCGAGGCTCATTACCTCCAAGTTGATTTCCTAATCATAATGAGACTAGGAAACACTAAAGGCTTGGGTGATCCTAGCATGAAAGGCGTGTTCCTCAAGCTAGCCCACCCGCGTCGTGATATCTGCAGCACGGGCCGCAAGTGAGTTGGTTTCCTCCGGCTGCGCCACCCCCAGTCATCGAAGACCACCTCGACGGCGGTGCGCAGAAGATCGTGCTCGTCACTCTTGGCCTAAAGAGTCCCCTGCACCTTAGCAAGCTCCATGCCCAGCCTAGCAAAGATGCTCTCGGCGTCCAGCCTTTGGGTCACCGTGACTCCAAGATGCACCCGGAGGGAGCTGACCACCTGACGCTCCTTGTCGTGCTCTCGGACGGCCCGGTCGCGCTCCTCGCGGACCATGCTGTGCTTTGAGTGGAGTCTCTCCATGGTCTGGTGTAGCTCGTCTCGCTCCCTGCGCAGCCGGGCAATCACCTCGGCATCCTAATCCGCCCTCTGTTGCAGTGTCGTGGACCTGTCCTCGGCTTTTAGCTTGAGATTCCGCTCCATCTCTAGCTCATCCAGGAGTTTGACGGCCCACTGGCTGGCCTCGACATCCTTTTAGAGTAGCTCATCCTGCTCCTTTCGGAACCTGGTGGCCGCCTCCTCATCCTTCTGCACTCTCGCCGACAGATCCTGGAACATCTCATGGATCTCCTCCGCGTCCCGACGCGCCTCAGCTTCCTGCTATTGGGCAGCAGCAAGCTGGGCGCCCACATCTTTGAGCAGCCGGGCCTCCTCAGTGAGACGGTCTCATTCCACCTTCTGCTCGTGGAGGAACCATGATTTCTCCTGGCTACGAGTAATGAGGGACTAAAGAGAAGACTAGTGTCAAAAATATGAAAATACATGAAGAAAGAAGAGTGCGAAAGGAAAGATCAAGTGGATACCCGGCCATTGGGAACGATGACATCACGCAGGATGACCTTGGCCTGATCTAGGACATCCATCATCGCTGAGATCCCTTCGTCAAGACTCCCCCGCTCTACGCTCTTGGTAGCATCGTCGAGCGAGAAAAGGGTCGAAGTTGGATCTCGGGGATCCATCCACTAGAGCGGCAGCTTGCCATGTGCGGGCGAATGGCTGCCCCCGACATTAGGGCCGAGGGCGACCTCCCGCTGGTCCTCTCCACCACCGCCATGGTGCCCAAGGACCCTCCGGCCCACCACGGGCTCCATCGCTTGGCGCGGTCCCCTCGGACACCACCGTGGCTGCGTCCGGCTGCTCTTGGCTTGGCACGGTCACGGCCACCTCCGCTTGAGATGCTGGGGCCTCGACTTGTGGTGCCATGCCCACCACAGAGGGTGCCACAAGCATGGGCGGCAGCCCCGTCCGCTCCCATGTAGGCGGCGGTGTCACCACTGCCGCCGTTTGCTCGGCAACCCCCGAGGGCGCCTCTTAGCCCCGACGCCTGCTTGACCCACCGAGGGCACGGGCGCCACCGCGGCGGTGCCTAACCGGCTGACGAGGCCACAACATCGGCTCCGCTCCTGCCCGAAATAGGAGCGATGTCGGGCAACGGTACCCGTACCGCCTGAAGAGCAACACTCTTCTTGGGCACCAGCACCAAAGAATAGCCCCGTCGCAAGAGTCTGCAAGAGGTAAATGGCATAAGGCCAAACAGAAGAATAGAAAAATAGAAAAACACGAAAAAACAGAGGAGTCGGTGACTTACTTTGGCGCTGTTGGGCGGTAGGAACGTTTTGGGGATGAACCCCCAGTTTCCTGCTCCAACTCATCCAGCGGGACCGCTTCGAGCATGCCCCCTACTCTCAGGGAGAGGGTCTCGCCTCCCTTGTCTCCGAGGGCATGGCGACGAGAGCCACCCCTCTCTGTCGGTACCTCGGGCATGGCAACAAGTCCGCCCGCCCCCATCGGCTCGTGGGGCGCGGCAGCGGAGCCGCCCCCCTCCATCAGCACCTCGGGCGTAGCGGCGGATCCGCCTCCCCCCATCCACCGATCCTCCATCGGCACCCCGGGTGCGGCGGCTAATCCATCGGCTCCTACCGGTCCCGAGGACGGGTCGATGATTTGGCCCATCTCCATCGGCCGCACGGACTCACTTCCCCCCACGTGGAACGGGAAGGGTCCTTATGTAGACAATTGGGTGCTCGTCAGCAAATCCTTGCCCTCCAGGACATCCCAATCCACATCGGCACCAACCTCATTAAAATCCTCATCATCGTCATCATTGCCTATCTCCTCTCCTCTATCCTGTGCTTGTTGCTTCCGTAGCATCTTCTTCTTCTTGAGCTCCCTCGTCCTCCTATCTCACTCGGCCGCAGTGCGACTCGCTATCGCCAAGATTTAGTCCTTTGGCAGCGGAGCTGGGCTATCCCCAAGGATGAGTCTCTTTGGCTGGTCCCGCTATCCCAAGGTCAGCATCAAGGGGTCAAAAATTCAAGTAAAGAGGAGGCACGGGAAAAGGGAACTTATGAAATCAATGAACCCCGGCTCCGGCCGCATTGGGGGGTGCCCCGACACCGGATACATGAAATCAAGGACAACACCACCGTTGTCCTTTGAAGGCTCCATCACCTCCTTGATCTGCTACGCCACTTCGGTGGGGGGAGCTCTTCGTCGATGAGCGCTGTCCCTTCAGGCGATGCCCTGGGCGCCATTAGGAACAAGGGGAGCGTGCGGCTCATCAGTGGTGCCACCCTCCGCGTATGGTATTCACCGATGATCCCCGATCCCTTCATGCCCCTCTCCTTCAAAATTTGGAGGGCGGCGAGATGGTCCTTGATCCTCTTCTTATCTTTGTCCGAGACACCCAACTTCCATGACCCTGGGACCTCTTCGATGACGCGCCTGGAGAACACCGGCAAGGGGGCGGCCGCGTCATCCTTGACATAAAACCACTGCGAATGCCACCCCTTGTTGGAGGTCGACAAACGCATCGACGGGTAGTTGTTCACCCGGTTGTTGCGCAGATGAATGCTGGCACATCCCATCGGCATGCTCAGCTCTTGCTTCCCAACCCGCTTCTTCGACAGGTTGACGGCGAAGAGATACCGCCACAGATCAAAGTGGGGACTAATCCCCAGGAACCCCTCACACAGGGTGACGAACGCCGCAATGTGCTAGACCCCATTGGGAGTAAGGTGCTGCAACTCCACCTGGTAGTAATCCAACAGCCCCTGAATGAACTTAAGAGTAGGTACGGTGAATCCCCGCTCATGGAAGTGAGCAAAGGACACAACATATCCTTCAAGCAGCGATGGCTCGTCCTCATCGCCAGGTAGCTGCCACTCCTTGACGGCGGTCAACGAACAAAGGAGGCCACGGCGAACGAGGCCCTCTAGGCGCTAAGGGGTGATGTTGGATCTGCACCACGGATCCATTGAAACGATGGGGAAGGGGGTGGATGCGAGATTGACGGTGGCCATAGGGTGGATGCGAGCTTGATGGCGGCAGCGATGCGGGTGCGGGAGGCTCAGGCGATTGGCGGTGGAGGTTGTAGATGCGAAGGCAAGGAGGCGAAGTACGAAACCCTAGGGGTGAACCCCGTGGTTTTATAGGGGCGATGGATGCGAGAAGTGCAACCGTCCGCCTCGGTCTCTGAGCCTGCCACGATACACTACCACGTCATGTCGCGGGATATGCGCCTGTGATTCCTATCCTTTCCCACCAAAATCGTGCTAGGCATTTCGCCTTCCCAAGCAGACCAGGACTCTTTTCTCACAGAGGGGATGCAAGTCAAAAAGCTCCTTCTCTGGCCCACCTGGGCCCAGGAGTCCAAGGGCCAGCCCAATAGTCTCAATGGCCGTCCCAACGAGGGATGGGCCCACGAGCGACCAGGACTCAGGCACACAAGCCTCATGGGAGCCTCGATGTGCAATCAAGTCCCAATCGGGCAAACCCTGGGCGAATCCCCATGAACGGGATACCAAGATTTTCTACAAACTGTCCAGATTAACAAAAAACCAAGTCTCACAGCCATACCCACGAAGGGTCCGAAATTACCCCCCGGGCGATTCTATCCGAATCACCCGGGGGCTCGGGGGCTACACCCGATGGGTGCGCTCACGCGCACCCTCTGGCGAATCGAAATACCCCCCGGGAGATTCTACCCGAATCACCCAGGGGCTCGGGGGCTACACCCATCGGGTGCGCTCGCGCGCACCCTCTGGCGAATCGAAATACCCCCCGGAGGATTCTGCCCGAATCACCCAGGGGCTCGGGGGCTACACCCGTCGGGTGCGCTCGTGCGCACCCTTTCGCAAGTCAAAATACCCCCCGGGCGATTCTATCTGAATCACCCAAGGGCTCAGGGGCTACTGTCGGGGACCTAATACCAGGGTACCCAATGGGGTGGAATTAATAACCATAGAACATTGATGCTTCCGGTCAGACAAGAACGCTACTACACTTCTTCTCCGAACATCGGAAGATTGGTTCCGCCTCGGCCGACCCCCGAGGGCTAAGACTCCACCTCGCCCGACGGCTGAGGGCTGGTTCCGCCTTGCCCAAACACCTGAGGGCTGGCTCTGCCTCGCCCGACGTCTGAGGGCTGGCCCCGCCTCACCCGACGGCTGAGGGCTGGCTCCGCCTCGCCCGAACGCCTGAGGGCTGGCTCCGCCTCGCCCGACGTCTGAGGGCTAGCTCCGCCTCGCCCGAACGCCTGAGGGCTGGCTCCACATCGCCCGATGTCTGAGGGCTGGCTTCGCCTCGCCCGATGCCTGAGGGCTGGCTCTGCCTCGCCCGACGGCTACACACTATTCCTTCATAAATACGAGCACAGGGTACGACATCATGCATAATTGCATATCCCTTGCAATAAGCTTCAGTGCTTGAGGCTACTGAAATCCTACAAACCACACTATATTAACTACTATTGGCAATAGCAAACCCAAGAATCCATGGAGCTCAACAAAGAATCACCACCGAAAATTTACTCATCACACCATTGAGGGGGGAGGCACGCTCGGTAGCAGGACGAGATCACCTTGCATGCGTGCTGGTGTCGCTCGTCGTTAGTGTCTCACAAAAGCATTAGTTGCTTGCTCGTGATCCCCATTTCCATAGACCACAGGCACTCAGGCAGTACACATGGTTCTGCTCTTGCTGCATAGATGAACACAACTGAAACACCATAAGAACGACTCTAACAAAACCAAGAGCCATTAGATTCGTTTACTGCAGGAACAAATTAGCATGTGAAAAATTTAGAAAGAATAAGACGAACAAAGTGGATCTACATGCTGATGAAAGAAATTTCTCACCTCACATCTGCTACACAACAGGGTGCGTGCACACATTATTGGCCTTCTTCCACAGCCAAAATCAAAACAGGCTAAAGTTTTGTCGAGTTACAACCCTTGCAATCAAAATCATATATATATTTTTTTTCTTTTGTGCTAATATTCCACAGCTGAATCCTGAAAGGCCTTCTTCACTACCAACGATTACCTGATATGTAGAAAAAGACTTAACAGAAACAATAATGGGTATAGCTGCAGATCCATGCATCTTTAAAAAAAAATCTTTGCTCACAACTCAACAATCCTATGTTTTATTCTCTATGGAAAATAGAAGGCCCTTGGAGGAACACAAAGCACTGACTTGTTCTTTGTGCTATTTATCTGACAGAACTAATCTTCCTATGTTAAAAATTTATTATACAAATTTAATTGGATTACTAAAATATGTTCGGAACTTTTGTACCTTTGGCTGGTCAGCCAGCTAAAATAAAGAATTAGAGAAATGAAACATTACAAAATCTAACGCTTTTAATAGTCTCCTTTGCTTACATACCGCCAAAGAAAGAAAGTAGGCAAGAGTGGGCTATCGCTTCCCTTTTGCAATTGGAATATATTCTGGACACATACTGGATTGTGGACCATGGAAGAAGGAATGCCATGTTTCACCACACCAATATGATCCAGCAGTCTGGCAATTAAGAAAAAAAACTGAGAAGTGGTCCACATTGTTCCCCTTAGTGAAAATCATCAAACACTTGCACGACAATATCAATAGATGTTATTGATGATTACTCAAAAGAACGCAGGGATAGGAAAAAAACTCCATGGAATCTAGCTTTCTGCTGGTGGGACAATGGAAGGGATGAGGAGCTAACCATTTAAATCTACCAATGACAAAACCCTCTGAATAACCATCATGTTCTACAGCACTACTTTTGCAGCACTTTTCAGCGAACGAACAATGTTTTCCTCTCATAACAAATCAGCGTAAGCATAAGCATAAGCATAAGCATAAGCATAAGCCAAATTTCAACGTTGAACCTGGTGAAGTTTCTGATTGTCCATGTGAAGTTGTTAAACATGATATCTGCCCATCTTCTATGGGCTGGCCCTACCACTGCCAACAGGCATGGAACAAGTGTGTATTGAGATTCAGGAATTAGGTTAATGCAGCACACACAACCAAGTTCCTACTGCGGCACATTATCAAACCAAGCTACAAATCAGACTGAAACAAATATATATAAGCAGTAAAATGAGATAAGCACGTACATGGTTTGGGATGCGTCGGCCACCTCCTTGCTCATGAGCGTCAGAGAGAACTGTGTCCGGTAAAGGGCATCAGCAGTCAGCACGAGCCCGCGACGACGACGCGGCCACCATGAGGCACCAATGGCTGGGCAGCTTCCACGTTGGCAAGGCGGGGGTGGCCTCCTCCGCCGCCACATGGTTCGTGGCAGCAGCGTCGCTGCTCCCTGCTTCCCACCTTGTGGAGATGGTTCAGCGCCTTCTCCTCGACCACGATGAGCTTCCCAAGGAGCGCCTGGCAGTAGCGATGGCATCGCCGGCGTGATTGATGTCAGTGCAGCGCAGGATCCGGTGGCTCCCACATGTCTTGAGCGAGAGATCTAGATTAAAATGTTTTCAGCGGCGGCGCGGCATTGTGGCGATGGCACCGGTCGATGTGGTTGAGGCGGCGTAGGGATGTCATGCACGGCGGTGTTGGAGACGTGCGGCGACGTAGGGACGGCCCAAGTGGTTTTCCACGAGGCTTAGGGAGAGGGCAGAGTGAGGATTTCCACAAGGACGAGGGATAGATCGATTGTATGGGTCTCCGGGATCGTGGGGAGATTGTCATCTTTCTAGGAAACGTTCGAGCGGTGGAGGCCGGGACTCTGGGTACGTGATTGACGGAATGATGGCACGTGGGGGTGCAAGGGAGTGCGTGAGGGAATGACTTGTGGTATCGCATGGTGAAGGCAGAGCGACGACCCGAACGATTGTCGCACCATTCGGTTTAGTTTTGTTCTTTTTAGTTGTATAGGTAGCATGCCCGTGCGTTGCTACAGCATAACTAAACTTTTGTACTAAAAACACACGAATCGCACGATAAGATAACAATACTGTACATGTGTGGCAGAACCTCCTAAGAAATCGGGCCCACGTGCACCTATCGATGTCTTAACAGACCTCGAATAGCGTACACGAGTTCCCAACAACTCAACAGGTCTGTCGGGTGTCCTCGGGAAACCCGAATCATCCACGATTATCTTTTCAAACAGGATTCCAATCACAGTCATTGCAGATTACAACAGTTTATTCAAATATATACCAGAGTAAATGATAGCGGAAGTCTTACGATAACATAATTACAAACCAGTTGTTTTCAAACTTACTATACCATAAGTGTTATACAACCATAGTAGCGAGATAATATTACATTAACATTATTTATTTCACACAAACTAGTGCCTTGTCCAAAGGCCATTCATCATTCCTCATCGTCATCGACTTCATACACTGACATGCAGCAGGGACCAAAACAAGCCTGCGCATGCAACTCACCTGCAACAAGGGTTAACAAACCCTGAGTACAAAAGTACTCAACAAGACTGACCCGACCAAAAAGGGCGAAGGTCTTAGGGATGCAGGTGTTGGGTCAAGGTAAGGATGTAGAAAGATTCAAAAATTCTTTGCTAAAAGCTTACTATTCTTGATCCTAGTTTCAAGTTTTACCACTAAGTATTTTAGTTCAATATCTCCTACTAAGTGTTCATATCCCATGTTCCAATCCTTCTCATTCCATTCTTTTTCTCATGTTTTAGTAATTCACCAGTCCTACATTGCTTCTATAATGAATCGAGTCTCCATATCCGCGGAGCACCGGCAATTCGAATTGATTCAAGTCCCAGCTGGGGATTCCTTATCACACGACATATGCAGAACTTAATCTTGCATATATCAACCTCGCTACCGAATCCTCCTATACTAAGCCATCTCCACGCCACCCGAGAGCACAGCACACCTCAAATCCGGCCACATTCAAGCCACGAGGGTACACGCTACTCCCGCCATCTCACCACTCCCAGTGCGTGGGCATCCGTCTTAGTATCGGATTAGCCGAAGTAGGCTTACCGGAGTATGTGACCAGTACTACAAAGTGTCTCGTTCAGAAGATCCACAATGAGTGGCCTTTAAGCGACATAGTCGGCAACATTACCCAACATTCAAGATAAGCCACCCAACTAGTCTCTAGTTCATTCTACCTTCCTTCTTTCTTTCTTTGGCCAGTATGCCATCTTTGATTATATCGAAACTTTTACTTTGAAAAGCCTACCATAAAGCATACTAAGCAATTCTACGCCATTGTAAATGAAATCATCTTCAAGGATGGTAAACAATTAACAAGGTAGGCAATGCAGCAAATAGGTAACATTTGAATTAAACAACTTAGTGCGATAAGTAACATAAGTGATAAACTTTTCAAAGTAAACAAGGTAATGGTTTAATGCATAAACCGGGGCTTGCCTTCGATGACGATTTCCGGTTCTGGATTAGTACCACAATTATCAAATCCTGCGACAACCGGGATTCTTCCGAACTTGCTCAACTAGAATCGCTTTCTCGGGTTCTACACGAAATGATAACATATGCTTTAACATGATGATAATGTAAACATGATGCTTTTACACGGTACATGAAATGTAAAAACACCAGCAAATGATTTTATTTCACGGTACAGTTGCAAGCCAACAAAACCAACTTGCAATCCTACCATTAAGAACCATACATGTGACTTGACCAAATGGATCTTGGGACCCTACTAGTCACACTACATGACCCAAATCAAGATCAAACCCTAAACCTACACTTAGGGTTTACCTTTATTTATTTTTGAATTAATTTAGAATTAAGCTCAAAATGAACCTGCTCCAAATGATCTCAAAATTTACACAAACATCCTCATGATAAATTAGTGTACCAAAATAAATTTCATAATTTTTGGAGTTATACAGTGGCCTACAAAAATCATGGAAATTGCATTTATTAATTAATTGACTGAATTTTTGAACATTAAAAATTTATCCAAATTTCAAATTTCAAATTTTTAAATCATACTAGAACATGTATAGAAGCTACACAAAAATTTTCAGAATTTTTGGAGCTATGATTATTTTTCTACAAATTTCCAAAGATTCAGTACTATTCACAAATTCGTAAAATAAAATTTTCATTTGTTCTTCCTCACTGCTCATGTTTGACAAGTCAACCTAATCGTCGTTGACTCAAGCAACCACTATGGCGCTACCCTCAATCGACCGGCCACAAAATGCTGCCGGTGGTGACTCTCCGGTGAGACGGACTTCACCAAAACGATCTACTACATTCCCTAACCGAACCCAGCCTATCGGGAAGGAACAAGGTGCACAGAGACACTTCCACGCCGGGCATATGAAAGCACGCTTCGGTGAACGGCGTAACCATGGTGACGATGCAGTAGGGACTAAAGCGAAACGGTCTTTACATTCAGGAGCTCACCGTGATCACGAGGTAGACTCGGTGAAGGAAGAGACACAATGGATCGACGGGACCACGTGAAACCGAGAATGGCGAGCTCCCGTGGGACTCGGGGAAGACGACGCCACGCGATGGCGCTGGACTTCCGTGAGCGACACGATCAGGCTTGGGAGGAGCAAGAAGACGAGGCGGAGCTTCTGGCCAAAGCAATTGGCCCTAGGCACTACGTCGAGAACGAATTGCGCGAGCGCAGCAAGACACCGGCATGAAAGCAATCGATGTGAAAATTCGATTGACGACGGCGACTCTATTTATAGCAAGATGGAGGGCGACGGTGATGATAAAGACACGGGCGAATCCTCGCCACGGAGGTTTGGGCGTGTCACTGCACGTGAAAGCGGTGAAACCCCCGATCGGCGGCGACCTCTCGCGCATGGCGCCCGGCAAGCAAGCAAAGTGAGGTGGAGTTGATTTTTTGAAATAATTACAGAATCGCCATCGCTTCCATTATTCAAATTACTCCCAATTTTTCTAAAGAAGTTGAAAATCTCCAAAAATGAAAGTTGCTCAACTTTTCAAGTACTAGAACTTTGGTTTAAGAAACATTTTCAAATTATGCCTCCATTTTGAAATTCAAATTTGGGGTACATTTAAAGATTTGAATCATTTCAAAATTACTCCAAATTTTATATGTAATCTTGAAAAACTTTGAATACCAAAGTTGATCTACATAAAATAATCTCCAACTTTGCTTTTTGCCTCAACCCCAAATTCCTCATGGATTTTGAATTAGTCAAAAGGGGCAAAAAGGACTTTTATAATTTGAAAATGAATTCAAATTTGATTTGTCTTCCTTTTACTTAGATTTTGATTTTTGACCAGTAACATGGCCAATTAGGGTTATTTGAGTCAGATGACACATGGCCTCACATGAACACATGAAATTTGACCCTTGTGGTCATGATCTTTGTTTAAGGTTTTTGAAACACATCACATGAAATAACAACATTATGAAATAAACCTTATTTAGTGAATGCATTCAAAACTTTATACTATATGAATGCTTTGCAATGCACATGATGACATGTCAAATTTTAGTATTAGGTCAAAACACCAGAGGTGTTACAACCCTTCCCCCTTAAAGAAATCTCGTCCCGAGATTTAAAACTTAAGGCTAAGTAATGGAAAAGGAAATGTGTCAAGCTAACACATCACAACTTTACTCAAAAGGCTAGTGAGGGGGTTTTCCAGTCTGTTAACAACAAGACAGGTTACAATATAGACAAGGTATTGTAACTAGATAGAAGCGAAGAAGTCAGGAAAGTTTTCTTCTAAGAAATCCTCGGACTCCCAAGTAGCTTCTTCTTCAGTGTGCTGGTTCCATTGTACTTTGTAAAACTTGATTGTACGCCTTCGAGTGACTCGATCTTTCTGATCTAAGATTCTAATGGGGTACTCGGCATAAGTCAAATCAGGGGCTAGTTCTACATCACCAATGTCGATTACTTGGTCAGGTACTTGAAGACACTTTTTCAACTGGGATACATGAAAGATATCATGCACTGCTGACATGTGATCTGGTAGCTTGACGCGATAGGCGACTGGTCCACATCGTTGTTGGATTTGAAAAGGACCGACATAACGGGGCGCCAACTTTCCCCGAATCCCAAAACGATGAACTCCTTTCATTGGCGAAACCTTGAGGTAGACATGATCTCCCACTATGAATTCTAGAGGTCGCCTCCTCTTATCAGCATAGCTTTTCTGTCGGGATTGAGCTACCTTCATATTAGCTTGTATGAGTTTAACCTTCTCTTCTGCTTCCTCGACCACATCCGGTCCAAAGAACCAACGTTCTCCAACATCTGACCAATGTAAAGGTGTCTGGCATCTACGACCATACAATGCTTCAAATGGTGCCATTTTAATGCTTTCTTGATAGCTATTGTTATACGAGAATTCAGCTAAGGGAAGGCATTCATCCCATATAGCACCATAAGAGAGAACACATGCTCTTAACATATCTTCAAGAATTTGATTTACCCTTTCCGTCTATCCATCGGTTTGTGGATGATAAGCAGAACTACGGATAAGTTTAGTTCCCAAAGACTCATGTAGACTTTTCCAAAACTTAGATATAAACAATGACCCTCTGTCACAGACAATGGTCTTGGGTGCCCCATGCTTGATCAAGATTCTATTCAGATAAAGCTTTGCATACTGCTCCGCTCGATATTTATCTCTGACTGGTAAGAAATGAGCTATCTTGGTTAGGCGATCAACAATAACCCATATTGAATTGTAGCCTGCAGATGTCCTAGGCAACCCTACTATGAAGTCCATACAGATATCTTCCCACTTCCAAGATGGAACTGGCAAGGAATGTAATGGACCCGCAGTCTTCATATGAACTGCTTTGACTCTCTGGCAAATATCACACTTGGCCACATATTGAGCTATTTCTATTTTCATTTTGGTCCACCAATATCTCGTTCTCAGATCATGATACATTTTGTTGCTACCTGGATGAATGGAGTATCTTGTAGAATGAGCTTCATCAAGAATCTGCTTTCGTAGCTCCGGATGTTTGGGTACTACCAATCTATCTTTGAACCATATGACATCTGATTCATCAATCTTGAAACATGTTGACCTTCCAGATCTGACTTTATCCTTGATATGGGCTATGCCCTTACTTTTCCGTTGAGCAGAATGATCCGATCTTTGATAGTGGACTCAATCGCAAGATTGAACAGGAACCGGTTCTATGATTTGTAAATTCAGATGCTCCATCTCTTGACACAATGTTCGTTTGCATAGGTTTTACAATCAGCAATGACAATGACGCTATGCGACTCGGGGCATCGGCAACCACATTAGCCTTGCCCGGATGATAATGCACTTCTAAATCATAATCTTTGATACGTTCTAACCATCTTCTTTGCCTCATATTCAACTCTGACTAAGTGAAGATATATTTCAAACTTTTGTGATCCGTAGATAGATATGACATATATTGCCCAATAAATAATGTCGCCAAATCTTGAGTGCATGAACAACAAATGGCTAATTCAAGATCATGGGTGGGATAATGTTCTTCATGCTTCTTGAGTTGTCCGGAAGCATATGCTATGACTCGCTTTGTTGCATAAGAACACGCCCAATACCAATTCCAGATGCATCACAATAGATATCAAATGGCCGCTCGATATCAGGTTGTGCTAATACTAGTGCAGTTGTTAGTAACTTCTTCAATGTCTGAAAGGCCTCTTCACATCCTGTTGACCATACAAACTTAGTTTGATTTTTCAATAGCCCAAGAATTGGTTTCGCACTGGAGAAGTCGAGGATGAACCGACGTAATAATACCTCGCCAACCCTGTGAAACTACGAACTTGATGTACAGTTGTAGGTGCTTTCCAATTAAGGACTTCTTCTACCTTGCTCGGATCAACAGCTATACCTTCAGCCGATAACACATGACCTAGAAATTGTACTTCCTCTAACCAAAATGCACATTTGCTGAATTTGGCATATAGTTGGTGGTCTCTTAATCTTTGCAGAACAATACGGAGATGTTCCGCATGTTCCACTTTTGCTCTTAGAATAGATCGTAATGTCGTCAATGAACACTACTACAAACTTATCCAACTCGTGCATGAAAACCGAGTTCATCAGTACATGAAGTGAGCGGGGCATTGGTCAACCCAAAAGACATGACTAGATACTCGTATAGACCATATCGAGTAGTGAACGCCTGTCTTTGGCACATCTTCTCGTCCCGATCTTAATCTGGTGGTAGCCTGATCTCAAGTCTATCTTCGAGAATACCTTAGCTCCCGCAAGTTGATCAAAAAGCAAATCAATTCGGGGTAAGGGGTATTTGTTCTTAATGGTGACTTCATTTAATGGCCGATAGTCAACACATAACCTTAAGGTTTGATCCTTCTTCTTCACGAAAATAGCAGGGCATCCCCAAGGTGATGAACTGGGTTGAATGAAACCCTTGTCTAACAACTCTTGTAGTTGCATTTTTAATTCTGCTAGTTCTTTGGGTGGCATCCTATATGCTCTTCTGGATACTGGTGCTGTTCCTGGTTTCAGATCAATTCTGAATTCTACGTCTCGGTCTGGTGGCAAACCAGGCAGATCATCGGGAAAGACATCCGTAAACTCACATACCACTGAAATTTTCTCGGCTCCTTCAACAATAGTTGCACAGACTGTTTCCACTGTACTTTTAGGAAAGGGAAGTTGGATGAGAAGTTGGGTTTTGCTGCCAGGTGCATTTACCCTTACGGTTCTATGCAAGACATCTATGATAGCCCCGTGTTGGGTTAACCAGTTCATACCAAGGATCACATCTATATCTTGATCCTTTAATATCAAGATATTGGTAGGGAACTCATAACCTCCCAAATCAATAGGTACATGTTGAACTACCTCCGTTATGTATTGATTCATCCCCCATGATCAGATATGATAGGGCTCTTTTGTTTCCCCAATAGCTATCCCATGCTTCACAACAAATGTACGATTCATGAATGTATGGGATGCACCGTAATCAAATAAGGTAATTGCAGGATGCTTAGCAATGGGAAACATACCCATCATTACTGGTTCTCCTTCTGGAATAGCTTCCACTTGAGTATAGAAGACCCTTCCAGTTTTCTTCTCAGTCTGTCCCTTTTGATTGTTCTGAGCATTGCCCTTGTACTGATTCTGAGCTGGAGTAACAGGGGCTTTGGGTGCATCAGGATTGTTCTTTCTAGGATATGGACATTCTCGGGAAAAGTGTCCGGGTTTACCACAATTATAGCATGGATAATTGTGATTTCGGGAGTAGCATTGCGGTTTGCATTATTTGTATTGTTTTTTTGTCATGGGCGCTTGATGAGTATAAGGCGTATTAATTGCGGTATTAATAAAGATTTGTTGTCATCGCTTTGGCTTTGTTGTGGGCGGAATGGTGCACGGCCATGATTCTCGAGGATGGTAGATCACCTTTTGACGCTTTCCACTTGATGATCCGGAAGCAAAGGACTCTTTTTTCTTCGCCTCCTTGTGTCGGCGGTAATTCTTCTCTGAAGCGATAGCAATGTTGTGAGCCTCATGATAAGTTGCGTTGCACAAGTTGCCATCATGGTCTAAAGTTTGGTGTTTAGACCTCTCATGAAATGATTCTTCTTTTTTTCCGTTAGTATTCACATACTCTATAGCAGCATACGCGATGTGTGATTGAAACGCCCGACATAGTGCATCACCGGTGCTCCCTTGCTTAAGAGACAAGAACTCTTCCAACTTCATGGTCATCACACCGTCGGAATATAATGTGCCCTCAAGGCATCCTTGAATTCCCTCCAGCTTGATTTGGTGACCAGTAATGCATCTGCTACCAAATTTACCCACTGTGCACCAAAGCAGCTCCTCGGAGTTGTCAGTGTGCATAAACCTTGGTTTTTGAACCTCGATGTTGAATCAGCTCGAACTTTTGCTCTATTGTCCTAAGCCAATCGCCGACTTCTAAAGGTTCGCTCGCTTTAGAGAACACATGTGGACGTGTGTCGTTAAAATCCACATAGGTTGACTCGTCATTTCCATTACGACGACCATGATTAGGGTATGGTGCCCGCCGGTTTCGCGCCAATTCTTTTAACAGCCTAGCATTCTCCGCCGTTGCATTGACGAGTGCGGCTATGGCATCCGCCATGGTCGAAGGCATTGGTGGAGGATTTGGGCACTCATCATCGCTCATGTGAGCCACTAGCACCAGATTCGGGTGATAGGATGAGGCATCTGTTAGAGAACACGTTTACTTACATTATTCTTTATTAAAAGCATTTAAAAGGTTTCATGCTACAAAGGGTTACTTATTTAAATTACATGTCTTGTATCCCACAAGACAACCACGGTTTACTAAGAAAGCAAAGAAAGGAACTATTACTACTCCGAGCTCTCATCCATCGGCATCCGTGCCCATATCGGATGAAACCTCACTTTCATCCGAGAAGTACACTAACTCCTCGGGATCCTCCTCCTCTTCTTCATTCTCGACTTCTCCCGGAGCTACAATCATTTCTTCATCTCAGAACTTCACCATCCCCATGAGGTGGATGAAGTTGAGCGTCTGAAGAGGTGGACATTCTCATGAAGAATGTCATTGTCCATCTCCGTGTCTTCTACGAGAACTCCAACTCATGGACGCGTTCATTGGCCGCATCCTCTCGTGTCCGTGCTTCATTCCTCAACTCGGTATTCTTGGTGACGTCCCTTTCCATTTCCGCCACTTTCTCTTGATCTTTGGCATGAGCTCGACGAAGAGTGTTGAGCTCCTTGGTAATGTTCTCCATGTTGGCAGAATTGCTTGAAGATCCTTCATCTCCTAGGATCCTAGAACTTCCTTCACCAAGCTCACGGTTACGCGGTGCCAACTGGTGACAAGGGACTCTGTGAGGTCCAGTGGACTTGCGTGCAGTTATCTTGGTCTTTGCCATAGCCTGTAGAATTTAGGATGGGACTATAAGGATAGCTTGAGGATAATGGAGGTTAGCAAGAATGGGATTGACATTACTTACCCAACCACTTTTAAGGGGAATTATTATGCAAGGTGTTCAAGCATGATGCATGAATCGATCTTACGAATCCGAGTACAAAAGATTTATACAATCAAAAGTACTAGATTTTTAATACATAGGACAAACCTAATCATATTATCCGCCACAAACTTTCAAATAAGATAGGATTGAGGCTAGATTAGAGGAAAGAAGAAAGAAATTTGAACCTTTAAAATATCAAGTTTACTTTCTTTGATCCAAATCAATTTGAAGGTTTTCCAAAGTAACCTACAATGATCTTAGATAGGACCTGCTCTGATACCAGCTGTGGCAGAACCTCCTAAGAAATCGGGCCCACGTGCACCTATCGATGTCTTAACAGACCTCGAATAGCGTACACGAGTTCCCAACAACTCAACAGGTCTGTCGGGTGTCCTCGGGAAACCCGAATCATCCATGATTATCTTTTCAAACAGGATCCCAATCACAGTCATTGCAGATTACAACAGTTTATTCAAATATATACCAGAGTAAATGATAGCGGAAGTCTTACGATAACATAATTACAAACCAGTTGTTTTCAAACTTACTATACCATAAGTGTTATACAACCATAGTAGCGAGATAATATTACATTAACATTATTTATTTCACACAAACTAGTGCCTTGTCCAAAGGCCATTCATCATTCCTCATCGTCATCGACTTCATACATCGACATACGTGCAGGGACCAAAACAAGCTCACATGCATGCGACTCACCCCGCAATAAGGGTTAACAAACCCCGAGTACAAAAGTACTCAACAAGACCGACCCCACCAAAAAAGGGCGAAGGTCTTAGGGATGCAGTGTTGGGTCAAGGTAAGGATGTAGAAAGATTCAAAATTCTTTGCTAAAAGCTTACTATTCTTGATCCTAGTTTCAAGTTTTACCACTAAGTATTTTAGTTCAATATCTCCTACTAAGTGTTCATATCCCATGTTCCAATCCTTCTCATTCCATTCTTTTTCTCATGTTTTAGTAATTCACCAGTCCTACATTGCTTCTATAATGAATCGAGTCTCCATATCCGCGGAGCACCGGCAATTCGAATTGATTCAAGTCCCAGCTGGGGATTCCTTATCACACGACATATGCAGAACTTAATCTTGCATATATCAACCTCGCCATGAATCCTCCTATACTAAGCCATCTCCACGCCACCCGAGAGCACAAAGACACCTCAAATCCGGCCACATTCAAGCCACGAGGGTACACGCATCTCCGCCATCTCACCACTCCCGGTCGTGGGCATCCGTCTTAGTATCGGATTAGTCAAGTAGGCTTAACGGAGTATGTGACCAAGACTACAAAGTGTCTAGATTCGGAAGATCCACAATGAGTGGCCTTTAAGCGACATAGTCGGCAACATTACCCAACATTCAAGATAAGCCACCCAACTAGTCTCTAGTTCATTCTACCTTCCTTCTTTCTTTCTTTGGCCAGTATGCCATCTTTGATTATATCGAAACTTTTACTTTGAAAAGCCTACCATAAAGCATACTAAGCAATTCTACGCCATTGTAAATGAAATCATCTTCAAGGATGGTAAACAATTAACAAGGTAGGCAATGCAGCAAATAGGTAACATTTGAATTAAACAACTTAGTGCGATAAGTAACATAAGTGATAAACTTTTCAAAGTAAACAAGGTAATGGTTTAATGCATAAACCGGGGCTTGCCTTAGATGACGATTTCCGGTTCTGGATTAGTACCACAATTATCAAATCCTGCGACAACCGGGGATTCTTCCAGAACTTGCTCAACTAGAATCGTTTCGTTCTCGGGTTCTACACGAAATGATAACATATGCTTTAACATGATGATAATGTAAACATGATGCTTTCACGGTACATGAAATGTAAAAACACCAGCAAATGATTTTATTTCACGGTACAGTTGCAAGCCAACAAAACCAACTTGCAATCCTACCATTAAGAACCATACATGTGACTTGACCAAATGGATCTTGGGACCCTACTAGTCACACTACATGACCCAAATCAAGATCAAACCCTAAACCTACACTTAGGGTTTACCTTTATTTATTTTTGAATTAATTTAGAATTAAGCTCAAAATGAACCTACTCCAAATGATCTCAAAAATTTACACAAGCATCCTCATGATAAATTAGTGTACCAAAATAAATTTCATAATTTTTGGAGTTATACAGTGGCCTACAAAAATCATGGAAATTGCATTTATTAATTAATTGACTGAATTTTTGAACATTAAAAATTTATCCAAATTTCAAATTTCAAATTTTTAAATCATACTAGAACATGTATAGAAGCTACACAAAAATTTTCAGAATTTTTGGAGCTATGATTATTTTTCTACAAATTTCCAAAGATTCAGTACTATTCACAAATTCAGAAAATAAAAATTTTCACTGTTCTTCTTCCTCACTCGCGCTGACAGGCTGACCCCACTGTCAGTGACTCAAGCAACCACGGCGGCGCTACCCTCACTGACCGGCCACAAAATGCGCCGGTGGTGACTCTCCGGTGAGACGGACTTCACCAAAACGATCTACTACATTCCCCGAACCGAACCCAGCTATCAGGAAGGAACAAGGTGCACAGGAGACACTTCCACGCCGGGCATGGCGGCTGAGCACGTCGGTGAACGGCGTAACCATGGTGACGATGCAGTAGGGACTAAAGCGAAACGGTCTTTACATTCAGGAGCTCACCGTGATCACGTAGGTAGACTCGGTGAAGGCAGAGACGCACTGGATCGACGGGACCACGTGAAACCGAGAATGGCGGAGCTCCGGCCGGACTCGGGGAAGACGACGTCACGCGGTGGCGCTGGACTTCCAGGAGCGACACGATCAGGCTTGGGAGGAGCAAGAAGACGAGGCGGAGCTTCTGGCCAAAGCAATTGGCCCTAGGCACTACGTCGAGAACGAATTGCGCGAGCGCAGGCAAGACACCGGCGGCGAGTAGTCGACGTGAAAATTCCGATTGACGACGGCGTACTCCTATTTATAGCAAGATGGAGGGCGCACGGTGATGACAGCACACGGGCGAACTCGCCACGGAGGTTTGGGCGTGTCACTGCACGTGAAAGCGGTGAAACCCGATCGGCGGCGACCTCCGCGTGGCGCCAGCGGCAAGCAGTGAGGTGGAGTTGATTTTTTTGAAATAATTACAGAACTGCCACTGCTTCCATTATTCAAATTACTCCCAATTTTTCTAAAGAAGTTGAAAATCTCCAAAAATGAAAGTTGCTCAACTTTTCAAGTACTACAACTTTGGTTTAAGAAACATTTTCAAATTCTGCCTCCATTTTGAAATTCAAATTTGGGGTACATTTAAAGATTTGAATCATTTCAAAATTACTCCAAATTTTATATGTAATCTTGAAAAACTTTGAATACCAAAGTTGATCTACATAAAATAATCTCCAACTTTGCTTTTTGCCTCAACCCCAAATTCCTCATGGATTTTGAATTAGTCAAAAGGGGCAAAAAGGACTTTTATAATTTGAAAATGAATTCAAATTTGATTTGTCTTCCTTTTACTTAGATTTTGATTTTTGACCAGTAACATGGCCAATTAGGGTTATTTGAGTCAGATGACACATGGCCTCACATGAACACATGAAATTTGACCCTTGTGGTCATGATCTTTGTTTAAGGTTTTTGAAACACATCACATGAAATAACAACATTATGAAATAAACCTTATTTAGTGAATGCATTCAAAACTTTATACTATATGAATGCTTTGCAATGCACATGATGACATGGCAAATTTTAGTATTAGGTCAAAACACCAGAGGTGTTACAACATGGTGATCAAATTTGATGGTTACCTTAGTCTATGGTGATCACTTTGATGTCATTCTTGTTCAGCACTATATTCCACTGCCACTATGTTCATTTCCTGCAAAGAGAGTATAGAGCTTGATATATTCTCATGAGTCATGTCACTGCCATCAAGCTATGTCATGCTTCACCCTTGCCCTGAAAATATGTAGTATATAGGAGTAACTATGTCATGCATGATCAAGTTCCATAACAACATCATTCTACTAAGTTATGATCCAGGGCTGTCTAAATTCTGGTACCAAATCGATTGTTCTAAGCACTGTCTAAATTCTCCAGCAGTTTTCTCAAAATATCAGACCTCATTTACAGTCAAAGGATTTATAGAAAATAACTTATTTATGTAAACACTAAAATCTTTTGAATCCATTGTGTACTTTTGATTCAGGAGAACAAATATGTTTCAAATATTTTCAAATAAACTCTTGGATCAAAGCCAAGCGGCTTTTCGCACCTTCTTCAACCTTTGTGATTCTCTCTTTCGGGGGACAATGTGAGGTGAATCTTGTCTATCTTTATACTATTACCATTTTTAACCGGAAATAGGGTCACTGTAGAGTTGTACTTTGTACAATATATTTCAAACAACAATAAAGTCTGAAGATGTTAATTAAATTGGTACTTCTTGCAACTTGAAGCCAATAAAGTGTGTCATCTTACAGCAGGATTGGCCCTTGTGCTTGTGAGAGGGAAGAGTTGAGTCCCAGTACCACCAGCCAAAATGACAATGAAACAACTTCATTAGGATCAAGATAATTCCTCCGACAGGATGTTCGGATGACTGTAAGTTTTTTGCATCCGAAATTGAGAATTTTAGCAGGTAACATCAAATAAAAAATATTACAAATTAAAGGGTTGTGATGAAACATTTGGTATAGAGTCTAGAGATGCAACAAATTATTCACCCAATACATTCTAAGCAATTAAAAAATAGCAACAAAGAGTGTAAAATGGAATTGAGGCTCGTACCTCTAGGTAGTTATCATTGTTTATTTTCTGCGTTTGCTAAATTTCAAACTTTATAGGTTATTGTTTTAAGACAGGAGCCAGATGAAAAAAAACTTCAACGTCAACTTGGTCAAACTTACATCAATGAAAAGGGAACCAAGGCATACATACATGTCCGGACATGCAGGTTTGGTTCTTGCCGCATGCTTCCCAAACTAACCACTTTGTTCGACCATTCTCCCTCTGCAGACCGAATGAAGGTCTCAATGATTAACACCTAGCCTCTCTCTCTGTCCTTATCTATAGAAACACTTAATCCTAGTTTCATACCATTATGTTTTTCTTGAGGTGTCAATATAACGGTACATGGTGTAGAAACAGTCTTTCTTGTCGAGGTAAATCCCACATGAAGTGATTGTAAATAGATTAACCACCATAAAAAGTCATGGATAGACATGACTTCTATCACATAGTAAAGAACAACCATAGAAGGCAGACAACTACATCCATGGATAGGCAAGCATTAGAAGACCAATTCATCAAAATGGTCTCGTTTGACTCTTCACTGTGGCTTATCGCTTAGTACTACAACAAAATCTCTTGCATCACTAACGCAAGTCTATTAAGTAGCAAACATAAGCCTCTCTACAAATAGACCCAATTATCTGAAACCACCAATTTTGGCGTGTACACCTACAGAGCCCATATTCAAAGCATCCAATGCATGGATCCACCAATTTATTTTCTTAATAGTTAATAATGAAATAGAGACAATAAAAAAACATAATTCAATGTTACTATTTATAGCGGTGTCAACTTCCTCGCTAGAGAGACTTAGAACATGCTAAGCTAGAGGTAGCATCACCTTTTTTAGTATGCCACAACCGACAAAACCAACCAGTAATAATTAACCAATTAGTTTGCGACTAAGTTTTGAAGCACAACTACACAAGCAAAATTGGAATTCAAGTGGACATAACCGATCACCGACAAAATCTCTACTATAAGGATCTAGTGGACATACCCGATCAACAAACGTGCTATCCTTTGTGTTGCTCTTAAAAACAGGTTAATTGGAATTCTTCCGCAGATAATTACGTCAAAGCCCAAGGAGAGATCAGACATCATGGCTTCATGGAAATAAAACTGCTATTCACTGCCACTTCACACTCAAAATTAGCATAACTTACAGACCTTATTAATCAAGCCATCATCAACCACAGCGCTGCTAATCTTCTTGAACAGCTCATACAGAGCCTCATCGTGAACTGCAAAACATCGAGTTCTATCATTGTCGGGTTCACAAACCAGGGGTCCCTCGGGGACCAGCTTCTGCGCCAGGGCTCGGCCCAGGAAAATGGCATGTTGTTCATGGGCCGGCCCGAAGGTCTAAGAATATGACGGGCCAGAAGGACAGTCCGGTCGCCGACCAGAAGGTCCGCCCGAAGGAACGCCCGCTCATCAACCTCTTCGGCCCACCTCCGACCGGAGCGCACGCCTTGGGCACCAGCTACCTCCGGGCGGTCTCTCCAATCGGAAGGCCTGGCCCAAAATGTTGTTTCCTACTCTAACCCCGCGACTCCGACTGGGGACCCATAGGAACCCGGCGTACCGCTCTTCTCCGACTAGCACGGCCAGGGCCGACTGGAGCCATCCAATCGGGGACGCCTGCTCAGAAAGGACCAGAGGCGAATGGAGAACGCAGCGCACAAGTCAAACCACGATACCAGGGGCCATACCCTGTACGCCTGTGGGAACAGTACTCCACAACCGCCCTAACACAAAACAGTATTGTAGGCACCGACATTGGTATCACCAGTATTGTAGGCGACGTCAGACTCCCATACGGCAAAGAGCCTCCCCCATGCCTCTGGACACCGATAGTGGGCGCCAGGGTTCAACATACCTGGTACACAGGGTAGGGCTCCACACGTAACAATAGTATTTTGCAGGTACCGACATCCACCCTTCCTGAAGAAGCCAACGTAACCTCCCATGTGCACCTGACATTCTACAGTGACATCAATAGTATTGTGGGCGCCGACCATCATCGCTACCCTCGTCGCCGTGGGCAACAAAGCTTAGAAACATCCATACTCTCTCTCTCACCTGTAAAGCCATCCCCTTTATCTATAAAAGGGGATGCGCTCCCTCCAACGGAGGAGGACGCTTCTTCTTCAAGCTTAGATTCACTAGATCGATAACTCACAACCCCACAAGCACACGCTTGAACACCTAGCTCATAGCAGAGTTCCGGTCGCCCTCGGCCCTTCCGGTCAGACCCGACTGGGCCTCTCGTACACCCCTCATTTCTTCTTCTCGTTTGTAACCCCACTACAGACTTCGAGCACCTGGGCTCAGGAATAAAGTCACCGACCGACCCAGACTGGACGTAGGGCATGTTGCCTGAACCAGTATATATCCTACGTCATTGAGTGCTAGGCCACCTCCGATCACAATGTACCGCAAAACTACAAATATTCACTAGTTGGTCACTTTCTGTACCGACAGTTGGCGCCGTCCGTGGGGAGGACGTTGTACGTTCAACACTTTTTGGTCATCGGATGGCCCATTTTTCCACCACCCCCACCATGGCGAGCTCGGGCGATACGATTCGCCTCGGCTCACTGGGGTATCCCGCACTCTCGCCTACGGGGATGCGGGTTCCACCCGTTTTTGAGCCATCCCAAGCCTTCCTCTTCGGAAGCCTAGACTTCGTTGCCGACCAGCTCGGCGTACTCCACCTCCGCGAGGAGACTCGCGACCCGGCACCCGTCGGGGTGACGTCCTCCATCGACTCCGGGACACGCGATCTCAACGGCGCAGCATCTACGCTTCATTCTGAGCAAACTCTCTACTCAAACCCCGCTATGAGTAATATACATGCCGTTCTTTACTTACTACATTCTATCTTCCGCCAAACACCCGGAGGGCTGCCGTTGTCCCCATCGCAGCCACCGTACGACCGGTTCCCCAATGGCCTCGTGTCTCCCGCGGACGCGTATGCCTGGGGGCTCCAAAAGACTATGGCGCCGCCTCCTCCCAGGTCTGAGTTCGTGGGGATGGAGAGCTACGGTCCCACCTGTTTCCTCGACATCATGGACGACGACGTCGGGAGTGACAGCTCCAGCGTTGGCGACGTAGCACCCAGCCAGCGTCCGTCCTGAGAGTGCGTTATGACGGATGCTCCGGGACAGCCGCCAGGGGCAACGAAGTCCTCACGGACTCACGCCCCTCCGAGCCCTCATATGGAGACCTTCGAGCTCACACGCGAGCACGAGGAGGAACTACGACGACAATGGCCACATCAGCCACCAACTGTGCCAGCGCGCCCAGCGCGCTACACTGCGCCCCGGGCGCGCGGACCGGTTAATGGCGTTTGGGGTCACGCCCGTCAGGTCCAGCGCAACACCCCGAATAGAGGGACCGATCCCCCACAGTTTGCTCGGGCCAGTCAGAACATTGCCGCCGCGGCAATGCTCCTACGCGGCCTGTCCAAGCCGAGCGACCCTCACGAACAGGCGATCCACCGGAACCTCCGGGCACTGGTGGAGACCGCCACCGTTCAACAAGCGGAATGCTCCGTGTCGCGATGCCAACTCACGACCTCGCTCCCCGTCCGGGGAACAGGGACGCAGCATATGGGGCACTACACCCTGTCACCGCAACAACCGCTAAGCACGGCACAGGAGGCCACAACGGCACCTCATCTTGACCTGCCGACCGCTCCACACCAACCGCCTATCTACGCACGGCTCATACCGAACCGAGGCACATACAGCGGCGATCGGAGTCCCAGCACTCACGGCCCGGGACCACCGACCTTTGCCCAACTCCCCCAGCAAGCGCCGTTCCAACCGTGCTCCGACGGAGGCCACGGCAATGGTAAGGCCAAGCACCAGGATCAAGACGAGGGCCCCTCCACGCAGAGAGGAAAAAAGAACAGAAAGGATCGCCGCCGACTGGCCAACTCTGCGTCGGTCACTGCGGCCGATCACCTGGGCATGCAGCCCTAGCAAGACCGATCGGGACATTTCCACAAGCTCATGGAGAGCCCATGCACCAACCACAACTATCCCATCAACCATCTCTACAAGGACTATCAGCTCCTCAGGCGCCTGCTGAGGTAGACTAGCAGTCCAAGCAAAGAAAAAGGCGAAGAGGCATAGTGGGAAAGGATCCAGACGACTGAAGCATGAAGTGATTCGACCGGATGCCCCCCGACTGAATGACAACGACTAAGTCTCCAAATGCTAGGAACAGCTATGTCGTTTTTTCCTTTCCCTAAGTTTCAGTTTTACCATTGTTTTCTTAGCGAACGCTCCTATAAAAGCACCCCGACCCGAACACTTTTCGGCTCGAGGCGCTCGGGGGCTCCACTAAGGGGTACTATTACCCCTCTGTTTTCGTCATTTACTTTCAAATGAAGAAACTCCTTCCTACCCGAACAGAAGGGCAGTTCGTTCTTTTGATTTGCTTTACGTAGCTTTGCTTCAAAACATTCCACTGATCGTGCCCCGCCTTTTCCTACGGTTACAAGCGGTCGAGCCCCGCGGGCCACACCCCGGGCTCACAAGGTCGCGGCCTACGGGACAATCGGGCAGGAATGAAAAAGAAAGGAATAAAGAAACAAAATTATGCTAAGGGAAAACTAAGGAACGAAAGAGAACAAGCTTCCCTGAACGGAGCAACTCCATCACAACACAAAAACAGAAACCGATTGCAGTCATTAAAACACACCACGAACGTCTTACACGGGGGCTCCCCCACGAACTTAAAACTTTTTATGTTTACTAACTACTTATATTCTGCAAGCTATTAAACTGACCCGACGGCATCTGTTGGTGGCACGACCGATGAAGGCATAGGCTGCTCGCTCCCCGGCGGCACGACGTTCGGTTCGATCGAGGCCGAGGCGACATTTCCCCCCGAACCAGGCTCTGGGCTATCCGCAGGCTCGGAAGCATTCTCTCCACGCATGCTTTGGGCCATGTCTTGAAGGCGAACGTCCATCACCCACTCAGCGGAGACTTGCTCTGACACCGACCGCACGTGCGGCAGCAAGCTCACCCTGATTGATTGGACGTCCTCCATGCCCAGACCTTCAGCATACCCACTGCAGATAGCGTAGAAGTCCAGGTTCGGGTGGTGCATCGCCACCGAGGTTAGCACCCCTGACGCTCCATAAAACAGCCCGCTCCTGACAAGGTCCTTGACCACGTCCGGGACCTCCGCCAGCTGGACCACGGGCGCGCTAGTACTTGGCGCCGACTCGAAGATTTCTGAGATGACGAGCCGGGCAACGTTGCGGATCTGGTCGAGATCTCCTTTGAGAGCACGTCGCTCTTCACGGGACTTGGCCAGCTCCTCGGCGTTCCAACTGAAGCTCGCCTTGGACGTCTCCAGGTCTCGCTCCAGCGCCTTCACCTTTTCACCTAGCTCTGGAGGAAGGGCGACAAACTCAGAAACAAGCTGAGGGAAAAATCAACACCACGAGAAAACAAAAAGATACGCACCGATGTGAGAGGCCTCAAGGGTGGAGAAATCCTCTACCTACTGAGCCACCTGCTCGCACAGCCGGGCACTCACGTCCTCCATCCCCATCACCTAGCTCTGGAGTGCAAGCACCTCCTGATCTGCCTCCGACCGAGCCCTCTACTCCGCCTCCAGGGCCTTCTGTGCCCTCTCCAGGGCGGCCCGCTCTGGCTCAAGGGCCGCCAAGGCCTCTTGAAGCGCCGCCTCGGTATTCACCAGGGACATCCGTAGCCCCACCTCAGTCTCCTCCTGGTGGACCTTCGCCGCCTCGAGCCCTTGCTCGGCAGCAGTCGCCCGCTCCGCCGCACGCTGTCCCTCCGCCCGCAACACGGCCGCCCGGACCTGGGACTCGCAGCAGGCGGACTCCACCCGACGCTCAAGCTCGGCCATCCAGGCTTGTTCCGTCCGGAGGAAGTAGGACTTGCGGGACGACACCTTCCTTATTTCCTGTGAAAAACAGGCATGCTAAAAACAACCGACAAAAGATTCAAAGGGTAAGGGTGAGTACCAGAGACTCACCTCCGCGGCGAGCTGCAGGTCAACCTCAACCAACTGCCGGGCAAACTGAGCCTGCTTCCGGGCACTCTCGACCTCGCGCACAGCTTGGTGAGCTCTGATACTACGGCATGCCCTTGCCCCCCAAAAATGTCCTAGAGCTGGCGCTCTCGGGAATCCCAAAGGACGAACCTCACCTTCGACGGGTCCTCTGGGAAGGGCCACTCTAGGTCACCCTCCGACGAACCACCGGAAGGCCCAGCCTCCGACTATACCACCGCCAGCTCCCACGGCGACACCTCCAACTCCCACGGCGACACCAGCGGCTTCACCACGATATCCGCCTCGTCGTCAGACGGAATCTCCACCACCTCATTCGCATGGGACGCCACCGGGCGCCCCAACTCCGTCACGGCCACACTTTCCTCCGGTGCCTTCGGCTCTGACGGCAAGGATAAGCCGTGCGTCCCTCCACCCGGCGAGATGGGGAGTTTGCTCTCCCTCGTCTCCTCCACCGCGACCGCCGGAGAAGGGGCCGCGAGAGTTACCTCCGCCGTCGGCACCGGGATCGCCGCCAACAATGCCGCCGCCGCTGCCGCCTTATCAGCAGCCCCCCCCCGGGGGGCAACACCCCCAGGAGGGAAGGCCTTGTTGCCGCCACCCCGCTGCCACCTTCGCTCGCTGCCACACGCTGCAGTGTGGGCCTCCAAACCTCCCACATAGGGGTCGGGGCGATGCTCAACCCCGGCATCCCCCAGCCGCTGACAAAAATTGTGGGTAAGCCACACTCCAAAAAGACTCGACCAGCAAGAATCGAAGAAGCAACAAAAGGAAACATACCGGGTGGCGAGCGGCACAACCCGGAAGGCAGAATCCCACAACCACGAACCTACGGGACGAGGACCGCTCCCAGGCTACGACCCGTGCCCCCTCACTTCAGACGGGGTCGGAATCATCTCGACCGGCTCCTGCCCGGCCTATGGGTCGCTGCGACCTCTGGCTCGGGACTCCCTGACCGGAGCGGCAGGCGGGGCATCCTCCGACTGCAAGTCGCGTGTCGACCGGGCGCTAGTCTACCCCTTAGACTACCCGGACTGCTCGACTACGACCGCGGCAGGCAAGGCCTCCTCCGGCTACAAGTCCGGCGTTGGCACCGGTTCCGTCGCCGCATGAGCGCCCGTCCGCTCCTCGGACCGCCCAACTCGCTCAGCCGTGTCTACCGCAGGCGGCAACGGGACCGGCGGAACCACCGAGGGGCACAGTGACCGCGTCCGCTTCACCGCTCGCTCACCAATGGCGTCCGCGCTCACCGCACGCTACCACGACGCAGGAACCTCCGCGCGCCGCACGGCCTCCTGCTCCTCACCGACGGACGTTGCCACAGGGTCGCGACGCACCACCGAGGTCACAACGACCTCCCGACTCTCCTCCTCATCAGAGAAGACCATGTCATCCAAGTCCGTAGGATCGTCCGACGCAAGTTCCGACTCGACGTCGCTCCTACATTCCCTGGCCTTCACGCGCCAGGCGACCTCCTTCTTCTTCTCTTCCTTTTGCTGAACCTCCTGGGTCCTCTTCTTCTTCCGAGCGTCGGCCACCTCCTTCTGGGCGGCCTACCGGGCCCGACCCTCCGAACCCTTAGGAAGGTGCATCCGGGACTTGTACCTCCCGAGCCCCTACGGAATGATAGAACCAAAATCAAAGAAAAGGGAAAGGAGCAGAGAAAGAGCATGAACAAAGAGCATACCAGCGTGGGCACGATCGAGGCATTGAATAGTATGGGCTTTCCCTCAACCGTCTCTCCGGGCCTCAGCTGCAGCACTCGGCCGATGCGGCTCCAGATCTCGTCGTCCGGTAGATCCTCCGGCGACATGTGGTCCGGGTCCGACCGGCAGCCGTACGTCCACATCGGGTGCGTCCTCTACGCCAGCGGCGCAACCCGGTGGCGGTAAAGGGTGTGGAACACCTGCACCCTGTCGAGGCCGCCCCTTACGAGCTTTCGCAGCTCCTCCTCGATGACCCCCACCTTGTGCTTCTCCGTGTGGGCGCAGTCCCACAACCAACTCTTCTGCTTCACCGGCCTCCCGCCAGTAAACACTGGAAACGGCGCCCCCACTGGATTTCGGATATAAAACCACTCCCCATGCCATCCCCGGTTGGAGTCACATGGGGTGTATGCGGGATACGAGCCTCCTGCACGCGGCTTCCTCTACAGGGCAAAGCCTCCGACCGGTGTGATCTCGGTCGAACTCCAGTCCGCCATAGCTCTCCCGGAGAAGAAAAGCCGGAAGAGATCCACATGCGGCTCCATCCCGAGGAAAGCCTCACAGACGGTGATGAAACCAGCGATGTGCAGCACCCCCATTGGGTTGAGGTGCTGCAGCTCCAGACGCCACTCGTTGAGGAGCCCGCGCAGGAACCAGTGCGCGGGATACCCTAGTCCGCACTCATGGAAAGTGAGGAAAGAAACCACCTCATCGGGACGAGGTTGCGGGGACTCCTCCTTCCCGGGAACCCTCCAGTGCGCCACCTCCTGCGGCGGTAGGAACCCCTTCGCGACAAAAGCTTCCAGCACCGAATTCCTCATGGTGGATGATCGCCAGTCTGACATTTCGCTCCAGATCGCAAAAGGATCGGTGAGTTCTCCTCTTCTCCCTCACTCTCTCCCCCTTCCTTTCCTAGAAACCTTCGCAGCTCTCAAAGATGCTCTCGACGAGGAGGAAAAAGAAAGGCGGTGGCAGCAGACAACGAACAGGAAAAAGAACGAAGCAAACAGCCTCTCTCTTCTCCTACTTAAAGGAAAGAGAACAGCGGTCAAGGAAGGATGTTCCGATCGCGGGAGGCAGAATGGCGGAGCGAGAATTTCTCTCTTTCCCATTTAATGCAGATGAGACGTGCCCTGAACCAATGAGACGTGCCCAGCTCGATGGAACGGCTCCTGATCAGACGGGACGTGGCCTGGTCGTGGCCCACCACTACCACACGATCATCCACTACCACATGATGGGCACAGAAACCGAAGCGTCACCACACGCGGGCGGCTTCCCTCCTCCCCAGGCCAGGCCTGGGGAGACCAAAAAACAAAATCTCCGCCGAGAGACCAACCGATCCCCCGAGCCGATCGAATCGCTCAGGATGAACATGGAGACACAGGCAGGAAGCGAAGGGATGCCCTATGTGGGCCATGCCGACTCCATCACGAACGACGAGCGTGGGTCCCGGTCGGACGTTTTCGACTGAAGCTCTCCGAGCCCCGTCACTCCAGTCATCAAGGTAAACGTTACCAAAACCCCCTCTATTTCTTTATAAATCATTCATACATCCATACGCGCATTCATTTCATATGCCTGAACCACCCGGACGGTTAGGGCATGAACCGCCCGGGGGCTTAGGAACTAAGCATCGCACGTGCGGCGAAATGCACCAGAACGCTCCGTGTTGCGTCACGAAGCGGCGGTTGCCTCATTTGACATGGGCAACCAACAGAGCCAGGGGAGAAAACCCTAGATGAGCACCGTGCGGCCCTAGCCTGGTCCGGTAGACCGGGTCATCTCAACCTTCTCGTTCGATCCTAAACCTCTCGCCAGACCCACAAAATCTCCATCAAAGGGGAGGCCGTTAGGCCACCCGGGTCGGTCTCCGGAACGACCTAGGCATCTGTCGGGTTGTAGGTAAAGGAGTAGTGCAATGTCACAAGAGGGCTATGCCGACCCCTTCACGAACGACGGACCCGGATTCCACTCGATCACACCCGTTAACGAACTCACCGAGCTAGTCTTCAAGCCCAAGCGATCGGGACAGGCGACGAAACTCAGCCCCTCCGGTTGTGAGGAACCAAGGATGGGGTAACACACAATACTCACATCGACCCCCACAAAAGGCCCGATAGGGCTCGGGGGCTCAAGATAAAACG
This sequence comes from Miscanthus lutarioriparius, assembly GCA_904845875.1. Lineage (NCBI taxonomy): Eukaryota > Viridiplantae > Streptophyta > Magnoliopsida > Poales > Poaceae > Miscanthus > Miscanthus lutarioriparius. The sequence continues at coordinate 42,391,526 of CAJGYO010000018.1, forward strand.
CCAAGGACGGCGACCTCGAACTCACTAGATCCACGACTCCGACTCGCCCGGTCCCACGGCGCGCACCGACGCCAGGATCCGCGAGCATCGCCTCGTCCGATCTTTAACCAAACTAACTACGCTTCAGCTTCAAAACGGCTTCACTTCTGACTACGCTCCAATGGGACCGCAACTCCGAACTCGCGTCGACAGGATCTATGACATCCAGCTACAGCTCTTAGGACCGCGACTCCGAACTCGCGTTGACAGGATCTATGACATCCGGCTACGGCTCATGGGACCGTGGCTCCTAAACTCGCGTAACGGCTTCACTTGGGGTCCACGAGCTCCGGCTTGTCCGATTCCTAAACTAACTAAACTAACTCTCTCGATCCACGGGCCTCTCGTACACCCCTCATTTCTCCTTCTCGTTTGTAACCCCACTACAGACTTCGAGCATCTGGGCTCAGGAATAAAGTCACCGACCGACCCAGACTGGACGTAGGGCACGTTTACTGAACCAAAGATATATCCTGCGTCATTGAGTGCTAGGCCACCTCCGATCACAACGTCTAACAAAACTACAAATATTCACTAGTTGGTCACTTTACTGCATCGACAATCATATTCTACAAAAGTAGCGTCAACACAAGTTCCATCCAGATAAAGCAGAACTTTTGTCTTTGCAATACTCCTAATATCGATCCGATCAAGACATCTTCCCTAAAATACGATGCAGTAATCGCCAATAACAAGTCATGTATTCGGTCAATTAATCCATCCAGGAAGGAGCTAGGTAATGATACCTTTTGTGGATTCTTTGACCCACATGTTAATTTGCTTAACATCTTCGGGCTTGAAAAGTGAATAGAAAAGAAAATGTGTGAATTTTAGAATTAAGAATTTCAAAAGAAAAATCATAGAAACAACAACATACATCATATGGTTGCAGTTTGCTACTAAAAAATAGAACAATTGAAATGGTAATTTTTACAGGTCTTACGAATACACCATAGTTTTATTTATTTTACAGCAATAAAGGTAGATAGTGGTCATATTAGTCATCACAAGCTCTCCAATGCACATTACCGTTTCTAGCGAGATCAAGGAGATAAAGAGAAAAGGTGCATAGGCTGATCAATGAGAACAAACAACATTAGAAACGATTGATACTACTAGATCGGTCTAGTCAAATACCATCTATAAAAGAAACTTAGTGAAGAATTGTAACATCAAACAACAATTAAGATGTTTCGCTACAATGACCCCTAGAAGAAACGTATTGTCGAGCACCTAATAAGCATAAGCCTATAGTAGTAAGCGGAACGCGTAATATGTCACACCTTGTTAACCGCGCCGTGGAGCTATACACACTACGGGCGGCGGCATCCTCATCCTAGGATTCTGGGCGGTCTCCGGCCACCAGCCCCCGAACCTACGCCTCCCACTGCTGTGCGCCGCCCCACCCAGCCGTCGCCGGCCTATGTAGGCACAGCACGTGCGTCGCCCGGCCAAGCGGGACCGGCCTGGCCTCGGCACAGGCCTGGCACAGCACGCCGCCGGTGGCGGCCTCCAAAGCCCGGGGCCGAGGCCGCAGACCCACGTCCCCTGTCGCAAGCACTCGCCACCGCAGGTCTGTTTTCTCTTCACGCCTCCCGGCACCGGAGGCATGTTAGATGGAAGCGGTGGTTGGAGGATGTCCATTGTGGAGATCTCACGCTCGCGCCTTGCAGAAGGCGCGGGATTCATGGCGGCCTCCCCTTTGGCGGCGTCCGTGGGGTTCTTTGGCGGTGCCGCTGCCATCCTCTCCTCCCCTACTGCCGGCTCCCTTCCCCTTCACTGTCGACGGTGAGGACTCCCCATTGCGCTCCCTCGTGCAGCCTCGCGGGGCAATCCGAGGAGGCGCGGGGTATAGGGTTTTGGGGGATGGTTTTATGGCGCGGAGGCGGCGTAGGTCTCGCTATGGCAGCTGAAAGGATCAAGATGCCCAAGAGGGGGGTCAATTGGGCTAATTCTAAATTTTCTTGCAATAATCAAATCCTACGGATAGCCCAATTAACCCCTTGTGCCTAGAAAAGTGTTTATGTCAAACTAATGCACAACAACCTCGCAACCTATGTTCCAATCTTACTCTAGCAAGCAATTCTATGGATGTGAAACAAGTATTGAATTGCTCAAAGTAAATACTCAAAGTAAGTGCTCAAAGTAAATAGAGAGAGAAAGGAACGCGGCGATGTTTTGCCGAGGTATCGGAGAGTCGCCACTCCCCACTAGTCCTCGTTGGAGCACCCACACAAGGGTGTAGCTCCCCCTTGATCCGCGCAAGGATCAAGTGCTCTCTACGGGTTGATTCTTCGACACTCCGTCACGGCGAATCACCCAAAACCGCTCACAACTTGAGTTGGGTCACCCACAAGCTCCGCCGGGTGATCACCAAGCTCCCAATCACCACCAAGCCGTCTAGGTGATGGCGATCACCAAGAGTAACAAGCACGAACTCTCACTTGACCACACGAAGCCTAATGAGAAGATGGATGCACACTTGTCTACTCTTGATTCACTAATGAGGTTTCACTCTTGGATTCTCAAATCACAAACACCTCACTAGGACCTTGCTCTTCTTGGCACTCACAAACGTGTTTCTCAGCTGTTGGAATGAGCAAAAGTTACTCCACACACGAGTGGAGCTTCTATTTATAAGGCAGCCTAAAAAACAAACCGTTATGAGCTTCTGCGGGATGACCGGACGCTCCGATCATACTGACCGGACGCTTTGGTCAGTTCAACCCGCGCAACAGTTTCCAAGTGATGACCGGACGCTGACAGGGTCCGGTCAGCACTGACCGGACGCGTCCGGTCGATCTTGGATGCTTACTGTAAACGACCGGACGCTGGATACTCAGGGTCCGGTCACCACTGATCGGACCCGTCCGGTCACACTTTCTCAAATCTGGACCCTTACTGGAGTCGACCGGACGCTGGCCTTCAGCGTCCGGTCACACGACCTTCCAGCGTCCGGTCACTCCAGACTTGTTCTCCACAGTCAAATGAACTGACCGGACCCTGCGGCCAGCGTCCGGTCGCACCGGAGCCAGGGTCCGGTCAGTATTTGACCCTCCATTCACTTCCAACTCTCGATCATATGTGAATGAAGTTAGCTCCAAAGGATCTTAGGCATTCATAGGAGCTACCTAGGGCTAGTTTTAACAAGTGTGCACCACACCTAACTCACTAGACTCAACTAGGTTAAGCTACCCATTCATACCCCCCTTCATAGTATGGCCAAAGGAAAAACAAAGTCCTAAACTACTCTAAGTGTCTCTCCAACTTCAATTGACACTAAGAACTAGTTATCCTTAACCTTGTCGTCCATCCTTTGAAAACCGAAACGATTTCCATCGTAGGGGCATGACAACCTCAATTGCCCAATCGATCTCCATTACCATGACCTAACTTAATTGCCTCTGCAAAACATACGTTAGTCATAGTAATCTTGTATTGACATTAATCACCAAAATCCACTTAGGGGCCTAGATGCTTTCAATCTCCCCCTTTTTGGTGATTAATGACAATACCACCTCGAGTATGTTAAAGAGTGAGGTTTTTGAAGGGCTTGGTTCATATAAGCTTTTGTCGTTAAGAACAAAAGAGTTAGACAAGCTTATATGACCCAAGCCAACACAATGTACTCAAAGGATATGAATTAAGCATGAGTACAAGTAACAAAGCTCATTTGCTTCGAAGTATAAGCGCGGAAGCAAAAGCAAATAAGCATAACACAAGTGATATGACATATAGATAATGCAAAGTAGAAATCACACATGTCAAATATCACAAGCACGTAGATAGCACTATCACATATATATAATAGTATGCATGAAAGTAAACACACGAATGCACAAGTAATAGTGTATCACACAAATAGAACTCCAAATGTATATAATAGGCTAATACTAGATAACTAGCTCCCCCTAAATGTAGCTCCCCCTGAGACTACATACTCGAACACCCTCTCCCCCTTTGGCGTCAAACACCAAAACCTAGGGGTCGGACGGCGAGGCTGCAGCAGACAGACGAGCCAAGGTATTTGAAGAAACGAGGGCAGCTGGAACCGGGCACCATCATCATCTGACCCTGAGCTCTGAACTAACTGACCCTCTGTGGCAGGAAGTGTCGCTAAAGCGGTCTGGGTCTGAGCTGGAGCTGGTGCTGCCTGTGAAGCTGCTAGTATGTCTGTCGTAGGATCTGACGAGGCGACAGATGAGGGGAGCCTCTGAGTAGTCACAGCGACTGGGTCTACTGTAGATGGACCGGTAAAATGCATATGAGGCGGAGTAGGCATGTCGGTCAACTCGCTGAAAGATGCTCCAAGACTCCTGGAGACTAACGTGTCAGGCACGAATAGCGAGGAAGGCGCCTGGAGTGAAGCCCGTCTCAAGTGGAGTGAATCTGGGGGGCTACCACAGGTGAGGCTAACCACTAGGACACCAGATAGGCGGTGAAGCAAACCGAGCCGAGGCTGTCCTCGACTGGAGCCCATGGGGCTGTCATCTTTGGAGTCGTCAAGTGGTAGGAGGTCGTGGCGGTGGAACCCCAATGGCTGTCACTACACATGCCGCATGAATCCCATGAGCTGCTTCCGCATAAGTAATCTTTGGTCTTTGAAGGAGTTGCTGCCGCTACATTTGGAACTCGGCCCTAACGAGCTCAAATCTGTCATGAAGTTCGTACTGTCTCTGTGCTCGCTGTGTTCGATCCTGCTGCATCCGCTCAAGAATAGCAATGAGAGTAGTGGTCTGCTCATGAGGAGCAGTGGAGCAGAATCTGGAGCTACCGCCCTCGATCGTGGTTCGCATGGAGGCATCTGAGGTATAGGCTGGTAGTCGTCGTCAGAGTTGTCACTGTACTCGCTCACCTCCTGCTGTGCCTCTAGCTCCTCCTCCTCAGTGGCTGCAATCCCTCTGATGATCTCATCTTGCTGAGCTATGGACTCTGGCACGTCGGGACGACGGCTAGGCTGTCTGGGTGCCTGAGGAGTGGTGTGTCTGATCCTCTATGACAGGTTGTAAGCTAGGAACTCTGTGGTGGCACCTGTATACTCATCCATCATACTAGGGGGCTTATCACGCACTACTCTGTGGATAAGAAACGTGATCCAGTGCGCATAAGGAAGCTGCCTACGACCCTTGAATCCCTCAGCTATAGTGTTCTCCATCTCTGAAAGAAGGAGGTCCCAGATATCAAATACTGTCTGCTGCATCAGGGCATTAAGAAGCCAGAGCTGTAAGCGAGTCAGGCCCTCTCTATATCCCAACCTGGGAAGCAATGTCCTCCTAATAATAGCCTCTAGCACTCTCGCTGTGGGAGTCAAGTCACTGGGGTTCCTCCTCGACCCCTCTCCAAAAGGCTCCTTGAAGCAATGTCGCACTAAATCTGTAGGAGGCACCAAACCTCCGTGAGGACGCCTGGGAGGCTCCTGCTGTCCATAACAGACCTCATGTATCTTGACAGCTGCTCACCCAGAGCCTCAAGATCTCTCTCGACCCTATCACTCGTCACTCTGTAGTCTTTGCCTCGAAAGCAAAGTGAATAAACCTGTGATGTGGATCGATGAAGAGTGAAGCATAGAACTGATGAACCCAAGATGGTACATATATCCCCGTCCGTCCAATCAAATCTGTCAGTCCTGGCAAATATGACAAGTATGGCCGAATGCTCTCTCCATTGCTTTGCCACAATAGACTCTATCGATGAGACTCTCCGAGATCCGAACATCGCCCCCTTGTTGAGATAAGCATTGTAGAAATCCTCCTGCAGATGGCGTGTAGAAACCCTCAATTTGCTCTCTCATCCCTCCTGGGAAACCAAACCTCAAACTCAACAAAACGCAATTGCTTGAACACTGCTCTGGCGGTAGCGGCCCTCAAGTCGAGGTGAACCAATTTGGAGGTGGACCCCGTGGTCTAGGTGGAGGACGTGATCCCTCCGCTGTGTCGTGACCTCGGTGAGATCGGTACACGGGTCCATCCAGAGCGGCGAAGGCTGGGTGCCGGCTCTGTCTTGTCACCTCCTAGGTCTTTGAGGCTCGCTTGTGGGGGCTTCTTTGTCTTGTGGACCCTCCTCAATGGTAATCCGTCGTCCCGCAAACGTGATAGCCCCATTTGGACTACCGTGACGACGCTCAACCTCCTCAAGCGCAGCTCTGAATCTTTGGTGAAACTAGCCGATCGCAATGACAACTCCGCTGCTGGGCACCACCTCTCTCTCGCACGCTCGCGGCCTCGCAATAACCGCTTTGCTCTCGCTATCTCTGCGTCGTGGTACTTCCGCTTCTTGGATGTCACCGCTTGGTTGACTTGCCCTTCGATCCGGCCGGTTCAAGCGAGGGGGGCCTCCGATCATCATCACAGGCCACCACCAACATTCTTGGTGCGGGCCATCCGAATCGACAAGATGGTGAACTGACGACGATGAGGATCAACAAACAAATGAACCTCTCGAGGCTTGGCCTCGATCCTTACTTCATGAGCTTGGCTCGAGATGACCGCCAACCGCCACAAGAACCACAACGGAACCGACTCGCCGCGACGATAGAGAGTAGATGGATATACAAATAAATACCATATTGCTAATAGATGCGAAACCCTAATAGAGAAAGCAATGTAGATGCGAAATTGAATCGAATGGCTTTCTACCGACGATCGTGAACCGAGAAAAGATAAGATTTAGCGGGGAACTCGAAGCCCGGCTAGGGTTAGGTCAAACACTGAAAGCAATGGGGAATCAATGATCGCAACTTGATCTAAGTCTGTGATCGAAATTGAAAAATTTGGTCTTACCAACGATGAAGGAGGTAGGACTAGGGCACGATGAAACTTGATGACCACTGGAAGACCGGAGGCACGGGCGCTCGGGAGACACGGCGGCGTGACGATCCTCGGTGGCGCCACGGCTAGCAAGGAGGCCATGAAAGGGCAAGGGAGGTGCGGGCCGAGCCTGGCGTGGGAGTGCGGGGAGGCTTTCAAGCGCGAGGGGGGGCGCGGGGAGGCAGAGGACTACGGCGGCGCGCTTAGGTGCATGGTGGCAGCAAAGGAGGCGGCAGCAGGCTAGGCTAAGGCAGATGGCAAGGTTGCGACGGGATCAAAAAAAAAAATTCGTGGTACGGTTAAGTAGTCCCCAAACGCGATAGAAAAGGAAACCAAAAGAGTCCACAAGACGCGTGCGAGATCCATCGACCGGACGCCCGGCAGAAGCGCGATCGACGCTACCACCAGTCGTCCGGTCGATTCCAAAGAGGTCCAAATCCTCTCCTGAATCGGGACCGGACGCGTCCGGTGGTCCATGACCGGACGCAGCAGGTGGTCGGTTAGAACAACTTGAGCACACTTCGATCGACCAGACGCAGAATCCTTCCCGACCGGACGCATGACAGCGAAGCGTCCGGTCACTCCTTCAAGCAGCGATTCACCTCTCGTGAACCGACCGAGATGACCAGAGAAGCTGGCGTCCGGTGCAGCGTCGATGCACCTTTTCCAAAAAACCTCCAACCTTCCTTCACAATACTGCTGCTCCCAATCAAGTCCCAACTTGAAAAAGATCCAAATAAACACCAATTGGGACTGATGTGAGTGACCTCTCTCAAACCCTCATATTTTTCAAAATATTTTGCCTTAGGCTATAATTATTTTTAAGAAAATAGGCAACAAGAGGGCAAATGGAACAAAATGACAAAACAACATTCATACATATGCAATACTTGTAAGTAAATCTAGTTGCTTGTCAAGTTTGATCCAAGGTTAAGCTTCTTCACACGCTTTTTGGCGGTTATCTTAACCATGTTAGACAAGCCCTATGTGCATTGCCACAAATTAAACATGTTGTATATTACAATGAATGCAAGGGACAACACAAGCTCAATTTTTAGTGAAGTTACTAAAATCAAGTACATTTAGCTCATTCCGCAATCTACAAAATGTAGCCTCATCTAGCGGTTTTGTGAAGATATCCGCTAATTGATCTTCGGATCTTACACCTTCTAGTGATATATCATTTTTAGCCACATGATCTCTTAGAAAGTGATGGCGAATATCTATATGCTTGGTGCGAGAGTGTTGAACCGGATTATTTGCAAGTTTTACCGCACTTTCATTGTCGCACAAAAGAGGTACTTTCTCTAGAACTACTCCATAGTCTAGCAAAGTTTGTTTCATGTATAATATTTGTGCGCAACAGGCACCCGCGGCAATGTATTCCGCTTCGGCGGTGGACAAAGCCACACTATTTTGTTTCTTGGAGGACCAAGACACAAGTGATCTACCAAGCAAATGGCACACTCCGGATGTGCTTTTTCTATCAACTTTGCATCCGACGTAATCCGAATCGGAATAGCCAATTGATTCAAATAAAGCTCCTTTGGGATACCAAAGACCAATGCTTGGTGTGTGCTTAAGATACCTAAGGATTCTTTTTACGGCAATTAAATGTGTTTCCTTAGGACTAGCTTGAAATCTAGCACACATACACACACTAAACATGATGTCGGGCCTAGATGCGGTTAAATATAACAAGCTACCAATCATAGAACGGTAGAGAGTTTGATCAACCGGGTTACCTCCCTCATCTAGGTCGAGATGTCCATTTGTAGGCATTGGTGTCTTGATTGGCTTACATTCATCCATCTTGAATCTCTTGAGAAGATCTTTTGTGTATTTCTCTTGAGAGATGAAGATGCCTTCTTTCATTTGCTTGACTTGAAAACCAAGAAAGAATGTAAGCTCACCAATCATTGACATCTCGAACTCCTTCGACATCAATTTACCAAATTCTTTGCATGAGTCTTCATTTGATGATCCAAAGATGATATCATCAACATATACTTGACAAATGAAGATATGCCCATCTAGCTTCTTGGTGAATAGTGTGGTGTCGACCTTCCCAATGGTGAAGCCCTTCTCAATGAGGAAGTCCCAAGGCGCTCATACCAAGCTCTTGGGGCTTGCTTAAGCCCATATAGTGCCTTGGACAACCTATAAACATGATTAGGATATCTAGGGTCTTCAAACCCGGGAGGTTGATCAACATAGACTAGTTCATTTATAAAGCCATTTAAAAAAGCACTTTTCACATCCATTTGATATAGTTTCATTTCATGATGTGATGCATATGCAAGAAGGATACGGATGGCTTCTAATCTTGCAACCGGTGCAAAGGTCTCTCCAAAATCCAAACCTTCAACTTGAGAGAAACCCTTTGCAACTAGTCTTGCCTTTGTTCCTCACAACAACACCTTGATCATCTTGCTTGTTGCGGAACACCCACTTCGCTCCAATGACTCTTGCACCTTTTGGTCGCTCTTCAAGATTCCAAACTTCATTGCGAGTGAAGTTGTTCAACTCTTCATGCATGGCATTGATCCAATCCGGATCTTTAAGAGCTTCTTCTACCTTGGTAGGCTCATAGCAAGAGACAAAAGAGTGATGAGCAATAAATGAAGTAAGTTTTGAGATCGAGTCATTACACCCTTTGATGGACTCCCTATGATGAGATCTTGTGGATGATCTTGTAGGAGAGGTGTGTTTCTTCTATTGACCACTTGAGGAGGAGGTTGTGGAGCATCAACATCTTGTGCTTGTACCACCATTTGCTCATGAGAGATATGAGTATCTTCATTTTCTACTCTCCCATCTTTTCGCCATCTTGTGGTACATTTGATGAAGAAGGTTGGTTAATGACTTGTACATCATCTTCATCATCTTTTGGCTTGATGTCTCCCACCGGTATGTTCTTCATAGCCTCCCTCAATGGTTCATCACCTACATCATCAAGATTCTCATGTGCTCCTTGGGAGCCGTTAGATTCATCAAATTCCACATCATATGTTTCTTCAACCAAGCCGGTGGCATGATTAAATACTCTATATGCTTTGGACTTCAATGAGTAACCAACAAGAAAACCTATATCACAACGTCTTTGAAACTTCCCTAGGTGTTGCCGCTTTTTGTAGATGTAGCACTTGCAACCAAACACCCTAAAGAAGGAGACGTCCGGCTTCTTCCCATTGAGCAACTCATACGGTGTCTTGACAAGGAACTTTTGAAGAAATAGGCGGTTGGATGCATAACATGCGGTGTTGATTGCTTCCGCCCATAAAGCTTCGGGGGTGTTGTACTCATCTAGCATTGTCCTTGCAAGAGTGATCAAAGTCCGGTTCTTCCTCTCAACTACACCATTTTGTTGAGGAGTATAGGTTGCGGAGACTTCATGTTTGATTCCAACTTCATCACAATAAGCTTCTATGTTTGTGTTGTCAAATTCTTTGCCATTGTCACTTCTTATCTTCTTGAGCTTCACTTCAAATTCATTTTGAGCTCTCTTGGCAAACTTCTTGAAACAAGATGCAACTTCGGATTTGTCATGAAGGAAGAACACCCATGTATACCTTGAGTAGTCATCCACAATCACAAGACAATAGAGATTTCCTCCCAAACTCTTGTATGTTGTTGGTCCAAATAAATCCATGTGTAGGAGTTCTAGCACTCTTGTGGTTGACATGAAAGCTTTGGTTGGATGAGTGTTTGCAACTTGCTTGCCGGCTTGACATGCACTACAAAGCTTGTCCTTCTCAAACTTCACATCCTTCAACCCTCTCACCAAATCATTCTTCATAAGCTTCTTGAGTGAGCTCATCCCAACATGAGCAAGTCTTCTATGCCATAGCCACCCAAGTGTTGTTTTGGTGAATAGGCAAGTCTTTAAGTTTGCATCTTCGGAGGTGAAGTCAACTAGATATAAATTGTTGTATCTAAATCCATTGAATATCACTTGTTTGTCATCTACTTTGGATACAACAACTTCCTTCTCGGTGAATAAGCATTGGAAGCTAAGATCACACAATTGCCCAACGGATAGCAAGTTGAAACTCAATGAGGCAACATAGAGCACATTGAAGATGGAATGATCATTTGATATTGCCACTTTGCCCAATCCTTTAACCTTACCCTTTGAATTATCTCCAAATGTTATTTTCTCTTGTTCATCTACCTCTTCATCTAGTGAGGTGAACATACAAGGATCACCAGTCATATGTTGAGTACAACCACTATCAATAACCCAATGACTTCCACCGGTCTTGTAGTTCACCTACACACAAGAGATTCAAGCTTTAGGGATCCAAGCTTGTTGAGGGCCCTTCACCTTCTCAACAAGTGACTTAGCCACCCAAATCTTCTTAGGCCTACTCTTGTTGGGGGGGTCCTAAGAACATGACTTTCATCTTTCCACTAGAATCTTTTCTAAGCATGTAGTGAGCATTGAAAGCAAAGGGTCTAGCATGCTTGGGCAAGGGTTGTGGTGGTGGAGTTTGACACTCATGAGCAAAGTGGCCTTCTTGTCCACACTCAAAACATCTCTTTGGCTTTAGCTTTGGCTTTGATTGTTGGTGTTGAGCTTGAGCCTTCTTCTTCTCTACACTTGCCATATATCCAATGCCACTTCTATCCATCTTCATGACGGTATTCATGAGTAGCTCACTTTGGAGATGCTTGCCTCTAGCAAACTTGCTCAATCCCACCTTGAGATGCTCTTTCTCCATTTTGAGCTTCTTGTTCTCTTCCTTGAGAATATCATTGTTCTTCTCTTCCTTGAGTTTCTTATTTTCTTTTTTTAGCTTCTCATTCTCAAGGATCAAATCTTCGTCATGATCAAGAGTTTCTATCACAATGGTGTTGTGACTTTTCATCTCTTCAAGATCTTTCATGAGCTTCTCATTGTCACTCTTGAGCTTGACATACTCATCATAGTCATTGCACTCAACCACTTGCTTGCCTTTGCTACTAGATCCATGCTCAATGCTCTCATCAATTAAATCATCACATGAGGTAGCTATATCAATCTTAACAACATGGTTAGTAGCAACATGTGGCTCATTTGGTAAGAATTCTTGTGCAATAACAAGGGTATCGTAATTGATCTTTAGAGTTGTATAATCATCTTTTAGCTTGTTGTGACTAATGACAAGCTCATTGTGCACCAACTCAAGTTTATCATGTTTATCTTTAAGCTCTTTCTTAGAAGATTTGAGCTCCTTGAGTTTGGATGATATAGAATCATTTGTTTCTTTGAGCTCATCATTAGCCTTTTCTAATGTATCACACTTAGCTAAGAGTGAATCATTTTTAGCATCAAGTTTTTCATTAGTAGCTCTACTCTTTCTAATGATCTTAGTGTATTTTCTTAATATTTTGACAAGATCATCATATGTGGGTGAATCATCATCGCTATCCCTATCATCATCACTAGCTTGCTCATCATCACTACTATCATCACTCTTAGTTACCTTGCGTTCACCCTTGGCCATAAGGCATAGGTGTGTAGAGGATGATGGCGATGGTGGCGGTGAGGATGCAAGATCAATAGCAATGGCGGCCACCTTCTCATTGTCACTCTCATCATCGGATGAACCACTTGATGAATCAATGTCCGTGAGCCAATCACCGACAATATAGGCCTTGCCACTCTTCTTCTTCTTGTAGAAGTCTCTCTTTTTGCCATCTCTCTTCTTGTATGGCTTGTTCTTTTTCTTTTCATCTTCATCACTTGAATCATCTTTCTTGCCCTTGTTCTTGAACTTGTCTTTCTTGGGCTTTGTGCATTGATGAGCTAGGTGGCCAAGTTCGCCACAATTGTAGCAATCCAACTCGGAGATTGGCTTTCTTCTTGAGCTAGTGAAGAACTTCTTCTTCTTGCCGTCAAACTTGATGCCACTCTTGTTTAGCTTCTTTAGCATCTTGGCGGTCTTTTTCACCATGAGAGCAAGACTTTCTTCATCATCTTCATCACTTGAGCTCTCATACTCAAGTCTTGCCTTGACCTTATCTTGGCTAGCTTTGAATGCTAAGTCCTTCTCTTTCTTCTTTGTAGAGGTTGAGCCATCTTGTGGCGTGATGTGCATGTACATCTCATGAGCATTGATCTTTCCCAAGATTTGTGTCGGTGTAGCGGCGGAAAGATCACCTTGATGTAGCACGGTCACAATGTGCCCATATTTGTTAATGGGGAGGACACTCAAGATCTTTCTCACAATGTCGGATGGTGACATTTGAGTAAGTCCAAGCCCATTGACTTCCTCTACAAGAACATTTAAACGAGAATATATTTCATTAGCACTTTCTTTGGGAAGCATCTCAAAAGAATTTAGCTTTTTAATCACAAGATGATAGCGTTCCTCACGCTCACTCTTGGTTCCCTCATGGAGCGCACAAACGTCTGACCATAGAGCATGGGCGTCTTTGTGGTTCCTTACACGATTGAACACATCTTTGCAAAGGCCTCTAAAGATAGTGTTGCGAGCCTTTGCATTCCATTTTTCATAGTTTACTTTATCGCCTTGGAGTTGTGCGGCATTCTTAGGTGTTGGGAACCCTTGAGAGGCGGCTCTAAGAATTCCAACATCTAGAGCTTCTAGGTAAGCCTCCATGCGAATTTTCCAATAAGGAAAATCATCCCCCTCGAAGATAGGAGGAGGTCCATCCCCGTGAGACATCTTGCTCTAAGCGGTTAGGCTTAAAAAACGTGAGCACGAGGCTCTGATACCAATTGAAAGGATCAAGATGCCCAAGAGGGGGGGTGAATTGGGCTAATTCTAAATTTTCTTGCAATAATCAAATCCTACGGATAGCCCAATTAACCTCTTGTGCCTAGAAAAGTGTTTATGTCAAACTAATGCACAACAACCTCGCAACCTATGTTCCAATCTTACTCTAGCAAGCAATTCTATGGATGTGAAACAAGTATTGAATTGCTCAAAGTAAATACTCAAAGTAAGTGCTCAAAGTAAATAGAGAGAGAAAGGAACGCGGCGATGTTTTGCCGAGGTATTGGAGAGTCGCCACTCCCCACTAGTCCTCGTTGGAGCACCCGCGCAAGGGTGTAGCTCCCCCTTGATCCGCGCAAGGATCAAGTGCTCTCTACGGGTTGATTCTTCGACACTCCGTCGCGGCGAATCACCCAAAACCGCTCACAACTTGAGTTGGGTCACCCACAAGCTCCGCCGGGTGATCACCAAGCTCCCAATCACCACCAAGCCATCTAGGTGATGGCGATCACCAAGAGTAACAAGCACGAACTCTCACTTGACCACACGAAGCCTAATGAGAAGATGGATGCACACTTGTCTACTCTTGATTCACTAATGAGGTTTCACTCTTGGATTCTCAAATCACAAACACCTCACTAGGACCTTGCTCTTCTTGGCACTCACAAACGTGTTTCTCAGCTGTTGGAATAAGCAAAAGTTACTCCACACACGAGTGGAGCTTCAATTTATAAGGCAGCCTGAAAAACGAACCGTTATGAGCTTCTGCGGGATGACCGGACGCTCCGATCATACTGACCGGACGCTCCGGTCAGTTCAACCCGCGCAACAGTTTCCAAGTGATGACCGGACGCTGACAGGGTCCGGTCAGCACTGACCGGACGCGTCCGGTCGATCTTGGATGCTTACTGTAAACGACCGGATGCTGGATACTCAGGGTCCGGTCACCACTGACCGGACGCGTCCGGTCACACTTTCTCAAATCTGGACCCTTACTGGAGTCGACCGGACGCTGGCCTTCAGCGTCCGGTCACACGACATTCCAGCGTCCGGTCACTCCAGACTTGTTTTCCACAGTCAAATGAACTGACCGGACCCTGCGGCCAGCGTCCGGTCGCACCGGAGCCAGCGTCCGGTCAGTATTTGACCCTCCATTCACTTCCAACTCTCGATCATATGTGAATGAAGTTAGCTCCAAAGGATCTTAGGCATTCATAGGAGCTACCTAGGGCTAGTTTTAACAAGTGTGCACCACACCTAACTCACTAGACTCAACTAGGTCAAGCTACCCGTTCATACCCCCCTTCATAGTACGGCCAAAGGAAAAACAAAATCCTAAACAAAGGGAAAACAACTTGGTAATAAAATTTTCATAGGGAAGAATCATCAAGAATGTTAAGGCCCATGATGAAAAGAAAAAACAACGAAACCAGACCTCGGATGAGCGCGGGCAAAAATTCATACATGCTCACGGGGACAGGGGAAAAAACGCTCGCATGAACACGGAAATAAAAGGGACACGCTAGGACGGAGACGCTCACGTATCTCGGACGGATTTAGAAAACAGATAACGGCACGCATGCATTGTGGGTTCGGACGAACACGAAAAAAACAAAGAAAGTCGCCTGGGCTTAACCGAGAAATTCCTGAAAAGAAAAAAAAACAAAATTAAGAAACTCTTCTTAGTTTAATGTTAGGGCAAGATATTTTTTTTTAATTTCTACTTTAATCATTTTCTATTTGGACTAAGATTCTTACCCATCTTACTCATGATCAGATAGATCTATTTGGATTAGAATTCGTAACTATCCAGGTTAAGGTTGACACAATATCAAACCATTTTTGTGGACCCACCATCATTTCCCATTCCGATGCCTTCTGCCTTCAGTAATTGAGCCACAAGTGCTAGGAAATGACCGAGCACTGCAGTCTTCAGACCCTCTTTCTGAGCGATGGTTGTGACCTTGTCAATACCAGATATTTTGTTAGCACTAAAGATACCAGAAACAAGAAGCCCGCTTGAGTCCCCAACCTCATCATGCTGTTGAAAAACTAAAAAAAAAAATTACACTAACAGAGCCAATCACATCTACCAATATATGAGAATTTGAGTAGCAGCCATGGTCCCACTGATTAGTTACAACCTACCCCTGTACTGAAACAATTTGACTCATTCTACAGAGACAAATCGACGAAGCAAAGCATGCTAGTGTGAAGAAACTCCATAAATAAAAAATTGTACAATAACAACCATTATTACCGAAGCACTCCACTAATGATCACAACGCTGAAAAGTTGTGCAAATTTTACGTCAGTAAATCCAATCGCATTCAACAATATGCTGAAATTTAGCACCTGGCCATGTTGCCAGTGATAAACTGATAAACAAAATCGATAAAGGTGGGTATAGAACGACGATAACCAAACAAAATATAGCCACGATTAGCAGAAAATTCACGAGGACCAACCCACTCACTGCCGTTGGCAGGAACGACATCCATGTGCATGCCGACGAAGGAGGCAACGCGGCCGGGGACAGTGCCGGGGTAATCGAATCATAAATAAATTAATCGTATCGCAGGGGGAGAGAAAGGGAAACCGAAGAATTATGAACTTGCAAAGAGCTGTATGGTTTTATAGACCTGCCACATCAGATAGCATAAGTAGCTTCGAATTGACAGCTTTGAACTACTGTCCTCACAACCAATCTTGGCTCACCATCGTTACCTCTGTATGTCAAAAGAATGAAAACAAATGAGAAGTGGCTAATGTCCTTGTTTTGTTTACAGAGCTAATTTCCGTTTCTTGTAACATTCAAATCAACTCATTTGTGGTCCGGTGCTGACCTGCGTGTTGCCGTGGAGCCTACCTCCGTGCTCCGGATGACAGACCTTGGTCGGCGCCGGAGGTGCTCGCTGTTCCCGTGCCTCGACCTTGGCCTCCACGTTCGTCATGGACGTCGGGGCCCGGGGGTGCTGCCGCTGCTAGATCGAGGCCGCCTTCACGGTCGCGTCGCTCCCCGTCGCAGTCGACGAGACCCCCGTGCCCCGTGCAGGTGCGGGCATGCGCCCGTGCCCTCGCGCGCGAGAGAGAGATGGAGAGCGAGGACGCCGAGGAGCGACGCACGGAGCCCCGAGAAGGCTAGACGGGGTTCCCCAGCTCTACGTGGCCGGCGGCGGCGCGCCTAGATGAGGGCGGGCGCGGGCGACGATGGTGCACGTGCGGCGGCGGCGCGGCCTGCTGCGGGCGGGCGTGGGCGAGGATGGGGCGTGTGCGGCAGCGGCGCGGCCTGCTACGGGCGGACGCAGGCGTAGGGTGGGCGCGATGGGGGCGCGGCCAGAATCACAGGAGCGGGTTTTGTTTTCTTCCCGGAGCGACGTTTCTTTTCTTGCAAGGGAGACGGACGGCGTAGGGGGCGCGTGCGGCCGCGGAGCGGAGCGAGGTTTCTTTCCTGCCCGGAGCGACGTTTCTTTCCTGCACAAGGGAGACGAGCATGAACGCAGTTGGAACGTCGCACCAAAACGGTGTTCACTCTTTAGTTGTTTTAAAGATAAGAGATATTGGAGATTTTGTTCTTCATAAAATTGACGACGTCAACAACTTGGTAATGAAATAAAGAGTCAAGGCTCAACAAGGAAGTTCTCATATAAAAAAAATTGTTCTCTTAATAAAAGGTACCTCAACAACTTGGTAATGAAATTTTCATAGAGAAGAGTCATCAGAATGTAAAGGCCCATGATGAAAAGAAAAATCAACGAAACCAGACCTCAGACAAGCGCGGGCAAAAAATCATACATGCTCACGGGGACAGGGGAAAAAAAGAACGCTCGCATGAACACGGAAATAAAAGGGACATGCTAGGACGGAGACGCTCACGTATCTATGACGGATTTAGAAAACAGATCTTGCACGCATGCATTGTGGGTTTGGGCGCTTTACGAAAAAACAAAGAAAGTCGCCTGGCTTAACCGAGAAATTCCTGAAAAAAAAAAAAAACAAAAATAAGAAACTCTTCTTAGTTTAATGTTAGGGCAAGATATTATTTTTAATTTCTACTTTAATCATTTTCTATTTGGACTAAGATTCTTACCCATCTTACTCATGATCAGATAGATCTATTTGATTAGAATTCGTAACTATCCAGGTTACACAAAAACCTATGTCCAAGCAATGCATGTCATATAAAATAGGAGAGGTCGTAGACAAACAAACAGAGATAGTTTCACATTCACGGAGTTAGCAGAGAGCCGGACCAAAAAAGGGGAATTTTTTTTGGCACTTTAATATTTGTAATAATAGATATAAGTTTAGGACGACCAGAACCTCGTAACATGAAATATGTTGGGTAATTAGAGCATTCTAAGAATACCCAATAATTTCTTCCAAAAAACATGGTGTTTTCTAACTCCAAAAAAAGTATTGGAAGAAATAAATAAAACCATCTCCAACAGTTTACAATAATTCACTCCTTGCATCTACATTGCCACCGCTGACCTGCACAGTTCTACCGACCCGGGCCAGCCCCTAGCCGGCGGCAGCCAGCCACCAGGGCACCCTAGCAGGCCGCCAGTGCCTCCCATCCGGCAGCCAGCCTCGCCCAGCTGCCATGAGGAGGCCACAGCCGGCCGCCAGCCTCTCCCGGCCGGCCACAGCTGGCTGGGAGCGTCTTCCGACTGGCCACGGCGGCGGGATAAGGCACGAAGAAGAAGGCCCACGGGAAAACTCAGCGCGAAGAAGGAGACTGTGCGAGGAAACTTAGATACATGCGATCTTAGAGTCCGCGCATCTTTACTCGTGTGGGGGTTTTTTCCAAGTACTAAAAGATTGGGAGGTGAGTTTGGGAGTTGTCGGAGATGAGTTTTTTTTCCATTTTTGCCAAAAATTATGAATTGGGAAGGTTTATTGGGTACCGTTGGAGATGCTCTTAGTTGGGTGGATTTTAGTAAAGGATTAAAACCTTTATCCTGTTAGGAGTGACCGTGTTATGCTGGTTGCTTTGGTTACACAAAAATGGTTTATTGTTTGAAAAATATATATTATTCTTCCTTTGCAAGTTATACATTCAATCATCCACTGGCTCTATATTTAGCCTATTCTTCATAAATTGGATTCACAAGGGTTTAGTTATGGTGGCTTCGCAACCGTTGCTGCTAGTGGCTAATTATGGACTTCTTTTTTAGATATATCGGTGACGGACTAATATATGGATTGATGATCACTATAATGTTTTCTTCTTATTCTCTTTTTGTTGGACATATGTGCTTCTTGTTAGGCAGAGCTTGGAAGAACTTCTTCAAAACCGTGTATCAATATCAACTTGATGTAGTGCGCGCGCTACTGATTTTATTTTTTAATAAAATCCTAAGAAAACCGTGAGGCCGAGTAACGTCCTCTCTCATGAACTCAGTGACAACCATTTTCGTCTCACATTCACGTATGCCTTCCAACCGCCTCTCCTTGATTCACTCTATCTAAAACAGATTCATCGTTATCCAAAGAGCAAGAACGCAATCGGTGGATGACTCATCCTTATTCGAAACGAAAGACCGCTCCGAATTTTGAAACTTTGCTGCGACCCCGCCCATTTCCCTCTCACCCGTCTCTGACTCTTATCGATCTACTAGCTAGCTCTCTCTCTATATATGTTGCCCACTAGTGTGCACCCAAACCCATCGCGCAGCACCACGTTAGCTAGTGGTTAGGTCTCCCTCCCAACAATGGCGGCGTCCCCGTCCCATCTCCTCGTCGTCCTCGCCGTGTTGCTGTTGTGCAGCACCGCCATCCCCATGGCCTCCTCCTCCACCACCACCACCACCGTGAACGTGACCAGCTTCGGCAAGGCGTACACAAAGGTCTGCGACGCGGATCGGTTCGCGGAGATGGGCCTCAACATGTCGGCGTTCCCCTACTGCGACGCGTCGCTGCCGTACGCGGACCGGGTGCGCGACCTCATCGGCTGGATGACGGTGGAGGAGAAGGTCGGCAACCTCGGCGACATATCCCACGGCGCGCCTCGCGTCGGCCTGCCGCCCTACAAGTGGTGGTCCGAGGCGCTGCACGGCATCTCCAGCACCGGCCCGACGGCGCTGTTCGACGACCTCCACAGCAAGCCGGGGAACCACTCCGGCCGCGCCACCGTCAACAACGCCACCGTCTTCGCCAACGTCATCAACAGCGCCGCCTCCTTCAACGAGACGCTCTGGAAGTCCATTGGACAGGTATATATGTGTACATTTCGATCGATCTTCACAATAATGTTTTTCTTTTGTGCTGCCACGTTACCATGTCTCAATAGAAACATGCATATGTATGTACATCACAGATCGGCATTGCATCTGTACGTGTTATTTGCATTTCGATTTCCGTCGGCATTTCGAGCGTTTGTAGCTAGATCAAAACATTAGATCTACTATATACACTAATAGCAGATCTGATGGTATATGGATGAATGCAGGCTGTTTCGACGGAGGCACGTGCGATGTACAACCTTGGCAAGGCCGGGCTGACGTACTGGAGCCCCAACATCAACGTGGTGCGCGACCCGCGGTGGGGCCGCGCCCTCGAGACCCCCGGCGAGGACCCCTTCGTCGCCGGCCGCTACGCCGTGAACTTCGTCCGGGGCATGCAGGACATCCCCGGCCACGACACCGGCAGCGGCGGCGACCCGTCCACCCGCCCTATCAAGACCTCCGCCTGCTGCAAGCACTACGCCGCGTACGACGTGGACGACTGGCACAACCACACGCGGTTCAAGTTCGACGCGCGCGTCTCGGAGCGCGACATGGCGGAGACCTTCCTCCGGCCCTTCGAGATGTGCGTCCGCGACGGCGACGCCAGCAGCGTCATGTGCTCCTACAACCGCGTGAACGGCATCCCCGCCTGCGCCGACGCGCGCCTCCTCTCCGGGACCATCCGCGGCGACTGGCAGCTCCACGGCTACATCGTCTCCGACTGCGACGCCATCCGCGTCATGACGGACAACGCCACCTGGCTCAACTTCACCGGCGCCGAGTCCAGCGCTGCCTCGCTCAGGGCGGGGCTCGACCTCGACTGCGCCGAGAGCTGGATCGAGGAGAAGGGCAGACCGCTCAGGGACTTCCTCAGCGAGTACAGCAAGGCCGCCGTCGAGCAGGGCAAGCTGCGCGAGTCCGACATCGACAACGCGCTGAGGAACCAGTACATGACGCTCATGAGGCTGGGATACTTCGACAACATCCCGCGGTACGCCTCCCTCAACGAGACGGACATATGCACCGACGAGCACAGGAGCCTCGCCCACGACGGCGCAAGGCAGGGAATAGTGCTCCTCAAGAACGACGGCAACCTGCTTCCTCTGGACCCGGAGAAGATCCTTGCCGTCGCCGTGCACGGACCACACGCCCGGGCACCTGAAAAGGTCATGGACGGCGACTATACAGGTCAGCATATGCAGTGTGTCAATCAGGTAGTGGAAAGGGCGAAAGGCCGGCCGGCGTGTTCAGACTTCAGAGTTATAATGATCGATACTCATGCATTCGTATATGATCTGCAGGACCGCCATGCCGCTACGTCACGCCGCGCCAAGGTATAAGCAAGCACGTGAAGATCTCGCACAGGGCGAATACGACCATCTACTTGGGTGGCATAAACCTTCACATCGAGAGGGAGGGAAACGACAGGGAGGATCTTCTCCTACCCAAGAACCAAACAGAGGAGATCCTACACTTCGCCAAGGCCTCACAGAACCCGATCATCCTGGTCATCCTGTCGGGAGGCGGCATCGACGTCTCCTTCGCGCACAAGCACCCCAAGATCGGTGCCATCCTTTGGGCTGGGTACCCTGGCGGTGAAGGTGGCAACGCCATTGCTGATGTCATCTTTGGAAGATATAACCCAGGTAAATAAGTGCAAAGACCATACCACTTCTTTCTTGTGCATTACTATCACACTAATTTTTGTCCAATAATGTTGTTTTATCATTTTTCTGATTGAATGATGAAAAATAGGTGGAAGGCTGCCACTGACATGGTTCAAGAACAAGTACATCCAGCAGATCCCCATGACGTCCATGGAGTTCCGGCCAGTGCCGGAGAAGGGGTACCCCGGCAGGACGTACAAGTTCTACGATGGCCCGGAGGTGCTGTACCCCTTCGGCTACGGCCTCAGCTACACCAAGTTCCTCTACGAGACGAGCACCGACGGCACCTCCGTCACGCTCCCGGCCACCGGAGGGCACTGCAAGGGGCTCAGCTACAAGCCCAGCGTGGCTACCACCCCATCCTGCCAGGCCGTCGACGTTGCCGGACACGCCTGCACCGAGACCGTCAGCTTCAACATTAGCGTGATCAACGGCGGCGGGAGGGGCGGCGCCCACGTCGTGCTGGTGTACACGGCGCCGCCGCCGGAGGTGGCCCAGGCGCCGATCAAGCAGGTGGCGGCGTTCCGGAGGGTGTTCGTGCCGGCCACAAGCACCGCGACCGTGCCCTTCACGCTCAACGTGTGCAAGGCGTTCGGCATCGTGGAGAGGACTGCGTACACCGTCGTGCCCTCCGGCGTAAGCAAGGTGCTGGTCGAGAACGGCGACTCGTCGTCGTCGGTGTCGTTCCCAGTCAAGATCGACTTCTCCGTGTAGCGCATGTTTAATTTCTCGTTGCGATGTTTTATGAATTATTAGGAATTAGGATCTGTTTTCGTCTCTCCGCGTTCAGCGTCCAGCTGAAAACTAATGGAGTTTCCGTAACACAAGTATCGAGTTGAATCATTATGTTCAGTTTCTGAAAAGATACCCGGTGTTCATATCTGTACTTGAATAATAGTACCGACTTGCTAGCGCCTCCGGACGCTACTCGCACATGGAGCCTACATCAGTGGGCCCGCACCGCTCCGGACGTCGCCCACGCCGCACTGAACGTCGTCCACATCGTCAGCCACACGCGCGCATCTCATATGTAACACTCGATCTACTTTTGAAACATCCAGATGCAACAGTTGCAACATAAAAAAAGACACATGAAACACTTGAAACAAGCGTCTGAAACACTTGCAAAAATGCCTGAAAAACATTTGAAAATCATTGCAAACATATGCAACATTCAGATAAAATACTTGCAAACATACGTATAAAACACCTGAAAACACTTGAAACATATGTTTGCAACATGCGTGTATATGCAACCTCCATATCCACTTTTGCAACATCTAGATAAACCGCTTGCAACATTAAATGCTGGAGCAGATGAAACATTTGGGATATACACTTGAAACATATGTGTATGGCCATTGCAACATGTGTAGCATCCCCGATCTACTTTTGCAACATCGATATACAACGCTTACAACATACCTCTCAAACTTTTGAAACATTTTGAATTGTACATTTGCAACATGCATCGTATCCTGGTGCGGCCTCCTCCGCCGTCTTCATCAAGGCCGACGCATTACCACAACCGTGAAAGGGAGGCGAGGTCGAGGGCTTTCGTGCGAGGGGCACAAGCGCTTCTCCTTATTGGGCGGCACCTGTCAACAGAATCAAAGCGAAAGCGGCGGCGAAGCAAGAGTAGTGTCAGGAGCAGCGGGGTGAGCGCGCGGAACAGGAACAGGAGCAGCAAGTTGGGCGGTGGAGCAGGAGCAGCACGCGGAACAGGAGCAGAAGGAGCGGGGCGGGCGGCGGAGCAGGGAGGAGTAGCAAGGTCAACGAAAGGGATGGATCCGGAAGGTTTATTGGGCTAGGACGCTAGCCCTAGCGTCTGGACGGGACAGACGTCCTGCGTACAACATTTCCGATAACACTACTGAAAATCAACAATTAGCTTGCTCATTCTTTTCTTTTCTTTTTTCTCAAGATAACAGAGACCTTTTTACCGGTTTTAACTTTCAACTTTTTTTTTTCCAAAGAAGCAGCATCAGTCAACTTTTTTTTTTCCAGTGATTGAAGTTTGGGTGTCAAATAAGAGAATTTTTCTAGTGTCAAATAGAAAGTTTTCTCTCAACTATAGGTGGAATATTTGCAGCATTTCTTGATGTGCCAACAGATTATTAAGTACTCAATCCATCCCAAATTGTAAGACTTTTTGACTTTTTTGACACCAAGTTTGACCACTCGTCTTATTCAAAAATTTATGTAAAATATCACTTCTTTCGTCGTGGTTTGGTTTATTAATAAAATTTCTTCAAGAATGACTTAAATTTGATTATATTTGCACAAATTTTTTGAATAAGACGAGTAGTCAAACTTGGGGCCAAAAAAGTCAAACGTCTTACAATTTGGGATGAAGGGAGTAGTATCCTTAACCAAAATCCTTGCTTGTCATCCAAATAAAATCGGAGGGTAGCGAAATAAAGTCTGCATTCTGGACATGCGGTTGAGGGAAAGGAAAAACAATTATTGAACAAAACTATGTCCCGTATAGTTCATTCAAGCTCCAGATAGTTCTAACATCAGAATCAGAATTCTATATTCTTCATGATGACGCTGTCAAGCTCTGCCCAAAGCAGTCAGCCGTATTACATGCGAGAAGATTCTGTAACCTCCAAAGAATAATCCATCTTTCACAATGAACAGATCCAATATGCACGAAATTTGGTGGAGATATGCATCTATGCGTATACTATGGTCGTTCTACACGAGTTTAGCTTATATCCATGGCTTCGCCAACAAGTTTTACATTGTACTCCAGTCCGCAACGGCATTTGACAGGATCCGAAATCCCCTGCATGCAGGGAATGAAATTCACATGTTAAAATTGCTAAGAAGAGTTCCATGAAGCATGGCCATGAGTAAAGCAAACTGAATAATTCCTAATTGTTTTAGTCATGATGCGGCATCCAAACTGAACAGCACCAAAGTACCTTCATCCCATTAATTGTTTCATCAAGAGTCTGGAAGTACTCAACTTCCCCAGATTTATCACCTTGCAGCGCTTTGTATTCCTCCTCCAAGGACTTCATATCCATCTGCTGTAGTGCAGCCTGCAAGCACCAGATGACAATGCATGTGGGAAGAATTTAACATGATCAATGAAATTACAGGAAAGCCAGCAATTATGTTTTTCTCTTGCTCTAGAATCTGCTTGATCTGCAAAGTATATTCATGTCTGTTAGTTTCACTAGGTACATACAATAATAAAGAATCTTAGGTCCTAATTGATATACTTTGCTGATTTCTAAAAGAAGCGCTGATCTCTGTGATTTGATGTCTTGTATCTTGAGCTGAGCTGACACCAGTTGAGTGTAGAGTTTCCTGTGCTTGTTCCGAGGATCACTTTCCTGTTTGATTGAAAACTGAAAAGCACATCACAATTTGCATAGTTGTGGGAATGGAGGAAGGGAGGGGGTGTGAATACTAACAAACTTATCTAGGCTCCCTACTGAGTTAAACATGACATGTTTCTCCCCTGCAAGTAACACCACATCGAAGTTCAGTCGAAGTTACAAAATTTTCAGTTTGATGATTTGACTAGCTACTCATCTGTGTTTTGCCTAATGTTGTATCCATACATGTGGAAAGGCAAGATTATGTAAATTTCAATAGTCCTTGGTAGGAGGGGGGAAAGAAAAATTACTAGTTTAACAGCCACACAATGTAAACAATAATAAAATATGTCACACTGGAAATGTACCCTGTGCAATAATCTCCTCATATGTGGAAGCATGTCAACATGAATACAACACAGGCATAAAATGGCATGGAACGACACTAACTACTTCCTCTGTTTTCGGAGAAACCAGTACCTTCAATGAAGTTTTGCTTGCTCTGAGATTTGGCAACCTGCATGCGTAAGTTCCAACACTTATTAAACATTGACTGCTTCATGTTACAAGCCATTAGAAAATGGAAATGACTTGACAGATATCCATGTTATGTGTTGAAATTATTCTGTTTCAGGCAACTATGCAAGAGCTGGGTTAAAATGCACAAACAGATGCACTAGAAAATACTTCCACTTGCGGCAGTTGACCCTAGGGTACCATTGAATTAGGAACTCCTCCATAACTGAAATTCTGGAACTCTCAGTGCAAGTGTGAACTTTGTGGACAAAACACACTGGTACTTGATATGTTTTCCTGCCATTCTTTGACGTGAACCTAAATTGGCCATTTCTGTGGTTTCACAAAGATCAGATAATTTTTGTACAGTTTTGTTAGAATTAAGGCTAGGAATCAATCTATGCAAGGCATCAATCATCATCAGGGATTGACTGGGAAAAAGTGTCAGTCTAGGATCCAAATATGTAGAATTTATGTTGGCATCTGACTGTGCATGGTATGGTAATTCTGTTACATGTTGTGACTCTATATGTCTAGAAGTGAGATACATGAAAAAAGTTGAGCACTGCAGGAAAATGACTAATTTACGACACTTTTTATAATGCTAAGTTCACTTGTTTGTATAACACTGTTCCTGAACAAACAAATGATGAGATTTAATGCGCTTCTTGATGGAAGTTTTATCAAGATTAAAATGCAGTTCCAAATCCAAAATTGACACCCCACATTCAAGATCTCATTAAACTGATAAAGTAAGTTCAATTTGAACGAGTTCACACGAGTAAAAACAAAGTCTACAAATAGTTTTAATACCATCATGATCTTCAGTTATCAATGTTCCCATGCTCACTGAGCTTTAGACTGCCCTCTTACTCTTACTACAATTCTCAAGATCTTATTATCCAAATAAAAATAACATATTTAAATAAGGATCGAACATTAATGAAGTCAGCTGACTGTAGGTCGTGGTAGTTTCCCTCTCTAGCATAGGTGCGAATGTAATTTTATAACTGGATAAAGTGTGTGGCGTGGGTGTGTTTCAAGGGTTTCTTTATCCCCTTTTTCTCTTCTTAATATTAAAGATATGCAGCTCTCCTGCGTTTTCAAAAGAAAGAAAAAAAGCATAGAGCTCCTGCAGACAGGGGTGGCACCAAGCTGAACCTATAGTTGAAGCCTTAAGCCATCATTACTGCTGGTTCTCAGTTGTCACTACAGTGCTAATGTTTACACCGCCACACACCCACTCATGTTCCTCCTCTCCTTCCCATCTCTGATTCCGTGAGCTTGTTAGTAGTATTACCTAATCTTAACAAATGATACAAAATTACCCATATGCTTTCTGATTTATATTTGTGTGCACCAAAAACTTCAACAATATAATAAGTGACTAGTCAATAATAGTTGAATTAGATTTCTACACAAAAACAATAATCATGAAAACAAAGCAGACTGATTTATTTACGTGAACAAAAGGCTTACATGTGGCTCCTTTCTAGTAATCTTATTCTTCATACTAAGCCATTCCTGTGAAATAAACAATGTAGGATTGTTAGGCAATGGCATCTACAGTTGGGCCATCTTTCTCAAGAGACAAATAATATTGATCATAAAAAGTAATCATGAAAACAAACAATAAGATAAACCTGTTGCTCCTGTAGTTTGCTCAGGGCGGGGCTCGACCTCGACTGCGCCGAGAGCTGGATCGAGGAGAAGGGCAGACCGCTCAGGGACTTCCTCAGCGAGTACAGCAAGGCCGCCGTCGAGCAGGGCAAGCTGCGCGAGTCCGACATCGACAACGCGCTGAGGAACCAGTACATGACGCTCATGAGGCTGGGATACTTCGACAACATCCCGCGGTACGCCTCCCTCAACGAGACGGACATATGCACCGACGAGCACAGGAGCCTCGCCCACGACGGCGCAAGGCAGGGAATAGTGCTCCTCAAGAACGACGGCAACCTGCTTCCTCTGGACCCGGAGAAGATCCTTGCCGTCGCCGTGCACGGACCACACGCCCGGGCACCTGAAAAGGTCATGGACGGCGACTATACAGGTCAGCATATGCAGTGTGTCAATCAGGTAGTGGAAAGGGCGAAAGGCCGGCCGGCGTGTTCAGACTTCAGAGTTATAATGATCGATACTCATGCATTCGTATATGATCTGCAGGACCGCCATGCCGCTACGTCACGCCGCGCCAAGGTATAAGCAAGCACGTGAAGATCTCGCACAGGGCGAATACGACCATCTACTTGGGTGGCATAAACCTTCACATCGAGAGGGAGGGAAACGACAGGGAGGATCTTCTCCTACCCAAGAACCAAACAGAGGAGATCCTACACTTCGCCAAGGCCTCACAGAACCCGATCATCCTGGTCATCCTGTCGGGAGGCGGCATCGACGTCTCCTTCGCGCACAAGCACCCCAAGATCGGTGCCATCCTTTGGGCTGGGTACCCTGGCGGTGAAGGTGGCAACGCCATTGCTGATGTCATCTTTGGAAGATATAACCCAGGTAAATAAGTGCAAAGACCATACCACTTCTTTCTTGTGCATTACTATCACACTAATTTTTGTCCAATAATGTTGTTTTATCATTTTTCTGATTGAATGATGAAAAATAGGTGGAAGGCTGCCACTGACATGGTTCAAGAACAAGTACATCCAGCAGATCCCCATGACGTCCATGGAGTTCCGGCCAGTGCCGGAGAAGGGGTACCCCGGCAGGACGTACAAGTTCTACGATGGCCCGGAGGTGCTGTACCCCTTCGGCTACGGCCTCAGCTACACCAAGTTCCTCTACGAGACGAGCACCGACGGCACCTCCGTCACGCTCCCGGCCACCGGAGGGCACTGCAAGGGGCTCAGCTACAAGCCCAGCGTGGCTACCACCCCATCCTGCCAGGCCGTCGACGTTGCCGGACACGCCTGCACCGAGACCGTCAGCTTCAACATTAGCGTGATCAACGGCGGCGGGAGGGGCGGCGCCCACGTCGTGCTGGTGTACACGGCGCCGCCGCCGGAGGTGGCCCAGGCGCCGATCAAGCAGGTGGCGGCGTTCCGGAGGGTGTTCGTGCCGGCCACAAGCACCGCGACCGTGCCCTTCACGCTCAACGTGTGCAAGGCGTTCGGCATCGTGGAGAGGACTGCGTACACCGTCGTGCCCTCCGGCGTAAGCAAGGTGCTGGTCGAGAACGGCGACTCGTCGTCGTCGGTGTCGTTCCCAGTCAAGATCGACTTCTCCGTGTAGCGCATGTTTAATTTCTCGTTGCGATGTTTTATGAATTATTAGGAATTAGGATCTGTTTTCGTCTCTCCGCGTTCAGCGTCCAGCTGAAAACTAATGGAGTTTCCGTAACACTCGTATCGAGTTGAATCATTATGTTCAGTTTCTGAAAAGATACCCGGTGTTCATATCTGTACTTGAATAATAGTACCGACTTGCTAGCGCCTCCGGACGCTACTCGCACATGGAGCCTACATCAGTGGGCCCGCACCGCTCCGGACGTCGCCCACGCCGCACTGAACGTCGTCCACACCGTCAGCCGCTTGCCACGCGCATCTCATATGTAACACCCGATCTACTTTTGAAACATCCAGATGCAACAGTTGCAACATAAAAAAAGACACATGAAACACTTGAAACAAGCGTCTAAAACACTTGCAAAAACGCCTGAAAAACATTTGAAAATCATTGCAAACATATGCAACATTCAGATAAAATACTTGCAAAAATACGTATGAAACACCTGAAAACACTTGAAACATATGTTTGCAACATGCGTGTATATGCAACCTCCATATCCACTTTTGCAACATCTAGATAAACTGCTTGCAACATTCGTCTGGAGTATATGAAACATTTGGGATATACACTTGAAACATATGTGTATAGCCATTACAACATGTGTAGCATCCTCGATCTACTTTTGCAACATCGATATACAACGCTTGCAACATACCTCTCAAACTTTTGAAACATTTTGAATTGTATATTTGCAACATGCATCGTATCCCGGTGCGGCCTCCTCCGCCGTCTTCATCGGGGCGTCGACGTACCACGACCGTAGCAGGAGGCAAGGTCAGAGGGCTTCCGTGCGAGGGCACAGTGCTTCTCCTTGCGCTGGCGGCACCTGTCAGTGTCGTCGGGCGGGGGCGGGCGGCGGAGCAAGAGTAGTGTCAGAGGACCAGCGGGGTGAGCGCGTGGAACAGGAACAGGAGCAGCAAGTTGGGCGGCGGAGCAGGAGCAGCACGCAGAACAGGAGCAGAAGGAGCGGGGCGAGCGACGGAGCAGAGGCGAGCAGCAGGGTCAACGAAAGGGATGGATCCGGAAGGTTTATTGGGCTAGGACGCTAGCCCTAGCGTCCGGACGGGACAGACGGCAGCGTACAACATTTCCGATAACACTACTGAAAATCAACAATTAGCATGCTCATTCTTTTCTTTTCTTTTTTCTCAAGACAACAGAGACCTTTTTACCGGTTTCAACTTTCAACTTTTTTTTTTCCAAAGAAGCAGCATCAGTCAACTTTTTTTTCCAGTGA
Organism: Miscanthus lutarioriparius; assembly: GCA_904845875.1. Taxonomy (NCBI): domain Eukaryota; kingdom Viridiplantae; phylum Streptophyta; class Magnoliopsida; order Poales; family Poaceae; genus Miscanthus; species Miscanthus lutarioriparius. The sequence continues at coordinate 42,421,381 of CAJGYO010000018.1, forward strand.
TTTAAGTTTGGGTGTCAAATAAGAGATTTTTTCTAGTGTCAAATAGAAAATTCTCTCAACTATAGGTGGAATATTTGCGGCATTTCTTGATGTGCCAACAGATTATTAAGTAGTATCCTTTCGTATCCTTAACCAAAATCCTTGCTTGTCATCCAAATAAAATCGGAGGGTAGCGAAATAAAGTATGCATTCTGGACATGCGGTTGAGGGAAAGGAAAAACAATTATTGAACAAAACTATGGCCCGTATAGTTCATTCAAGCTCCAGATAGTTCTAACATCAGAATCAGAATTCTATATTCTTCATGATGACGCTGTCAAGCTCTGCCCAAAGCAGCCAGCCGTATTACATGCGAGAACCAAAGAATAATCCATCTTTCACAATGAACAGATCCAATATGCACGAAATTTGGTGGAGATATGCATCTATGCGTGTATACTATGGTCGTTCTACACGAGTTTAGCTTATATCCACGGCTTCGCCAACAAGTTTTACATTGTACGCCAGTCCGCAACGGCATTTGACAGGATCCGAAATCCCCTGCATGCAGGAAATGAAATTCACATGTTAAAATTGCTAAGAAGAGTTCCATGAAGCATGGCCATGAATAAAGCAAACTGAATAATTCCTAATTGTTTTAGTCATGATGCGGCATCCAAACTGAACAGCACCAAAGTACCTTCATCCCATTAATTGTTTCATCAAGAGTCTGGAAGTACTCAACTTCCCCAGATTTATCACCTTGCAGTGCTTTGTATTCCTCCTCCAAGGACTTCATATCCATCTGCTGTAGTGCAGCCTGCAAGCACCAGATGACAATGCATGTGGGAAGAATTTAACATGATCAATGTTTAAACATGAGCAAAGAAATTACAGGAAAGCCAGCAATTATGTTTTTCTCTTGCTCTAGAATCTGCTTGATCTGCAAAGTATATTCATGTCTGTTAGTTTCACTAGGTACATATACAATAATAAAGAATCTTGTCCTAATTGATATACTTTGCTGATTTGTAAAAGAAGCGCTGATCTCTGTGATTTGATGTCTTGTATCTTGAGCTGAGCTGACACCAGTTGAGTGTAGAGTTTCCTGTGCTTGTTCTGAGGATCACTTTCCTGTTTGATTGAAAACTGAAAGCACATCACAATTTGCATAGTTGTGGGAATGGAGGAAGGAGGGTGTGAATACTAACAAACTTATCCAGGCTCCCTACTGAGTTAAACATGACATGTTTCTCCCCTGCAAGTAACACCACATCAAGTTCAGTCGAAGTTACAAAATTTTCAGTTTGATGATTTGACTAGCTACTCATCTGTGTTTTGCCTAATGTTGTATCCATACATGTGGAAAGGCAAGATTATGTAAATTTCAATAGTCCTTGGTAGGGGGGGGAAGAAAAATTACTAGTTTAACAGCCACACAATGTAAACAATAATAAAATATGTCACACTGGAAATGTACCCTGTGCAATAATCTCCCCATATGTGGAAGCATGTCAACATGAATACAACACAGGCATAAAATGGCATGGAACGACACTAACTACTTCCTCTGTTTTCGGAGAAACCAGTACCTTCAATGAAGTTTTGCTTGCTCTGAGTTTTGGCAACCTGCATGCGTAAGTTCCAACACTTATTAAACATTGTGTGGCTGCTTCATGTTACAAGCCATTAGAAAATGGAAATGACTTGACAGATATCCATGTTATGTGTTGAAATTATTCTGTTTCAGGCAACTATGCAAGAGCTGGGTAAAAATGCACAAACAGATGCACTAGAAAATACTTCCACTTGCGGCAGTTGACCCTAGGGTACCATTGAATTAGGAACTGCTCCATAACTGAAATTCTGGAACTCTCAGTGCAAGTGTGAACGCACCACCAGGAACTTAAGACATAACAGAATGGCTGAACTTTGTGGACAAAACACACTGGTACTTGATATGTTTTCCTGCCATTCTTTGACGTGAACCTAAATTGGCCATTTCTGTGGTTTCACAAAGATCAGATAATTTTTGTACAGTTTTGTTAGAATTAAGGCTAGGAATCAATCTATGCAAGGCATCAATCATCATCAGGGATTGACTGGGAAAAAGTGTCAGTCTAGGATCCAAATATGTAGAATTTATGTTGGCATCTGACTGTGCATGGTATGGTAATTCTGTTACATGTTGTGACTCTATATGTCTAGAAGTGAGATACATGAAAAAAGTTGAGCACTGCAGGAAAATGACTAATTTACGACACTTTTTATAATGCTAAGTTCACTTGTTTGTATAACACTGTTCCTGAACAAACAAATGATGAGATTTAATGCGCTTCTTGATGGAAGTTTTATCAAGATTAAAATGCAGTTCCAAATCCAAAATTGACACCCCACATTCAAGATCTCATTAAACTGATAAAGTAAGTTCAATTTGAACGTGGAGTTCACACGAGTAAAAACAAAGTCTACAAATAGTTTTAATACCATCATGATCTTAAGTTATCAATGTTCCCATGCTCACTGAGCTTTAGACTTCCCTCTTACTCTTACTACAATTCTCAAGATCTTATTATCCAAATAAAAATAACATATTTAAATAAGGATCGAACATTAATGAAGTCAGCTGACTGTAGGTCGTGGTAGTTTCCCTCTCTAGCATAGGTGCGAATGTAATTTTATAACTGGATAAAGTGTGTGGCGTGGGTGTGTTTCAAGGGTTTCTTTACCCCCTTTTTCTCTTCTTAATATTAAAGATATGCAGCTCTCCTGCGTTTTCAAAAGAAAGAAAAAAAGCATAGAGCTCCTGCAGACAGGGATGGCACCAAGCTGAACCTATAGTTGAAGCCTTAAGCCATCATTACTGCTGGTTCTCAGTTGTCACTACAGTGCTAATGTTTACACCGCCACACACCCACTCATGTTCCTCCTCTCCTTCCCATCTCTGATTCCATGAGCTTGTTAGCAGTATTACCTAATCTTAACAAATGATACAAAATTACCCATATGCTTTCTGATTTATATTTGTGTGCACCAAAAACTTCAACAATATAATAAGTGACTAGTCAATAATAGTTGAATTAGATTTCTACACAAAAACAATAATCATGAAAACAAAGCAGACTGATTTATTTACGTGAACAAAAGGCTTACATGTGGCTCCTTTATAGTAATCTTATTCTTCATACTAAGCCATTCCTGTGAAATGAACAATGTAGGATTGTTAGGCAATGGCATCTACAGTTGGGCCATCTTTCTCAAGAGACAAATAATATTGATCATAAAAGTAATCATGAAAACAAACAATAAGATAAACCTGTTGCTCCTGTAGTTTGACAGTCAAGGTTTCTGTTGTCTTTTGTAGAACAATCTGTCCACATAAAAACTTATAGTTACTGTATGTTACAACTTAGAACTTATGGTATGTTATTTTCAAGGGATATAGTTGCACCTTTTCTCACTGAGTTTCACAAAAGTACTTGCAGTTTCCTGATGGAGGAGCTCCAAGGTCTCAAGTCATGAAGGGTGGAAATGAAGTTAGACATTTGAATATACTCAACTTAATATTTAATGTGGTTTTGAAAGTTCCTTCAAGATATTTAAAATGAAATAAGTTATACGGTAGAGTCATTGCGCAAATTTGTATCTATTATTAAGGCAAGATGAGCAAAGGTCAGATATTCACAAACTAGTGAAAATATAGGGAAGATTAAGATAATATGACTTCGGTCTTGTAGGAAAATTTGTTCGGGGAGATTACCATTAAACATGCTTCTTTAAAGAACAACTTATGTCCCAAACAATAGCCTGTGTATACTGTAGAGTTTCCATTTTGCAATGATGAAAAAAGAACTCATTCTTTAAGACAAATAATAGTTTTAGAAAAAGGTAAATCTCACATAAGAAACCACTTATAGGATATGCATCTTATAGTCATGAAAAACCAATAAGTAAATCCAGATTATGTTACCATAAGCAGCATAGTCATAGAAATTACAAATATAACTAACATATGTCTATTGCCAAAAAGAAAAAGAAAAAAACTTAAAAATGTTTGAAGTCTTGATCAAAATTGATTACCATCAAGGAAGCTGAGTCTAGTTCAGTTGGTTGAGGGTGTGAGTATACACCCAGCCACATATGTTCAAGTCCACGTCGAGGTGAATTTTTGTGCCTATTTTCTTCCTAATAAACAAAGCTACCTATTTCCTACTAGATTCGTCTAGTTTTCTTTAGAAAATATGATTAACAGCTGGCAACATGTTTAATCCAAGGCACCCAAGAAGACCCCAGCAAGAACAGTTTTGTCATGAATTTTTAGATTTTAGAATTTGAAGGAAGGAGAGAAGGACATTTATAGGATGGCTAGGGCTCGCGATAGGAAGACAAGGGACTTCAACCAAGTCAACTACATAAAGGATGAGAGGGAGCAGCTCTTGGTGAAGGAGAATGAGATCAGACATAGATGGCAAGAGTATTTTGATAAATTGTTCAATGGTGAGAACGAGAACACCACCGTTCAGCTGGACGACTCGTTTGATGACACTAACAGGCGCTTTGTGCGGAAGATTCAAAAATCGGAGGTTAGAGAAGCCTTGAAAAGGATGAAAGGGGGCAAATCGATGGGCCCTGATGACATCCCAATCAAGGTGTGGAGATGTCTCGGGGATATAGCTATAGTATGGCTAACCAAGATGTTCAGCAATATCTTTCGATAAAACAAGATGCCTGAGGAGTGGAGAAGAAGCATATTGGTACCAATCTACAAGAACAAGGGAGATATCCAAAGTTGTACTAATTATCAGGAAATTAAGTTGATGAGTCACACTATGAAGTTATGGGAGAGAGTCATCGAGCAGCGCCTGCGAGGAACGACGCAGATATCAACAAACCAATTTGGTTTCATGCCCGGAGATCAACCACAGAAGCAATCTTCTTAATAAGACAGGTTATGGAGCGGTTTAGAGAGCAGAAGAAGGACCTCCACTTGGTTTTCATTGACTTGGAGAAGGCTTATGACAAGATACCAAGAAATGTTACGTGATGGTCTTTGGACAAACATAAAGCCCCATCAAAGTACGTGACCCTCATAAGGACATGTACAACAATGTTGTGGCTAGTGTTCGAACAAACGATGGTAACACAGATTACTTCCTGATTAAAATTGGACTTCATCAAGGGTCAGCCTTAAGCCCGTATCTCTTTGCCTTGGTAATGGATGAGGTTACCAGAAACATACAAGGGGATATCCCTTGGTGTATGTTGTTCGCTGATGATGTAGTGTTAGTGGACGAAAGCCAGGCGAGAGTAAATAGGAAACTAGAGTTATAACGACAGACCCTTGAGTCTAAAGGTTTTAGATTGAGCAGAACTAAAACCGAATACATGAGATACGACTTTGGCGGAGTTGTACAGGAGGAGAGAGATGTGAGTTTGGAAGGTCAAGTAGTGCCTAAGAAGGATACCTTTCGGTATCTGGGATCGTTGCTACAGAGGGATGGAGATATTGATATGGACGTTAGCCATAGAATCAAAGCATGGTGAATCAAGTGGCGACAAGCTTTTGGCATTCTCTATGACAAGAGGGTACCACAAAAGCTAAAACGCAAGTTCTATATAACGGCGATTAGACCGGCTATGTTGTATGGAGTAGAATGTTGGCCTACAAAGATTCGACATGTTCAACAACTGAGTGTTGCAGAAATGCGTATGTTGCGATGGATTTGCGGTCACACAAGAATGGACCGAGTTCGGAACGATGATATACATGATCGCCTAGAGGTAGCACCAATTGAAGAAAAGCCTGTCCAACATCGGTTGAGGTGGTTTGGCCATGTCCAAAGGAGACCTCCAGAGGCACCAGTGCATTGTGGAGTCCTAAGCCAAGCTAATAATATGAGGAGAGGTAGAGAAAGACCGAAATTGACATGGAGGAAGGCAATAAAAAGATATTTGAAAATTTAGGATATACCCAGAGATCTATGTTTGAATAGGAGTACTTGGAAAGCAGCTATTGAAGTGCCTGAACCGTGACTTGGGGCTTTTGGTGGATTTTAACTCTAGCCTACCCTAACTTGCTTGGGACTGAAAGGCTCTGTTGTTGTTGTTTTAGATTTTAGTATTTATTGTAGTCAGAGTTTTCTGCACGTGCGAGTGCCCCTGGATGAATGTCGTGCCAGCCTCACGTGCCTCACACAGCTCATGCAGCTCCTCCAGCATGCTCTTGCCCACGCCGGGGCTCCTGGGCGCCGCCACCGTGAGCCTCACCTGCTTCTTGACGACAGTCGGCGCCAGAGCCGCCGCAGCGAGCTCTATGCCGTCCACGTGATCAGAGCCAGACGACGCGCCATCGTGGGAGCGGGAGTCGTCCTAGCCCAAGCCCAGGTGGCGCCACAGCGTGTTGCTCTCGATGACCGTCAGCGTGTTCTCGAGCTCGTAGTAGCTGCTGTCCCGCTGCTCGCCGCCGCCAGCGTTCGTAGCAGCGGAACAGCACGTCCAGCTTGATGAACATGGCGAGGCTCTCGACGAGCTCCATCACAAAGGAGTCCACTTCCTGGTGCATGTCACGGTAGCCATAGCACACAATGCAGCAGTAGGAGCGGTGGTCCAGCACGCCGACTCGGCCGATGAGGTAGCGCTCGGCTTAGGCAGGTACGGCGGGACCTGGACAGCGGCCTCTTGGCGCAGCGACGGGCTGGGGCGGGGCCAGCCTAGGCGGCACGTTCGACGCGACACGACAAGGCAGGGCACGACGTTGGCAAGCGGCATCGTTCGCACAAACGAGGCGCGATTTGGCATGGCGGCGGAAGGGGAGTACGCCGCGGGGCAACCGCGGAGCGCATCGACAAGGCGGGTGCCAGCATGGGCTGCCAAGTCAGCAATTGGGTCTAGCCAAGGCCCATTTAGACCTATGATGCAGCATGGGCCAAGTTTCTAGAGGTTAGATGTGCATTTTAGGTGTCCAGGGACCTAGATGACACGCGCTGCCAAGTTCAAGGGCCGCCTTTACTCCAACTATAAAGTCAACAGAACATGAAAAGGATGATAATCATATCCGGTTTGGATTTGACGAATTACAAAGGAAATTTGTAGGAGCCACAAAACAGAGGAAAGGACCTCTAAGTGAGCGTATGGAACACAGGAAGAGCCAATTACTTTCCTTGGAATACTGTAGCTAGATGCTCATTTCACAGAAAACCAAAAATCCACTCCAATCTCTGGGTTTTTCCTTTGCAGATACCTGAACAGAATGTATGTAGAAGTGTAGAGAAGAGAGATTTCTTTTCTTTTGCAGATGCCTGAACAGAATGTATATAGAAGAGAGAGAACGAGGAGGCGCACCGATAGTTGATCTATCGCCTTCATTGATGCCCCATGGTGATCTCATCCCTACCACCGTCCCTAGTAACCGCTAAGACCTAGCGTCCATGCTGGACTGCTACCCCTGTCCCCAGCACAGGCAGCCACTGATTGCTTTACTTCTTCTCATCACCAGATCAAATCAATGAGGATGGAGGTCACTAAGTGCTTCATTGATGCAGTAAAATGGAGAGAATCAGAACAAAGAACGGAGAGGGATGCTCTATATCGCAGTGGGGAAAGAGCATATGCCTTTTACTGTGTACTGATTAGATAAGCACCATTGGTAGAAAAAATATTTAAAGAAAATGGGTAAAAGAAAATAGGCCTTTTATGTTAGTACTCCACGTTCTTGAGACTGATTTAGTAATATATATTTGCAGCTTTCTTTCAACATAATACTCCACTCCCTGTATTTTGATTCCTGCATTTCAAACACTTTGTCCTTCAACTTCCCTCCCTTTTTCCACTTCTCTTTTTCCCACCTTCATTCCTTTCCTATTCCTAGGTTTACTTCAATTCCTGTGTTTTCCATTCCTACGTTCCAAACAAGACCTTAACTCAGAATGAAATCCCCTCAGAAAAATTAACCAGGATAAATAATCAGTTATCGCTACAGGTCTCAGTAACATTTAATTGTTCAAGTGCCTGGTTTTCAACTTTTTTGGCCTAAGAATCAACTGCTACATTTCCTTTCCTCCACCAAATCCTCACAATTTCCCACTAAATAGTAAATAAGCTTACATAACATTTCCACCATTCATCAGTTTTACTAAATACACTAAGCAATGTTCTAGGAAATGGAACTTGGCGAATACTAGAAACAATAATTTCCAGCCCTCACCTGCTTCAGTGTGGCGCCCTCGATCTCCAGAGTGGCAATCCGTCCCTGCTTCTGGGCCATCTGCATGCCTACCTTAGCCCTCGCTGTGCCCAGCTGCTCGGCCTCCTCGCTCGCCTGCTTTGCTTGCGCCCTCACTTGAAACAAAAAAACACCAGGCAAAGCCAACACTCGAGACAAAGTTAGCGTACGTTGCGAGCCCGGGAAACCAACACTTGTCCGTACCTAGCGCGATGTCGGCGTCGTGGGCGTCGATGGCTGTACGCTGCTGCTGCTCCTCCACAGACCGCTTCGCGGCGTCGTCCTCGAGATCTGCATCACATCACGCAACCACCCCAATGGTGGCGGAACGATATCAGGCCATAGGTGAGGGAGGGAATTGGGAATATGGGTTGCGATCGCGAGATGCACGCACCGTTCATGTAGGAGCGGAGGGACTTCATGCTCTCCAGGTACTCCTCCATGTCTTACCGAATGGAGCGGCGGCGCGGCGGCGGCGGCGGCGGCGGCGTCAAGGTAGGTGGAGAAGACGATGCAGCTAGTTCCTGAATTACAAGCGAGAGGGAGAGCAGGGGCTGGTGAGGAACTTGATGAAGGCGGCCAGGGACGGCGAGGCGGGCCGGTTCGTCAGAGACAGAGCAGAGAGGGAAGAGGCGCGCGGGCTTCCGCGTGGTCTGCTGGACCTGCGGATAGGGGAGGCCGGGCCGAGCTGGGTGGGTTCGCCGCCTTGTGCTGGTGCGCAGTGAGGGGAGTGGGCTTCGGAAAGGGGAAAAAGAGGAGACGGACCGAGTGGGAGAGAAAGGGGCTGGGCCGCTCGGGCTAGAAGTGAGAGAGGGGGAGTTTTCTATAAAATAAAAAAAAAAGTCAACTTTTACGAAAGTACGTTTTTCCTCCCTGAACTCTAAAACCAGATAAACCACCTCCCTAAACTTTTAAAACCATCGTTTTACCTCCCTGACCATTTATAAGTGGTTTTCAAAGGCGGTTTTGTCTTTTCTCTTTTATTTATTTCGGCTGAATCTTTAAAAAATTATAGTAAATCACAGAAAAATCATAAAATAGAAAATCTAATTTTGTTGGACTCCACATGAGTAGAACTACACAGCGAACATATAATATGATATGCTTTAATATAAATTTTTTTGTTATAGCTTTAGATCTATGATTTTCTATAAAAATTAATTCATAACTGCAGTTTCTATGGTCCAATTGTGGTGAAATTTTTATAGTAGGCTAATTATTGTATACTTGAACTGTAGTAAAAATTTCATACTCATTGGATCATGTATAACTTAGTTACAGATTTACTATACTAAGTTATACATGATCTAATGAGTTTGAATTTTTTACTATAGTTCAAGCATACAATAATTAGCGCATCATAAAAATTTCACCACAATTAGACCATAGAACTGTAGCTATGAATTAATTACAGAAAAATATAGATCTAATGTTACAACAAAAAAATTATACTAAGCATACCATATTATATGTTCACTGTGTAGATCTACTCATGTGGAGTCCAATAAAATTAGATTTTTTATATTTTATGATTTTTTATGAATTACTATGATTTTTCAAAAATTTAGCCGAAATAAATAAAAAGAAAAAAACAAAACCGCCGTTGAAAACCTCTTATAACCGGTCAAGGAGGTATAACGAATGGTTTCAAAAGTTCAGGGAGAAAAAACAGACTTTCGCAAAAAAGTTTGGGGCGACAACGTGGACTTTTCCTTTTCCAAATGGAAAACCATTTTTTTATTTCAAAGCCACCACAAAGCTAATCCTTTTGAGTAGTTTTCAAACTTAAATATTAGAAGATTTTGAAACAAATCCAACACTTAAACTTTTGAAATTTGAATGAAAACAACTATTTCTCAACTTATTTTTAAAGCTAGTTTAAACTAAATTATTTTTAAGCTTTTAAATCACATTTTTAGAATACTTTTTCTTTAAACTCTATTTTGGAAAACTTTTGAAAACCAAAAAAACTCATTTTTGAATACTTATTTTTGAAATGAAATTTTCAAAACTTAAATGAGGGAAAACCTAGTCAAGGCTTAAATGAATTTTATAAATTCTTTTTCACTCAAATAAAATTATAAATTCAGCATGACTGCAACACCACTAACAAAATTAATTAGAAAGCTTCTACAAAATCATTTTTTATTTACATAATTTCTCACACGAACTAAAGATAAGAAAAATTTAGAAAAGTCATAAATTACTTATTTAATTTTATGTTTTCTATTCACAACTTAAAATAGGAATTTTTGTAGTGTGACACCCTCCCACATTGACGCCCGCGCACCATCATCCGTCTCCACAATTCTCACGCCCCACGATGCGGCCACGATCCTTTGTCTGCTCCTCCGCTCCCCGTCCGGCTCCTTTGCTGCCCCTCCACCGCAGACGCCCTCACTGCCCCTTTCCTATGGACACTGCCGTCGTGAGCTTTCACCCGCCGATGCGCTACGTCTACTCTGATGTTGTCCCATGTGTGTTTTCGATAGTATAATGTGTACTTAAGTGTGTTACTAAATGTTGTAATGCCTCGTAAACTTATATTCCCGTGATGTATGAACTGTGGTATCAACTGTTATTTGATAATGTGATGGCATGATCTTCACGGACTATCACATTTAACTCATATCTGTGGATTTCCCTTCGTGAAAATCGGGATCGTTACACAAGCATGCCGACCTCCTTGGCGGCGCCCCACTCCGCCCTCACGGCTTCCCGTCTCAGCGTCTCCACACCTTGAAAATCGGGATCGTTACACAGGCCTGCTGCCTCCTCGGCAGCACCCCACTCCTCCCTCACGGCTTCCCATCTCAGCGTCTCCACACCTTGACTAGCCCTCGGGTTGGCCCCGCCTACCGGTGTTGGGCTGGCCCAAACCACGCCGGGGCGTGCGGAGGCGGAGCAGCCTGCCTGCCTCCCCGGCGGCGCCCCACTTATGCCTTGGAATGGGTCGTGATCCGCTCCAAGCCCTACTCCAATCCTGTGTGATTAGGTTGTAAGCCCGATCCTGTTCCAACTTGAAACTATAATATATAGTCCGATCCAATCCGATCCTTCACTTCACTCTATCCTAACCCAGTCCTGATGCTTTTAGATCCTATGGGCCGATCCGGTACTGACAATCTAAGGGCCGGCACATATTATATTCAAATGTACTAGTGCAAGCACAAGACGTCAATACTGACAACGATCCAAGGGCCGGCACATATATTAATCCAGTTCAGTTAATTGACAGACAATCAATAAATTACATCCAGTTCGATTACAATGGAATTAGAACAAGCAAACACAAAAGTTCTGCAGATTGACTAGCGAGTTGCTGGAAGAGGTACAAGATTATCATAGTACTGGCGAGTTGCTTCCTTTAACCATTTGGAGTGAGTGTGCAGCCTAAACACCTGCAAATGAATCAAATATACATATGTAAGGGAAGAATATATATTTTCAACAATCTTACAGTACAAGGATTTCTACACCCCTTTCCCGTTCCCTCAGCTACAATAACAGATCAGTATAGCTGATTGGCAACCGATTGTGATAACAGTTATATAATAACTTCAAAATTGCAGTCCAAAAACGACCTCTAATGAAATCTATGATGCAGCAGAATGAACTTAATGCTGAATTTAGGGAATACAAGCAACAGAAGTACCAAAGTATGTAGGATACCACTAAGTCTGAAATGACATCAAATATCTATCTCATACGGAGTTTCTGATATTGTGCACTCTGGCTAGATAACACACAAACCCAATAAATCAGTTGTTTTGAATCACTTTCCTACCCACTTTGATTAACTTTGCCCTAACCAAATCAAGTAAACCCAGCACTTCTACAAAGCAAGCGAGAACCAAAAAAGAAAATATCATGTGAGCTTAGTTACATAGTCCACCTGCTCTCTACCAACCACACAACAGCAAGCAATCGAATAGCCAAGCTCTTGACAAAACGAAATTGTCTTCATGTGTTAACATGGCCACCTATAATATAATTACTTTGGAATCTTGTACTCTATCAACTAGAAAAAATCCCAAACAAACAAAATAAAGGTAATATGTGTAATTATCACCAGATCATAAAAAATTCTCACACCTGATAACAAAATAAAGGAAAAAAGTTCAGAGTAACTGATTGGTAAAGATGTAAGTATTTGCCTATAAATAGAGTGCTCGCTGCAGCTTTTCTAGGTTGCAGGTGTGGGTGCAAACAAACAACTAAACAACTAAAACCTATTTTAGGTAATACGTGAAGCTGGAATCCACTTAGTCATATATTAATGTAGTGGTTGATCTGACCATAATCTAATACCAAAAAAAAATATGCAGTGAAGCACGGCTGATTCAAATAAGTCAATTTACTACTAACTGTAAAAGTGATATTGACTCATGATACTGGTAACCTGTACGTATTTTTTCTAAATTCTAATCATGCATCCATAATACTAAAACAAAGCTTGTAAAAGGTGGCAGATGAGGAAATCAGGTTACTGCAACTCTGCAGGACCCTACCCTGAACTCTAATCTACTTTGTGCAACGAAGATCAATGTTTCAGGTTCATTACAGTCTCAAATAGAGCAGACGTGATCAAACATATCAGAGCGGGGATCTGAGAAATAAAATATACCTTGCTTTTATGAAGGTCTGAACTGTAAACTCAAGACATGATCAATCAACCAAATCCAGCTATGCCGAAAAACAATATTGCTTTACACCAGAGAAACAATTGTACAACAAGTATTTCTCCTACAGAAAACTGTTTCTAACTGTCTCCCAGGACTGACAGAACCCAAAATTGGAAAGGGCGCTATGGAAACCTAAACCAATATAGTTAATCCACTCCAGATTGCAGGATAGAAAAGCATAGCCACTATAATTTTTGTGTTTGTATATGAAAGATTCGCTCATCCACATACACCAGAGCAATTGAGATAAACCAATATCAACAATTTTCTTTATGAATCATACCATTCACCACGAGCAAAAATAAAAATTTTCTATCTCAAAATACCAGCACCAGTTTACTCATCAAATTATTTCAACATCAAGCAATCGGATTTGCATATAGAATCTAGAAATAACTAAAGCACGGGAAGCAATAGGGGCAGAGAAGCAGCCGAGCCAACTTGTTCAGCGGCCAAGAAGTCACCTCACCTCCGTGCGGGCTCTCTGGAGTGGTAGGATCAATCGGACAGTGGGCACAACTAGCGGCGGAGGTGTGGGCTTAGGAGGGCCTTGGGCTTCTTCTTCTTCTTGCTATTGGAGGACGAGGAGGGCTTCTTCTTGGACGGCGCGGGCGCGGAGACCTCGGCGGGCTTGGCGGCGGAGAGGCGCGCTGCGCGCCGGAGGACGGATCCTGGCAACAGATGGATATGAGATGGGGCTCGACGAATCGCTGCCGCCGCCGCCCCGACTCCTCAACCCGCGCCGCCGTTGCCTCTTAGCTCCTGAGGACGCTCCCGGCCCCTCGACGGGACTCTGCAGGGAGACGCAAAGGGCAGAATTCGTTTCCAGGATCCTTGGGCGCGACCCTCTTCCAACGATCCTTCCACCGACTCGGCCCATGGCAACAGCCCAGCCCTTTTACGAGCCAATCCAATCCAACTCGACCCTCTTGTATACATGGCCCATTGACAATCCGTAAAATAGTAGGCCCGTGAGTTGGGGGCCCTTTCAGCCCTTAGGTTTACACGATCCATTCCCAGGCATAGGCCCACTCCTCCCTCACGACTTCCCCATCTTGTTGTCTCCACACCCCGACTGGGTGGGCTAGGGCGGCCTGATTCGTGCCTGGACCGAAGGCCAGGCCCGTAGCCCTAAGAGGCACGACATGACGTGCCGGCCCGAGCCTTATGGGGCCGTGCCGCATGGACCCGTGCCATGTTGGGCCGGCTTGGACATCTATACTCGGGATTCGGAAGAATACCGCCCCCGCACGTTGTCCTTGACCATCCCCGGCACGCGGTCCAGCGGCATTCTGGTTCCCCGGAGCCAGCGGCAAGGCACCTCTACGGCGGCTGGCGTCAAGAATGGGGAACGGACGCCTCGACCCAACAAGCCCCACCAACCCTCCTCTCTTCCTACGTTCCTCGGTTCCTCCTCCCCGTCCTTCCCCCCACGCCGCGGCGCGATGATACAGCTCCTCTTCACGCTGCTAGCGGCGGAGGGCGCCGTGGCGGCGACACTACTCTTCAAGACGCCGCTGCGGAGGCTGGCCGTGCTCGCGCTCGACCGCCTCAAGCAGGGCCGTGGGCCCGTCATGGTGCGCACCATCGCGGCCACCGTGCTTGTCGTGCTCGCATCCAGCCTCCACAGCATGGCCAAGATCCGCGGCCACGCCGAGGGGGAGCTCGACGGCGCCGGGGTCGTGGGGCTCACTCCCACCGACCAGGTCCTTCTTGCGCGACACCTCCTCGAGGCCTCGCTCATGGGTACGCACGCGAGCGTCTCTGGAATCTTGGTTGAATTCATTCACCCTCCTCTCTCTCTAATCAATTTGTTCGATCGTCCTGATGCCGTGTGCCGGTGGTTGTGAACTTAAAATGTCAGAGAGTCCATGTGTAAGGAGGGAAATTTCAGAATTTGACACCAATTTCGCGTGCCTCACCTATTAAGAGACTTAATTCGCACGCCTTTCATTAAATTATTTGTCACCAGGCACACGAACTCTTTCAGTTTAGGGGACTTTCTTATTTATATGTCTATTTTATTTTTCTTTTTTTTAATTCTTTCTTATTTACTACCCCCATCTAAATGGATATCTTTGCCCGTAATCTTCTATCTCCATCCATGCATAAAAAAGAATCGCCCTGGGGAATTCGCGAATTCGCTATTGCTTGCTGCCAAAGAATTGCCCCGGGGAATTCGCCGATTGCTTACTGCCGGAATTCATGTTCACTGTGAAGGCATGCAAATTGAGTCCCTTATTCAGTGAGGCACGTGTACTTAGTGTCAAATCAAATTCTGACCTCAGGGTTGATACCTGGTTGGCTCCAGTTACTTATAGGACTTGGTTCCACTTCAACTAACTATAGGATTTCAGTTTGGAACCTCCTATCCAAACAGGTCCTCGGGATGAAAAATATGTATCACAGCATCTCGAGGCACCAATGAACTGAGGCTGTCTCATTTATCAGCAACGTTTTCATTCATGAAATACTATGCTCTATATAACTTTAATACTATGTTATCTTGTTCTGTATCTTAGTGTGCTTTCATAACATAAATCATTTTGTTCTAGAGACCTCTGTATCATGCAAAGTCAAACATTGCAGAAATTAAAATTCTGAAGAGTTTCACATAGAGTATATTAAAAAAAATGGTTTCATAAATAATGGAATAAAATTTGGGTTTGCCCAGTTGCCTTTCACTTAAGGTGTTAATAATCATTTCTTATTCCAGTATGGGTGTATAAACAATTGACAGAAGCATTATTTGGCATGGAAAGTTTTTGATGGCACAGTACCCTTTTTCTGCCATCGAATTCAATATTGAGCGTGTGGCAGATCGTTTGAACATGTCAAGAAATACAAAAATAAGTAACCTTCTTCCTGTTGTGCCCTTATGTTCTCCTAACTACACTCTGTATCTTCAGTTGTGGCTTAATTATAGAGATACAAATGATCTTACGGATGTTCATAGAGACCTCATCTTTGGTTAGAGCAGAAAATGGACAAAAATTCTCTCAGAATATGGTTGCGTTGATTATTTGTTTATGAATCCTAAATGGTGTCTTCTTCCCACATCCATTTCTTATTTGGTGATGCAGGTCATTTGTGTTCTTAATTCTATAGTTGTTTGTTGTTCAGTTGAGATCGATCCTGATTCCTGAGTATGCGTAAACATAGCTTCTTTTTTTGACATCCAAAGACTAAGGGTCCTAGTATGGTTGAATCCCAAGCCCTACAAAAATTGTAGAAGAGACTGGAGGTTCAAAATTATTTTACATATCATTATGGCATTATTTCTTACAACTGTTTTTGTGCTAACTATAGAATTAATGAGTTTGGAAAGTTTTTGGGTTACCTTTCCTTGATATTTGCGTCATATGTAGTTTTTTATCATCTTTAGGTTTGTTGATTTTTTTTCATATTTCACTCAGTAGCCATTTAGAGATTAAGTTGGTATGTGCTCTCATATCGCGAACGGGCCTCAAGTTGAGTTGATTAGGTGGCTCTAGTAGCACTTCTCGTGTCCTGGTTTGACTCCTATGGCAGCAAAATTCAAGTGGGGTTAAAAAAAATCCCATGCCAAAGCACTGGTTTAAGCACGGACCTAGGTCATTGGTCACACTCACAAGGGTTATGGTGTCGCTATGTAAGGGTGGGCCAGGGGTTCGGGGGTTTTTTCGACCTGCGTGAGAAGGTCTTCCCTATCACACAATGCTCGGGGGTTGTCTTACCACCCCAAGACTAGTTTTTTGTGCTCTCATATATGCTAACTTATTTAACACCTGTAAAGACCAATGTTTTTGAGGCGCGCGGCAGGCTTGGCGCCGACTGACTTCACAACGCCTAGGCGTTTGTGGCGGATGCCTAAGACGCCATACACACACATTGTAAGGCGTTGTAAGCTAGAATTTTATATACTAGTGGAGCACATAGATACCTCGTTTGTTGCCAATTCTTGAGCCCACGTTCCTTTCTTTCCTTTCCAAAAGCTCTTCTCCCGCACTAGTGCAGGCGAAAGCATAACAGACAAGCGAGCACATACATATACTAGTACTAGTGCAGCGAAGTACAAGCAGAGAAGCGAGCAATGAGAGCACGAGATTTGGAAAAGGGCCCGACGGAAGACAAGCAGAGCAGAGTGGAGGCGCCCGACGGAGGCGCAGAGAGCAGAGCAGACAAGCAGAGCAGACCATGCGGAAGGGCCCAACGGAGGCGCAGTCAAGCGGAGATGCAGGGGCGGAAGGGCCGACAGGCTCCACGGCAGGGGCGGACGGCCAGATGCAGGGCCGGCTCCGCGGCAGGGGCGGCCGGCCGGTGGACACGAGCAGAGTCCACGCCCAGCGGAGGTCGAGGTACGTCCGCCGCCTTCTCTCTTCCCCTCTCCTCGCCCGCACTCGCGGTGAATGACTCGCGCGCTAGATTTCCCACGCGAAGAAGCTACCTGGGCGCCCGCGCGGTCGATTTCCCGCGCCTCGGTCGATTTCCCGCGGGGCCGCGCTCCTTTTGGCTCCCTTCCCCTACGACCGGCATCCGGCGTCCGTGGCGCGGTTGTAGGCGTCCGCCCGACGCCATTTGCGCCTAGGCGACGCCTAACCCTATGAGGCGGACGCCATACACGCTGAGGTCGTGGCGACCCCAACGCCCAGGCCCTCGACCACGCCTTGTCGCCTAGGCGACGCCTCAAAAACATTGTAAAGACAGAAGTAGCATGGTCAAGTAAAAAACTAAGGTAAAGGTATCTTCCATGAATCAGTCAAATAAAGACTTTATTCAATCTATGTACTTCCTCATGTACTTAATGCTTTGCTCCTGGAAAATTTGCAAGTTTGTCTTGTGATTTTCTCGCTTTCTTGATCATTTAGATCGCCTAGTTTGTCTAATTCAGATTAAAGTTTTGGGATACGCACTGCCTTTCAATATGTCACAATGAAAAAAAAAATCACAGCAAAGTATTTGATGTTCTATTACACCATTTGTGCAGTTTCGCAAGCAATTTTTATTCACAACATTGCATTCTTTCAGGATACTCCTTATTCCTTGCTTTAGTCATTGATCGGCTCCACAACTATGTCAAAGAAATTCGAAGGCTCAAGAAGAAATTGGAAGCTGTGTCAAAAGAGAATAAGACAATGCTAGAGGAAGCAACACATGGAAAGCCAGAAGAGAGCAAGCCTGACCAGAAAGACATTTTCGATGCCAAGGATAATTAAGTATGACACGCTACCAAGGTAAATCTACTCTTGCCCATGTCATATATAAATGTAATTGTGATGACAGGTGAACTTACTCGTTTGATTCTACATCCACAGAGACTCCTGCCATCACTGCTTATGTCTGAATAGGATGCCGGCCACTGATAATCTCCCATTTGAGAATTAGCATTTGTACATGAATGCTCGGTTACAACGTGCTGAATCTCTTACAGCAGGCATCTGGCCGGCCTAGCGCTGGGTGATGCCCATCTGTAAATACATGATGCTACTGCCTGAAACTAAATGTTAGTCGTGTCCCCGTGTGGCCAAATTTCATAATGCTACCATGTCGGTATTGTTCTCAGTATCCAATGTAACGCTGGTACTGTGAGGACTAAAGACTGAAGATTGTGTTTCTGCCTGAGCAATGCATTTCTGTGTAACACACATGGGCCTCTATCGGCTGGTCTTGCAATGTGAAGTGCCACCGTGACCAAGCCCCTGGCACCTGTGTTTGTTTTATATAAGGTTCCGAGCTCATATTCATTAAGAGGAAGTATGTTCAATATAAAGGCCCCGTTCGCTTCGCTGAAAAAACAAGCTGAAATACTGTTCCGGCTGACTTGTTGTAAGAGAAAAACACTGTTCCGACTGAAAAAACAAGCTGAAAAAAATGGATTATAAGAAAAGCGAACAGGGCAGCCAGGCAAGACAATGGAGCACAAATTAGGTTTACTGAAACTTGTGTTCTCGCATGAGAGAATTCGGGGCATTGGTGGCTCATCGACACCTATATCCATGTACTTTTGCGAAACGCACTGTACCTTTGAGAAACAAACCTGCAGTCTAGAGTCTACCCAATTGCCCCGCTCCCACACAGGCAGAGGAGCGCAGCTGGATCTTTGGGGAGGTGGTGTTCGGCCGTGGCGGGCGTGGCCATGTCCTGCCACTTGTTGGTCTCACCTGTTCAACCTGAGTAGTGGCTGCAGGAATCCCAGCGATCTGGACTCCCTCACACCCAGGGCCGGATCTAAGGAGGGGGGGGGGGGCGCTTCAGCCCCCATACAGCTGGTGCATCAATGGAAATATGGGGAGGGTGACGGAGAAGAAGAGGTGGAGGAAAGAAGAAAAATAGAGAGAGAGGGGAAGAAAAAGAGATCAGCCCCCCCCCCCTTCAATCATATTCTGCATCCACCACTGCTCACACCAACATGGCCGTCGTCATTGGTCCTCACCCTCATGCCTCATCCACACGTCAAGCCAGCCACAGCTCCGTGCGTTGACCTTGAGCCTAGAGTCTCCTTCGGGCTAACGAGTTTGCCATTTCTGTAGTGGCGCCGACTGGATGTGGATGCGGTGATGTGCGCGCTCGTGGGTACTAGTCCCACCTTTAGCATTGCTTGGTATGTTTTGCTTCTATGCTGCAATGCAATGGCTAATGTTGTGGTCCTCTTAAGTCTTCACTAGGGATAATGATGGGCCAGGGTTGTTGCTAAGCATATTACTATAGACTTCAAGTAATGCATATACTCCTAAGAAAGCTTCTGCAACTGCTCAGCCATTGATTCACATTTCTTCTACAATCGATTTTAGAGCTCCATGCACAACTGCAATTTTTTTCCAATAGATTGTTTTGCTTTTATGGTGCAATGCTATGGCAATATTCTGGTCCTCTTAGGTCTTAACTGGGGATAATGATGGTCCAGTGGTGCTGTTAAGGATATGGCTATGAACTTCTAGTAATGCATATATTCTTAAGAAAGCTTTCGCAACTCCTCAGCCATGGATTCACATTTCACCCTAAATCATAGGGATTTTAATTGTTTCATGTGGCTTAGAGGAACTGTTTAGTTTTCTTGTGAACAACAAAGAGGATATTCCTTATGGGTAGTTGGTATTCACCTTTTCTAACTGTTGTTGCAATGGTTGATTTTGGTATTTATGTTGGGGACTGTTGTACATTAGTGAAGCTTATGTGCTCATTCTGTTGCAAGCATAGTTAGTTAACTAATACTTTAGTTAGAAAGGTGCCTCAGATTTAGTAATGTGTTAATGGTAGGTGTTTATGCATCCGAATGACTAAGGCAAAAGGTCTATGATGTGCTACCAAGGGCTTTTTCAGTTCGCAACAAAAATCACCTTGATAAATGATAAATAGAAAGCACAAGAAGAGATAAATTCACAGAAGGCCACAATAATTGTCAACATGATAGCACCAACCACAGTAATTGCCGACGACCGGAGATTGGGAGGGGGACGGGGACTCCGACGACGGAGCCGCTCCCACAGACAAGAGTGTCGCAGGCGGGGCGCGCTTCGGGCTCGCTGGGGTCTGCTGGCCCCATACCATGCCACCTTCATTGGAGGAGGCTCCGTGGAGTCGTGACCAATTGCGGTCGGTGAATATTCAGGAGATCATTCAACCCGGGAAAGTGGTGCCCTCAGGAGAGAATTCTAGGCCGGAGAAGGGAGCAGACTTAGGTTCGTCGGCTCACGGAGAATTAGTAGCTAGTTCCTCTTCTAGGATCGATTTTGCTCGGGACATCGTTCATGGAGTCTCTGCTTTTTTACTGGGTGAGGGATAGGAGAGTTGGATCCCTTGCCCTCGATTGCTCAAAGCAATAGATTGGGTAAGGGCGCCCATCGTTGCTTGACCATGGCGCTTGGAGGATTTGATGCTTGGATTACAGATCCCACAGGTTATTGTCCAACTACCAAGGGAGTTAGGCAAATTGCTCGGGAGCTCTTAACTAAAGACATTAAGCAACATTTGTTTGGGGATGACCCTGTGCTCAAGGAGCTTGCTGATGCGTGTGATCGGTTGGAGGTCTCTATGGATAGAATGGCTCAATGGGGGGTTGAATCTGCCATAGTTGAGCGGGAGCTTGGAGAGGAATCTGGTCAGGCGCGAGAGGTAGAAGACGGTTACGAATTTGGTCTGGCCCAGGATGAGAGATTTGGACATTCCTGGAAGCCCTGTTGTACCGGGCCGAATTGGATTTGGATACCCAAGGGCTGTGTGGACCTAAGCAAAGGCTATCTTGCCCCTTTGGAAGACATCCGTAGATGCGGCCACTCTGCTTGTAGGGTTAAGGTTCTTCTTGATCTGCCTCCATTGTCCAAATCCTTCGCATGCGTCGTGTCAGAAGGGGAGATGGCGAACCGAGATCAGCCATGGCCAGTGGGGAAACACCGGCAAGAGAGGTGGATGGATGAAGATGACCTATTGAGCGGAGATCTATACCGGGGAACAAGATCTCGAGGCGGCGGTTGTAACACGGGGAATCGGTTCCAAGGGGATCCAGATCGCCTAGGCTACAAAGGAGAAGAACTAAGGGCTATGGCGGGTGTGGTGTGGAACCGGTGGATGGGGAGAGTGAAAGAGTGCGGGCAACAAAGCCTACAACCAAGGGAGGTTGGAGGCTAGCCGCAGTTACAATCAGCAAAGAGGTTGGCATCAAATCAACAAGGAAGCTCTTCTCAGCAAGGGAATTGGAACCGCATGAGCGTCGTCAGGGACAATAGAGTTGGAGAGAAAGTGCTTGGGACAAGGGAGTTGCCGTCACCAATGAAGGTATGAAATCCAATATGCCTGATCTCAAGTGGTTTCGTTGCTTAGGCTTGGGTCATCATCAGTATGAGTGCACAAACGAGCTAGTTTGTTACAAACGTAAAGATAAAGGTCATATGGCTGTTGACTGCAAATTTGCTAGTAAAAAGCTGATGATGTATGGATTTGGTATTCCGGGGCAAGGTTTTTATGCTTTTGATTTACCTGAGGCAAAGGGTAAAATTAATCAGGCCACCATATTGATTACTGTCTTGGAAGGTGAAGCCAGTGAGCAGAAATTGGATCAGGAACTGAAACATCTTGTGAAAGCTACATGGGACTTCAATGTTAGAAAATTTGATAAACAGGAATACATTGTGGTGTTTCCTAACCATGCTTCTTTGGACACCTTGACTAAGCTCTCATGTTTTGAGATGTCTCTATATGGGTTAAAAGGTAAACTGGAGAAATCATCTCTAGATCTTACAGCTTCTTCTATGCTGCACACTGTTTGGATCAAGATCCATAATGTTCCTGGGATTGTCAGAGAAGTTGAAATTGCAAAGGAGTTGGTTACTCTTGTTGTGGAACCTTTGGTGGTAGATGAGTTGAGCCTAATAAGAAATGATCCTCTGAGAGTTCAAGGGAGATACAGGAACCCTGCTGCCATAAGAGGGTATATTGATTTCTTCTTTAATGGAGTAGGCTGTAATCTCAAATTTGAAGCTGCAGGTCACCAAGGTTTCGGCTAAGGGGGGAAGGGTGGTCCTCTAGGTCCTGGTCCTAGGAAGCCTGATGACTCTCAAAACAGGGACAAGGATGATAATAAAAAAGGGGGACAAATCTAAAAGGAGCAGTGAGAAATTTGATAGGTTTGGCAAGATATAGATAAGGAAATGGATTCTAGCCATGATGGCTCAATGTAGGAGGGGCTGAGAGACAGTGGTACACACCAGATGTTGGGAGGTGATTGCTCTCTGGCTAGTCCAATAGCTGCCTTCCATCCCACCAAAGGGCTGCTTACCATGAGTCAAATCATTGTGGAAGGTGTTAAAGTGGTGGAAACTATAACCCATGATGTTCCTCAGAATGATTACCATGATATCAGCAACCTTATGAATCAAACTGAGGAGGACAAGCAAGTTGATGGGAAATCAAAAGGGATTCCTACCAAAGAGAGTGAAAGGTTGGTGCCAAATGAGAACCAGATTATTGTCCATGGAGCTCATGGGAAGCATCTAATGGATAAATGCAAGTGACCTTCTCTATCTCTGCCAACTGAAGTTCAGGAAAATGAAGCTCTTGGTGTGTTGACCCAAGAAGAGTCTTTGTTTTCCCTAGAATTTACCCAAGGAGGAGGGTCTTCCGGGGATCTGTCCAGAACACACCAGAGTAATTTTGGATTGTTTGGTCAGGGGGTTGGAGTCTTCTGCAGTGAATACCCAAGAAGAAGAAGACCTAATGGATAACATCTCTGTCCTAAGCAGAAATTCTTATATGGATGAAGGGGAACAAGGGTGGCAGTAAGAAATATCTGAAATCCATTTCTTTCATGCACCAATAAATTCACGAATAAGTTCCTCCGTATCGCCATACCATCCTGTACACAGGTTCAAGTATATATATGTAAATATTATTACCTATCACATGGGTAATACTGCGTGTCTTATTGAGGTCAGCACGTCCGAACATCTCGCCCAAAGAGTCTAGCATCTGGACCTCACGTTTGTTAGCGTTTATAACATCAAGGTGCCAGTGTAAACCGGTAACATTTATTGGAAGGAGCACCTATCAAATCAAATAATAAACATTTTGTCAAGCATAAAAATTTAATAATCAAAGAACAATACATCATTTAAAAAAATTGCTACCATGTCATGGTCCAAGTAAGCTAGCACCCTTTGACCTAACCTAGGACGCCGGAAAGTGCCACAGTTAGGGTAATTGGCTTCAATTGTTTCATCCTTTTCCCCATCCGCGTTATGAGTGTAGTTATGCACGCACTTTCAAGATAGACCATACCTCCTGGCCTCTTTATCAAACCCTCCTGAGCTTTCAGCAGCTTATATATAAGCATATATGATCTGCATACATTGAGCCATTAGAAAGAAAGGACATTGAAGTTGCCTACGTTTGATTGAGTACT
This sequence comes from Miscanthus lutarioriparius, assembly GCA_904845875.1. Classification (NCBI taxonomy): domain Eukaryota; kingdom Viridiplantae; phylum Streptophyta; class Magnoliopsida; order Poales; family Poaceae; genus Miscanthus; species Miscanthus lutarioriparius. The sequence goes on from CAJGYO010000018.1 coordinate 42,445,139, forward strand.
ATGACTTGCATCTATCACCTCGTCACACAAGAATTCATATGGCTCAAGAAGACTGTAACACCCTCGGTGTTATACCATAAATTATTTACTAAAATATGTCATGAGCATCATGTTTATGTGTTAATGCATGTGATAAAGTGTGTAGATCAATTTATGTAACTCAAAACAATCAACTAGAATGCGAAACGAAAGTTGATTCGATAGACATGTTATATCACTTAGGGTTTAAAACCAATTTTTATTAAGCAAAGATGCTATTGAACATGTATGTGGTACTTAAATAAAGTTTGAAGTACAAAATTTGTAGATGACAATGAAATACTTGCGGTCGAAAAATGATATTACTAGCTAATATTTCCACTAGCTTAGAAATCGCAAATAGAAATCAAATTCAGCTCAAAAACTTAGAAATTTTCAAGTCTGCCGATTGTTCGACATTGCTATGTTTATCAATTTATTGTGAGAGGTTGGGTTAAGTAGCGGTATAGTGTTATAGCTCATTTTGGTAGTCTCATTGTTGACACCAATTTTGGCATACCAAAAAATATGTGAAAACATTTATACCATATTATATAAAATGGTATAGATGATCAAGTTTTATATGAATATGATATAGGCAGATAAGGAATAATATAACATCGCTAAAGAGAAAAAGAAGGTGGAGCAAAAAGAAAAAGGGGACACACATGTACATATATGCATGAGCGTGTTCACGCCTGGAAAGAAAATGAAACTAATGTGTGTGTGTGTATATATATATATATATATATATATATATATATATATATATATATATATATATATATATATATATATATATGAGGTTGGCTATGAAATATAGTGCACACAAATATGCACGATGAGTGAAGGTGTATACCTATATAGAGTTCTGAATTCTAAAGGGCGTTGACAGCATAATCTATCGTATAAGTGACGTGGTGATTATTATAAAGGAGAAAGAAAAAGATAATGACTTATGCAAATGTATATGCACGTACGAAACAAGTCTGACCATGGATACTCTCATACGGCGCTGCGGGAGTAAATAAGTATTATCACATGTCCTATAAATACACCCGGCCGTAAATGCAAACACATTTTGCACACGCACGGATTAAAGTATGATCCTGCAACGTATAGTATAGTGGTGTATATATACTACCTAGCTTGTAGCGCTCATTATGCCCGGCCAGAGATAAACCTCCCCATTTTCCTTTATTAAATTAATTACTTGATCTAAAGATAAAGTGGCCCACAAGCCATAGAGAGGAGCAGACCAAGTCCAAGTCCAAAGACGTTCAAACTTCCACGAACTCCACATCCGGAAAGAGTCCATGATCATCGCGCGCTGAGGTCATTAGAAAATACGAGTACTAAATTAAACTCGAAAGCGCTGGCAACCACTCCCGCCGCTTTAGACCTTGGACGTTATTTCAAATCAAAAGAACCGCTGGTTGCTCGGCTCTATAAATATCAGGCTAGCAAAGCGTTCAGCCCCCGCTCTCTAATCCACAGTGCCGTTAGGCTCCCCACCCATACACACACTAGTATAATATCCGTGTTAACGTAACGGATTTATCTTGAGACGCATATGAAAACAACCAATGTTTTTTTTCCCCATAGTTCACGGTGAGCCGCATCGACGCCCCACCGTGATGATCCACACCTGCAACGTGCTGGGCGCAAGAAGCAGCACGCGTACCTCTCGCCGAGATGGAGCCGTGGGGGCCAAGGTGTCTGGGTTCGAAAAGGTGGACGTCGCGGCTAGGGACGCGAGGTTGAGGAGGTCGGCGATCTGTTCTGCGCCGTAGCTAGGAGCGGTCGCGTCGCTTCTCGCCCGAGGGTGCCGCGGCCTCGATGGGGCGTCAATGCAGCTCTTGCGTCGGGCGTCGCTAGGGCAGGGGGCTCCCGAACGGGGCGTCGCGGAGCCGCAGCTCCGACTCCGTCAGGCGCCTCATCGCCGAAGAAGGGTTGCACGGCAACCAGGTGCGCAGCCACGCTACGGTGACGTCTAGAAAAAATAAATCATAAAGCTAAAAAATAAATCACCCGATGAAAGGAACACAAATTCACAAACTAACGAAACAAAAAAAAAAACACTTGATTTTCACACATCATCCCCTGTACACAATGACAAATACTTAAACCTAGATAGCTGAATTGCAGGAAGCTGCAGGAATGACAAATACCACGATAATTCATATGTGAACATGGGATCTTCGTGGGTATTTGCAAAATCGAGATGCTCGTGGTCAGACTTGGTGTGTGCTCTTCATGATGTTTGCAAAATCGAGATGCTCGTCACCAGACTTGCAAAATCGAGATGCTTGTCATCCGCATATGATGATGGAGATCCTAGCATGACCATCGGAGGAAACGTGTAAGTATTTGGCACCAACTTGATTTTCATCAGACAATGATATTGACATTTTCTCGGTCAGTTCAACGGACATGGCTGAGCCCCACATAAACAATGCTACAAGCTAACAGTAATTCAACAATCCATATACATGGAAACTAACCTTGCCAAAAACCATATGTAGTATAGGAGGCATTGGTGGTACTCATGTGGTGACTTCAAAGCCATAGAAGCTGCCGACTGGGTCTCTAAATGCACGTGTCTACAAACCATCATCTGTAACCCTGAAACAAAACTCCCACATCAGTACGTTTCGAGCAAACTCCCACAGATGAGCAACTTGCCTAGCTCTCCACCTTTGTAGAACTAAATGAGCTAGCAAAATTTGATGCTGGAAAACAATCATCACCAACCCTTAACCAGCACTTCGTGCTCATGTCGAAAAAAAATAAAGCATGGTTGCTATGAAGGACGACTAAGGGAAAACAACATCTTGAGAATTTAGCAGATATTACCTTTACTGCACCTGTCGACAAGGCAAAGATAACTACTAAGCGCCAACCATTTCAGCAAACACCTTATGCAGCAAAGTTCAGAATAGCCATCTCAGGTTGTAAGTGAGAACTAAAGACCGGATGAACAAATAATTATCAGCATGATTGGCCGATGACTCATCTGGAGATGCAACCAAAGAAAAAGAAGCCAATGAGGCATATGAAGCCAATGACTTCTTCTCGGCTTTGGCCACGCCATCAGCATCTTTGGAAATACAGGTTGGATAATCTGCAATTTGATTAGTATTTCAGTTTATGCTGATGGATGGAAATCAATTCAGAAATCACTGGCCAACAAAAAAAATGATTGATCAACTAACTAAATAGTATATTGCCCGTTAGTAAAAGTTAATTAACAGAATAAATCAGGAGATACGTATGTCTGCAGTACATTATTCAACACTAACTTACTGCTAGCACAGTGCATTCTGCTATTTTAAAATAACACCACTGTTCTTCTAAAACAGCCAAATTACATTGCAGAAAAAATAATTGCATCCGGTTTTTATCAATGGAACAGGGAAGACATGAGAAGCATGTAACATCAGGAGGAATTCAACAAAAACAAATCATAGAAAAATAGACAACAAAATTATGAGGCACAACAAAGGAAAAAGGTTAATTTCGTGAGCCAAGAGATTACATAAAGATAAAACCTTTTTATTTTCCTTTGGCAAGACATATCTTCCAGTCATCAATTAAGTTAAAGAGAGTGCCAAGAATTAACAGTCTGGCCCCAAGTCCGTGTGAGTTTGCAATATGCATTTCCATTCTTGATTTTGCACAACCATACTAATCAAATGTATAGACAAACTGCTACCAATTGGAATCTATGATTTATATGAAATGTAGGCAAATCCCGCCGCAGCAAAACTGCAACTTGCCTGACTTCTCTAGCTATATAATGAGCATTCTCAACAACTTTTAGACTACAACAATCTAGGAAAACAGATAAACCCAATCTGGAACAGACGAGGATACAAAAGATGGTACCTCCAAGTCGACTAAAAGGGAACAGGCAACAAATTAGCCTCGCTATCACTACCACTGTACCGCTTTCAAGGACCACACTGGAGAACATTCGAGGTATGCAGGCAAGCAGTAAAGGTAAAGGTAACACATCCATTCCAACATTGGAGCCGTGACAACCAATTAGGTTGTAACCTACCACCAATTCCTGTAACAACTGACGAGGCGATGAACAGAGCTCATACAAAGTCCCCGTCAGTTGCCTTTTTCTGACATTTTGTCACTCGTCTTGCAAGGACACGCAGTGAAACAACTGAGTCTTACACGACACGGCACCAGAGTCAGAGAATCCACAAGAACACGAAAACGGCATCGACGCAATCCGCACAGGCAGGGATAGAGCACCTGAGGTTCCGAATCGTGGCGGACGACGCGTCCCCGGCATTGCGCCTGATCTCGCACCACGCGACCTCCTCCCCACCGCCGCCGCAGGCCGGCGGCGCGACGAGGGAGCAGACCACGGAGCTCTGTGGTGCCAGCTGTGGCGCCGAATTGGTAGGAGTCGAATCCGTCAAACATGGAGAGGCAGACGTGGGAGAGGAGCGCGTAGCGGCAGTGGCCGGCCTTGGAGTAGGAGACACCAGGGTAGGCCGCCTCTACAGCCGCGGCCAGGTCCCACCCAGCGCACCGGAGGACCTTGGCAAGCGCGCGGGCAAATCGGTGGGCGACGCGGAGCGCGTCGCGGAGGACAGAGTCGAAGACGCCCGCGGACAGCATCGCGCCGACGGCGTCGCCGCCCGGCGGAGGCGCGAGCGCGCGGTCGAGGCGGCCCGCGAGCCGCGCTTTGCCGTCGTCGACCGCCTCGAGGTCCAGCCGCAGCGTCCTTGGCGTCGAGGGCCGCCTGTAGGCGGTTCACCACAGCGTCGAAGGACCACAGCAGCGCCTTGTTCTCGCGCACCTGGGCCTCGGGGTGCGCCGTGAGCGTCCCATCCCCGTCCCCGTCCGGCGAGGGCGGGTCCTCCGGCCCGCCCCTCGCGATCCGCTTGAGCTCCGACAGCCGCCGGAGGTGCGAGACCGCGGCGGTGTCCGCGGCCACCACCGCATCGGGCAAGAACGGTGCGTGGGCGGCCTGCATGTGCAGGTACGCCGCCTGGAACGACGAGGCCGTCGCGAGCGCCGCAACGACGGCGGCCTCCTGCCCGGACGCCGCCTTCCCCTCCCCATCCGCGCTAGGGTTAGGGTTCAGCAGCGGGTCAGCCTTCAGCACGACCACCCGCTGCCCGGCAAGGACCCCATCCGCCCCCGGCGCCGGCGAGCGCGCGAATCAGTCGGCGTCCTCGTCCTCCTCCTCCTCGGCGAAGAACTCGATGGTCTTGGTCTTGAACGCGAGCGCGAACTTGTGGAGCATGGCTACGCCCACCGCTGCGCGCTCGGCGCGCTCTGTCTCCGCCGCCGAGCGGGGCGGGGTGTCGGCGACGCGAATTGCGGGAGTGCGGGGTGTTGGCGTACAATGAGGAGATTTGATACGTTCAATCTAGGCCCTCGATTGGGTAACGAGTAACGAGAGAATGCTTAGAGTGCATCTGGACGGTTTATTTGAAATGTGTTGTTTTTGTGGGTATACTTTTAGGGGTGGACTTAAAGAAAACATCTTAGCGGGGAATCGTTTTCTTGTGTGAACGTAGAAAAGAAAAGATGGTGTATTAGTAGGGTAGATAGATACACTCCCATAGCAAACACCTGCCAACTTCCCACCTCAAACACAGCACCGTCTGGCTGCCTTCCCGCATCATCGAAGCACACACCGGAGGCCCCTCTCCAGACCAGCCGACGGAAGCAGCTACACTCGTTCGTCGGTGCTCAGAATAAGGTGGGAACCCCAATTCTTTTCAGACTCTCAATCTGATCTTCAGAGACGAATCAAGGAGCCCCGCTCCTGTCTCTCTACCTCCCTTTTGATCTGCGACAACTTCATCGACAAGTTTCTTGTCCTCCTCCATTCTGGTAAATAGGGCCAGTGAGGGTGGTGCCCCATACATGGACGTCATGTCTTGGTAAAAGGTAAAAAGAGCTGGTAACGGCCGGCTGCGCTGCACGCATGGGCTACACGCCCCGGTTAAAAGATGAATGCATTGTGCAAAGGAGTCTCATGCCCTGGTAAAGAATCGGTCAGCAGCACCAAGATTGCGCGATGCGCGTGGGTCTCGTGCCCCGCTAAAGATGTAAAAGGCCAGCAGATGTGCCTCGTTGAAATTTGGGAGCAGACACATTTTGGCTCTGCCTGATTCATGGTGAAGTTGATATAGACGCGATTTGGCTCCATACCCAAATAAATTTGCATATATTTTGGCCACGGCCCCGCCGGCCTATTTTCATACTGTGCATCAAAGAGAATAAATAAAGTGCATGCTACGGCCATAAATAAAGTTCGTGCACTAGTTTATATTAAGTTGAAGAAATAACCATCTGTGCATTAGAAATTATGCCAAAAGAAAAGATAGTCATGTACTGCATGTAGAAATATTTAGTCCATGCATATGCAATACGTCGGGAATACTCCTAGCTTCTAGGCATCTTCCGGCACAAAACCAATCATCATTTCAATGTTAAATAGTTATATATTTTTTAAGGTAAGAAAGATCAAATGCATTACACGGTTCATCTCCAAACACACCATTTTGCAACTAAAGGATTTTATTCTAAAATACTGCATGGCTAGCACCTACTTGCACGCCCTAAGTAATAAAGTATCCCAATATGCTCCGCCTGACATGCATACGTGCTGTTGTTTGCCTAGGCAACTGCACAAAAGAATATGATGCCAAGTTAGTGGTCGCATTCAAATTAAAGTAAATTGCATAATATATGCTAATCCATGGTCAAATACCATGCTATGAGTATACACGTTAACTCTGATAAAATAAGTTAACTACATACGTCACTGTCTAGTCTGGTGATGCCACATATCTTTCTAAGCCATAGCAAAAATAAAAGTACTGGCTTAGCCCCAAATAAAATATTATATCATATATGTCGAAGAAGCATCCCAATCCATAATCTTGCATGATATAATGAATCACCTGCATATATATATATATATGTATATGTGTATATATATATATATATATATTAAGACGTAACTAGGTCATGGCCTAAATAAATAGCACGATATTCATAAAAGCTTTGCATAAACTAGATACATGCACATCGTGGTCTCCTAAAAACCCAAATAAGCTATCGGTCATTCAGATTTACAAAGAGTGTGCGTTAGTTTGCCAAGAAATGAACTCATGTCATGTTGAAAAGAAATGTCACTTATGCCCCCAGATAGGCCCTCTAAATGCTATGCATCACGGCTAACTTAAATCTAGCTCTTTAGTTAGACTGTTCTCATATAAGGTTATGTCTATCCAGAACGAACCAAATTAAATCAAATTAAATAGCATAGTGCATGTGAACCCTTGGTCAAATACCATGTCATGAGCATGTACGCCAACTTTGATAAAACAAATCAACTCCATGCGTCGTGTCTAGGTTTGGCTCAACAACATATCTTCCTAAACCTTGACAAGTGCCCATATAAAATATCGCACCATATGTCGAGTGCATCCACATATATCAAAAACATGTCGATCCAGAATTTTGCATGGCCTGATGAGACTATGTCAAACCTAGTCTTCAAAGTAAACCACGTGCATACACGATATGATGCACTATTCATCCAAGAAATGACCTTCGCCAAATGCAAAACATACTCATGCATCCATCCAAGACTACAAGACTGAAGACTTTGTTTTCTTTTTGTAGTTTGTAATAGGAAGCCATATGATGTAATCTTATTTTTCATGTACTCATGTTGGAACTCTTAATCAGGGGTGTTCTCTATGGAGATGTAATTAACATAATTTTTATGCAAATATAAGAATTATGGAAGTATGGACTTGCAATACCATTCTTTTTTCTTTTGTCCCAATTAAATTTAACCAAAATCAAATTTGTCTCTCACGACGTGGAGGCGGGTCATAGCCGCTGCTTCCCCGCCATCACTCATGTGCCATCTTAAGCATGGTGAAGACGGTTTAGGTTTAGGAGCAATCGTTTGGTCGGTTGAACGCTTTAAAATTCGTGTGTGTGTCCATTGTCTCGGGTTGGTTGGCGCCTTGGGTCTTGGTCATCGCGCTGTGACCTTCCCATGTCGCGCTTGACATGGCCGCATCCCGCGTGGTCAGCTTGTCGCCTTGGCCGCGCGCACATGGGCGAGCCACCGTTGCCATACCATTTATGGCATCAAGCGCGCATGCTGAGCCTGGCCACGCCAGTGCCGGACGCGGGCACGCGTGTTGTCCGTAGCGCCGGTGCATGGGTCTCCTATTCCGTCGCTCGCGTCCGCCAAGGCATGGATGAGCCGAACAGAATACACCTCGGTGTTACATCGCATAATCTTTTGCTAAAACACTACATGAGCATCATGCTTATGTGTAAATGTATGAAATATAATGTGTAAATAAATTTCGTGACTCAAACGCGTTCATTGGAAACGTGAAACGAATGTTGTAGTTGATGTCGCGTTATGTCACTTAGGGTTCTAAATGAATTTTTATTGAACGAGAATGCTATAGAGCGCATATTCAAGACTTTAATAAAGTTTGTAGTGTAAGCTTTGTAGGTGGCGGTGAAATACTTGCGGTCCGAACGGGGTTCGCTAGATAGCTTACTTAATAGCTTGGAAATCGCATTCGACTTGAAACCGTTTAAGACTTAGCCGAAATTCCTAAGTCGACGGTAGCTTTGACGAAGCAAGGTTTGGGAATTTTATAGGTGAATTGGATTAAGGAGTAGTGTAATTTCATGTTTGGTTTTAGTAGTTTGACATACTATCTCGAAAGCGTAAAATAGGTGGTGTGTAGCTCTTTGGATCATCGGTTGATTTTTAAGCAGCTTTAAAAAGCGTGCAAGTCATGTTTTTGAAGCGCTTACCGGGCTGGTCACCCCGCCTGGCTTCGACGTTGCTGCGCCGGACGCCGCCGACGCGCGCATGCGATGCAAGCCAGCGTGGGGCTCGCTGCCGCCACGGCCTCGCGCTCGCGTGTTCGGCACACGACTTCGACGCACGCCGGGTCCAGTGAGCCTGGTTGCTCGCTGCCGCTGATTTCGCCATCACATTCACGCTCGATGCCATGCCACGTTTGTTGCTTCCCGGTGGCACACCATCGCAGCTGCGGTAGCGTAGTGCCGCGTGCCGCCATCATCTTGCGAGTCATGGCGCTACGGCCGCGTCGCCGTCGTCGAGTCGAGTCGTATGCGCATGTGGAGTCTTCACCATCGCGCCGTCCTTCCCTAATTAAAATTGTGCCACTCTAAGCCCTCCGTCACATCGCCTTCAATGGCATCGCGCGGCCGAAGTCGTGCCAAGGCAAAACCCACGACTGGTCCCATCCTTGTAATTGCGCACGCCCCGGAGGTCAAGTGGGAGTCCGACTTCGCGCCAAGCTTGCCACTATTGTAGCCGTATGATGTCCGGGCGTCAATTTGAGATTTCCCTCACCGCCACCATAAGATCGAGTTGAGTCGTCTATTCAATTAGCCTTGCGTAGTCCACCTCCTTCTAATTACCCATGCACCCACTAGCCTTGTTAGTTAGCCGGTGATTAGAGTCAAGCCCGGTGAGCTTCCATCCTGCTGGTGAGGTAATGCGGGCATTCTCCTCACGACGGTCCACCATGGCCGCCGAGGCGGGTGACTAGCTAGCGCCAGGCGTTCGTGCTTCGTTATTTCAATTGAGCGGTGCCTTTGCGTCGTGTTGACTTGGTTGCCTCGCCTGTAACAGTTTTCACGGTGGAGCAAAGAGGTCACGGGGACGCCGTCGCCGTGCTTCTTGTGAAACCGAACGACCCTCGTGCTCGTGGCCAACCACCTTGTTGAGTCCGCGACTTCGTCTAGAGCCATCCTTCATGTATCTGGTGAGGCACTTTCGCTCCTAGAGTAGTGGTAGAGGCTTTAGGCTAGGTGATTTCACCGGCGTCGACGTCACCATGGCCAAACCTCGCTGGTGGTGCATGGCCACACCTCTCGTGTGGCACTAATCTTGGTGTTTATTACCTCAATCGATTGCGCTTCGTTCGTAGAGTGCTAGGGAGGTGATGGTTGAGGCCGAGGAGGTCCGTGCTCGCCGGCGTTTGGCCGGAGATGCCGTGGCCTCTGTTAAGTTCCGGCCAGGGACCTCAAAACGAGAATTCATAGAGAACCGAGGGGTTAAGTGCAAGCGTCAGTGAGAGAGTGAAATAGTGGTAAGCACCATGGAGTTCATTTAGTTGGAAGTCAGGGTCTATTTTGCATAATTGTTTCGCGCCGCGGGTCTCTCCCGCTACGCCGCTCTTTGGCGTGTAGCCTGCCGGTGTCACAGATGCATGCGCTTGGGAGCTGGGATGGGCTGAGCTGCTCGCTCACGGGCCGCACTGAGGATTTGTTTTTTTTCATTTCCAGCGAAAGTAGGAATGTTTATTCAATTTAGTTTTGAGCTGAAGTTTGAAAAAATAATAGAAAATTCTATAGATGTCCAAAAATAGTGAAACAAAATTTGTTAGGTTCACAAAAATGTTATCTATCTCTGGCGTAATTAGTTTATAGTTATCTGAGATGACAATAGATTCATAAATTCAATTTAGAAAGCTTAGTATCAGTTAGCTTAATATTTGTAGGAAATTTTGTGGCAAATCGGTGATAGTTTTAGCCATGAAATTTTTATAGTAGGTTCATTAGATTATTATGTACTCACTATAATTTTTGTATTCCTAGAGTAGGTTGATAAATAGAGTAGTTAGTACTCCCTGCTTAATCATATATAGAGTAAGTTGGTAGTAAGAGTAAGAATACCTTTAGTCAATAAGATAATATATGTCACGCTTCATACTTGTTAGTGGCAACAATAGGTAACTTAGTACCTTAGTCGGTAGAACTTGCTTAGTAGCTTGATAGACGTATTTTTATTTAAGAGTTGCTGTTGCCGTATTACTAAATGTTGCATCATCATTTCATGCATGTAGATCATGAGTTGGTAGAGTTCATGCCCGTGGACGAACAAGACTACAAGGAGGTCATTGAGGAGTACGAGGAAGAGATCCTCGTGTAGGAGGGAGCCCCGGAGCCTTTTGGTGCTCGACTTTGTTGACTCCACCGCCCAAGGCAAGCCCCCCTGCACAACCCTTATTTTAAATGATCACTTGAATATATATGATGTGCATTTACGTTACATGCATTTTATGGAAACTACATGCATCAATATATCTACCTATGAGTCCTACTAGTGCAGGTCGAGTAGCTGCTATGCTCAAGATTTCGTTAGCGTGAGTAACCTGCCGTTACTCACAACAGGTGATAATTATGATCACTCTTGATAAAATGGTGGAAAGGAAAGATGGTGATCGGGTAGGGATATGTTTTGGGTATTGGTGGGTGTAAGAGGTTGTGTCCTGCGACCAATAGGGCATAGCTTGGTTACACTTTTTCCCCTGTTTGTGTCGGTTAAGGACCGGCCGTTGCATTGGATGCTAGGCAAGCCACAGACTTATTATCCCGAGCACATACTTGGGTATGGGCCAGGAAGACTTGTTCTTTGTCTTGTCGTGGGTTCCAGCTCTTTACGGACCGACTAATTGAGGCGTGGATGGTGGAGGTCCTTGTACCTGCACCGAGTCCTGGGACTCAGGAGCGGGGCTTGAGTCCAAGTTTGGATGGGGACCTAGACCCCAAGATAGGAGGGTGATGGGTTGGTCTGCTTGTGCTCAGGGTACAAGCGTTTTGAGGCGTGTTTTCAGGGGTACCAATTTGGGGCATTGATTCACAAATCATTTGGAAAATCCGGTATGGCTTGTCTAAACTCTAGCACCGTAGTAAGAACTAAAAGATGGAAGGTGATGAAATGGAACCGATTGCTCAACTCTTGCTTGAAAGTAGAGCAGTGCTTACATAGAATGGTTAGATAATGAATTAATCATGGCTGCTAATAATAACATAAATAAGGACTCACTATTAGTATTGCTTTCTACAAAAGGAAACCAACAAACCATTAAGCTTTGCATATCCCTTTGAGTCGGAAAACTATTCCCACTAGTCGGATAAGTCTTGCAGTACATTGTGTACTGTGGTTTATTTACCCTGTTGTAGGTAATGCTTGAGGAGTACCATTGTGTGAAGGATTCTTCCGGTAAGGCTGCACGGATCCTTGTTCTTTTATCGATAGATGTTTATTATCATTCCATTGTTTAATCTTCCGCACTCTGAATTTGGCAATGTAATAATGAATTTCTAAGAACGCTGGATGTATGAAATGTACTAAGTATTGTAACTCGTTCTCATTATTAGATCCTTAGGAAAAAATGTGGATCTTTCGAGCTCTCCCTTGGGGTGTGCCCGACGGATACCGCCCGCTGTAGCTTGCTTACGGGGTGCTTAGTGTCTCGTGGAAGACGAGCGCCTCTGTAAGTGCATTATTTTAGGCGGTTCTGCCACAGTTGGTACCAGAGCCAATAATGAGTTTACGAGTTCATCACTCTTTTCAAAAACTTAAAATTTGACCCACAAAAGTTTTGCCAAAAATAGGATGCGCTAAAGTTATGTAAATAAGTATAAGCCCTAGCAATATGGTCTATCTAGGATAGCTGCAATTGGTTTTGTCTAATCAGTTTTTCTCAGTAGTACACCGACTTACGTTATGTAAGAAATGCTTATATACTGGAAGTGAGTGTGCAATGTGCCAAAATTTTGCGAATGCCGCTATATTCCGGCTTGAGCGAGCGTACAGGCCGATACATGCATCATGATAGTAGCATCTTGCTTAAACTAAAGCCCCCCTACATGTATAATTGGATTAGTAAATTGATAGGACAACTGAAAGAATGCTTAATAAATGTCTCGTCGTTCCTCTAATTCCTTGTTCTGATCTAGAAGGTTGTCCTAAGTGGTTGGTTCCTATCTCTTATAGATGAATCGAGGTCCGGACGTAGGGAGCACCAAAGGTGTCGGAGCGGGCCATGGTCTTGGCGAGGGCCAAGGTGAGAGTGGTCGAGCCAATGAGCACGGTAATGGGGAGAGCCACGAGGCTCCACTATTGGCTCCTCTTCCTCCGCCACCGCCACCGCCACCGCCGATGACTCACGTGGAGATGGAGGAAATGATGGCTGCTCGCCACGAGTTAGCACGTGCCATGGAGCTGCTAGCACAAGCTATCGGTGACTTCGCTTCGTGGGAGGCCAGGGGCAATGATAGGAACGGGTGGTGCCCGCGGTCCTGTGGGACCCTACTCTTACCATGATTTCCTCAAGACCCACCCACCCACCTTCACACCGTAACACCCTTGGTGTTACATTGTGCTTATTTTTGCTAAAACATCGCATGAGCATCATACTTGTCTCGTGGATGTGTGTAATATAGGATATAAAGTAATGTACGTAATTTGAAACGTTTTGTGAAAACACGAAACAAATGCTACATTTCATGTCACTTTATATCGTTTAGGGTTCTAAGTAAATTTTATCGAACAAAAGTGCAATAGAACAATTGGTTTGGCGTTTGGAGCATCGGGTTCGAGTTTTTGAGCCACTTTAAATAGCGCGCACGACACATTGTCCATCTTCTAGCGCCGTCACCACCTCTCGCTTCTACCGGCACCGCTGGCCTTACCGAGCGTGGTATGTGCCGCGCCACCACGCCCCCATCTTTGTGCTGTTTTGGTACGCTGCAAGACGCCACACGTGTTCAGACGCCGCGCCCACCCGATGTCGCCGCTGGCCATCCGCCGTCATCGCCGCCGCCGGTCCGCTCTCTCGTTATTGCGTGTCTGGCTTTCGACTCGCATGCACACACGCGCGCACTGGGGTCCATCTAACCTAAATGCTGCCTCCTCCATCACATCCGTCTGCGGACACTCATCGGCCGCCGGCGCCTTGCGTGTTCGGGCTCGTTCGAACCAATGTCGCCACTCTCGAGCGCCACGCAAGACCGCCTCGCACGGCCTTCACTTTGCTCCCGTTGATGCGGCTAGCAGCCGCCGACGCGATGGGACGACTACCTCGCTGCGCCTTCACGACCATGTCCACTGCCACGCTCAGCGCCGAGCCTAACTTCCCTATTTCACAGTCGTCGTGTCACGGAGCTACAGTCGCGCGCCGGAATTGGCAAACTCGTGTGCACGTCTGAGGGTCGCGATGATGTCTTGCATCATGCCAAGCTGCTGTTGTTGCAGTCATACATTGTCGGGGGCCTCTGTTGGAGTTTTCCTCGCTGTCGAATCCATTTAGCCGAACACCGTCGCTCACAAAATTGGCCGAGGTGTAGTCCATCTCTTTCCAATTCACTGTGCGCCTAAATAGCTAGAGTGGTTAGCTTCCTATTGGAGTCACCTCGATGGGTTTACTTTCTACGGTGAGGTAATGGGGAGAATTTCCCTTGGGCCGCCATGGCATGAGACGAAGTTCTCGGTAGGGGCGCCGCTTCCTTGCTCTTTTGTTTCAATCGAGCACTGATTGTTGCCTCCCCCTTGACTTCGTTTGCCTTGCTGCAAAGGTGGCTCTGCTGACCAGTCTTGCAGTCGCCGGGGATGTCTCTCTCCATGGTCGGCGTGAATCGAACCACACTCAAGCAGAGCAAGCTAGTAGCCGCGGTGTGTACTTTATTGTTTTAGCTTGTTGATGTCATCTCTACATCATCCTGTGTCACACATGTTATAGGGCCGCTTTTTGTAGAAAAATAAATTCATGAATACATTAGAAATACGCCTCGCGTCACACATATTCACGCCTGGCTAGCTTCGCCCCATGGCCTATGCTCCCTTTGCCAACTTTTGTGTCCAGTGCTCCTTTGGTTAGGCGCTAGCCTTAAGCGCTTCGGTGGGCGGCTTTGCTCGCGCGGTCTCGGTCCGCTATCAGGCACATGTTGCTCAGCGTTCGCCGCTTGCTAGGTCGCAAGACGCGCCCTTGGCGCGTTTGGGCCGCTCACGCACGATGCTCCCGCCCGGCTGCTTGTCGCAAGATGCGCCGCCTTGCTAGGTCGAGCCACGTCTTGGGTTGGGCCATGTGAATCGATTTTTCCAATTTCCAACTAATTACAAATGTTTATTCGATATAGTTTCTATTTGAACTTTGATAAATTGTAGTAAATTATGTGATTGTCCAAAAATAGTGAAACCAATTTTGTTAGATTCGCAAAATTACCATGTACTTGTTAGTACAGTTAGATTACTGATTAATGTGGCAATGGTAGGTTCATAAATTCAAACTAAAATGCTTAGTATTATGTAGATTAATATTTATAGGAATTCTTGTGCTAAATTGGTGATAGTTATAGCTATAAAAAATTTTCTGATGAGGGCTTACTAGATTATTATGTATTTATTTGTAAATTTTGTAGCCCTAGAATAAGTCAATAAATAGAGTAGCTATTATCCTTGCTTTATCATATATAGCATAAATCAGCATTAGGAGTAAGAATACACTGTAGTGTTATAATAATGAATGTCATACATCATTACTTGTTATGGGTAACAATAGATAACTTAGTAACATGGTTGGTAGCGCTAGCTTAGTAGTTAGACGAGATGTACTTTTAGTTTAAGAGTTCTTTGTTGCTATATTACTAAGCATTGCATCGTCATTTCATGCATGTAGATCCTGGTGGTAGAATTCATGCCCGTCGGCGAATAGGAGTATAACAAGGTGATCGAGAGTACGAGGAGGAGATCCTCATACGAGGAGGGAGCCGTGAGTTCGTTGGTGCTGATGACCTTATCGACCCGTCGCGCCTAAGGCAAGCCCGATGCATAACCCATATTTTAATGATCACGGATATATATATGATGTGCATTTACGTTACGTGCATTTTATGGAAACTACATGCATAAATATATCTACCTATGAGTCCTATTAATACAGTCGAGTAGTCGCTATGCTCGAGGATATCATGAGCGTGAGTAACTTTGCCGTTACTCACAAGTAGGTGATAAACATGATCACTCATGATAAAATGTAAAGGTAAATGGTGACCAAGGGCATGGATATGGTTTGGGTATTGGTGGGTGTAAAGGGTTGTGTCCTCTGGCCAGCAGGGCATAGCTTCGGTTACACTTTTTCCCCTATCTATGTCGATTAAAGATGGTTGTTGCATAAGGCATCGTGGGCAAGTCCATGATTTATTGTCCCGGCGCATACTTGGGTATGGGCGCAAGGAAGACTTGTTGCTCTCTTGTCGTGGATCCGGCTCTTTTCGGACCGACTGATGGGAGGCGGGATGGTGGAGGTCCTTGCACCGCACTGAGTCCGGGACTTAGGAGTGGGGGCTTGGAGTCCAAGTTTGGATGGGGACATGGACACCCAGGACAGGAGGGCAATGGGTTAGTCCTGCTTGTGCCTAGGGTACAAGCGGGGCGTGTGTTTTTGGGGCACCCAGCTAGGCACATTAGTTCGTGAATCACCGCCGAGTCGGTATGACTTGCTTCGTGTTTAGCACCATAGTAAGAACTGAAAGTTGAAAGGAGAGGAAATGGAACTGCTTGCTCAACTCTTGCTTGAAAGTAGAATAGGTGCTTATATAGACAGGCTAGATGATAACTTAATATGACTGATAATAATACATAAATAAGGACTCACGATTAGTATTGCTTTCTGCCAAAAGAAAACCAGCAAGCCATAAAACTTATCATGTTCCTTGGAGTTAGGAAATTATTCCCACTAGTCGGATAAGTCTTGTGGAGTATATTGTGTACTCATGGTTTATTTACCCCTATTGCAGGTCACACTTGAGGAGTACTTTGTGTGGAGGATTCTTCTGGTGGGCTCAGACGGATCCTCGTTCTTATCGCTAGATGTTTATTTTAAATTCCGCTGTTTATCATTCCGCACTCTGACATTTAGTAATGTAATAATGTAATTTCTAAGAAACTCTAATGTATGAAATGGATCGAGTATTGTAACTCGTTCACATTATTGGATCCTTGGGAAAATGTGGATCTTTCGGGTTCTCCCTTGGGGTGCTAGAAGATGATACCACTCATTGTAAGCCGCTTTCAGTGGTGCTTAGTGTCCGGTGGAAGACGAGCACCTCCATAAGCGTGTTATTTTAGGCGTGTTTACGCCTTACGCTTGGTACCGAGCCAATAATGGTTCTGAAGTTTCATCACCCTTTTTTCAAAACTTAAAAAATTTGACCAACAAAAGCTTTGCGAAAAGTAGGATGCGATTACATTATGTAAATAAATATAAGCCCTACCAATATGGTCTATCAGGATAAGCGGCACGGTCTTATCTAATCAGTTTTTCACAGTACATCGACTTACGTCGTAGAAGAAATCGCTTAGTATACGGAAAGTGAGTGTGCGATGTGCTTAAAATTTTATGAGTGCCGCTATATTCGCTTGAGGAACGTATAGGCCAAGCATGCATCATGATAATAGCATCTTACTTAAACTGAAATCCCCTTCACGTAGAATTGAGTTAGTAAATTGATAGGACTAACTAAGGAATGCTTTAATAAATGTGCTGCCATTTCTCTAATCCCTTGATTCTGATCGGGAGGGTGTTCTAAAGGATGGTTCATATCTCTTACAGATGAATCTAAGGTCCAGACGTGGGAGCACTAGTTCTGGGGCGGCTCACGGTCTTGGCGATGGCTAAGGCGACAGTGGCCGGGCCATTGAGCAAGGCAGGAGGGGGGGTCAGGAGGTTCCACCTCTGGCTCCTCATCCTTTCCTACCACCGCCACCGCCAATGACTCACGCTTGAGATGATGGCGAGCTGCTATCGCTTTCACGAGTCAGCCCATGCCATGGAGATAATGGCACAAGTTGTCGGGCTTCGCCTGGAGGCCACTTGGGCAATCATGAGGAACGGGGGTGGTGCTCGCCGTCCTGAGGGACCATCCTCTTACCAGGACTTCCTCAAGACTCACCCACCCACATTCACACCATCTGATGAGGCCCTGGAGGTGGAGCACTAGCTTCACATCCTAGAGCGAAGTTTCTATTGCTCGATGTGGCCGACTTAGTAGAAAAGCGCTTTACAACGCAGCAGGTATTGTAGATCCGCAAGTGCATGGTGGGATACCTTCCATGCCATGCAAAGCAATTTCGATCATCCCAAGCAACTGGAGTTCACCAACGCATTCGAGAGTTCTATATTCTGCTGGTGTCATCAACCGAAGGTGGCTGACTTCGGAGTCTGCGGCAGGGAGTATGTGATGATGGACTATGTGAATAAGTTCAATCACTTGGCTCAAGATCTTTTGGCATTCATGTGGACACCGACGACAAGAAGAAGGACCGCTTCTTTCATGGTCTCTCTTCCATCCTTCAGAGAAGCTATACACGGCGAACTATCGACCTTTGGGGCACTTGATAAACGCCGCCATTGCCATGGAGGGCTTTCTGGAGTCCGGGCATTGTGGAAGAGGAAGTGGGTGGCATAGGGTCTTCTAGACACCCTCACCTCTCGAAGGTTCAGTTGTCCGACGAGGGCCCTATCACCATCAAAGCGGGCCTTCATTCCAGCAGCTTTCAGCACTTCTCAAACTTCCTCCACATAGTACCGTGCACCCCCGCAGCAGGTGCAGCCCTAGCAGTCTTAGGGATAGCAGGTCCCACCTCGTCAGGGATTTGGGAACAAGCCCGGTGCTTGCTTCAAGTGTGGCAAAGATGGCCACTATGTCCGAGAGTGTCCCCAGAACCAACCATTTCGGGTTAAGCTCAACCGTCAAGTGAACTCTCTAGGCTTGTCAAGAGGACCATAATCAAGAAGAAAGTGCCTAGCAGATCCGGCCAAGTGCATTTCATAGATGCTAAGCAGATTTTGCAACAGGAGCCGGTGATGGCTGGTATGTTTACCATCAACTCCCATGCAGCTTATGTGTTGTTCGATTATGGTGCATCACATTCCTTTATGAGCATGGGGTTTGTAGAGCAGCACAACTTACCACTCATGGCTATACCGTATGCCTATAAGATCCATACCACGGGTTTGCAAATGTTCATCAATACCCGAAACGGATCTGAGAATCTTGGTATTAGCCACCCACACTTACCACCTACGATTCATAGTAATGCTTGGGCAAGGCATTGATGCTATTCATGGAATGAACCTGGTTGCGGGTGTATGGGGTAGTATTGGATATGAAGCGGAGGAGTGTGGAGTTACGGCTTCCTTCTTCCCGAGGATAGGACGTCTCTTATTGTACCCTCGGATCTTGTCTTACCATTCTTTGCCTATCTTTGAAACCTCTCTCTCGATCTTACCTCCATTCCCGTGGTATGTGAGTTCCCGGATGTTTTCCCCGAAGATCTTCTTGGGTTACCACCGAGACAGAGGTAGAATTCTCCATTGAGCTAGAGCCCTGGTAA
Organism: Miscanthus lutarioriparius; assembly: GCA_904845875.1. Classification (NCBI taxonomy): domain Eukaryota; kingdom Viridiplantae; phylum Streptophyta; class Magnoliopsida; order Poales; family Poaceae; genus Miscanthus; species Miscanthus lutarioriparius. The sequence goes on from CAJGYO010000018.1 coordinate 42,464,400, forward strand.
TGCCCCTATCTCTAGACACCCATACTTTGCATGGCTCCAAGGAACCAGCGAAATGAAGAAGCATTTGGAAGAGTTGATGGACAAAGGTTTCATCCGTCCTAGTTCTTCACCATGGGGTTGCTCGGCTATTTTCGTGAAGAAGAAGGATGGTACTCTGCGGATGTGTGTGGATTACCGCCCCTTAATGCGGTAATAGTTAAGAACAAGTATCCTTTGCCCTGCATAGATACTTTGTTCGACCAGCTAGCCGGTGCCAAGGTGTTCTCAAAGATTGATCTCCGATCAGGCTATCATCAGATCAAGATCAGGCCACAGGATATACCAAATATAGCTTTTTCTACTAGGTATGGGCTGTATGAGTACCTAGTGATGTCTTTTGGTCTCACCAATGCTCCTGCCTTCTTCATGTACCTGATGAATTCAGTTTTCATGCCGGAGCTGGATAAGTTTGTGGTAGTTTTCATTGATGACATCCTGATCTATTCTAAGAATGATGAAGAGCATGCCTGACACCTTCGAATAGTACTGACTCGACTAAGGGAGCACAAGCTGTATGCTAAATTCAGCAAGTGCGAATTTTGGTTAGATTGAGTGCAGTTTTTTGGGCATGTGTTGACACCTGACGGCATATCAGTAGATCCTAGCAAGGTGCAAGATGTGTTGGATTGGAAGTCTCCCAAGTCTGTGCACCAGATTCATTAGTTCCTTAGTCTAGCTGGATACTATCGGCGTTTCATTCCTGATTTCTCCAAGATAGCCTAGCCAATGACCAAGCTGCTCCAAAAATAAGCTAAGTTTGATTGGGGCCCAGTCTATGAGGAAGCTTTGCAAACTCTGAAGACATTTCTAACCACTGCTCCTGTGTTGGCCCAGCCAGATGTTGATAGGCCCTTTGATGTATACTGTGATGCCTCGAAGACGGGGTTGGGGTGTGTGCTTATGCAAGATGGGAATGTGATAGCTTATGCTTCACGCCAACTGAAGAGGCACGAAGTAAATTACCCCACTCATGACTTAGAGCTAGCTGCTGTAGTCCACTCTCTGAAGATTTAGAGGCACTATCTGTTGGGTAACAAAGTGCATATTTTTACTGATCACAAGAGCCTTAAGTATATTTTCACCCAGTCTGAGCTGAACATGAGGCAGAGGAGATGGTTAGAATTGATAAAGGATTATAACTTGGAAGTCCATTATCACCCAGAAAGGCCAATGTAGTGGTAGATGCGTTTTGAGCCAAAAGTCACATCAGGTTGAGAAACAACTTTGTCTCTTGACCATGCTGAAGTGTTGGCTCACATTGCATTGACCTTAGAATTGCTGGAGCAGATTATTCGGGAGCAAAGGGAAGACCCCGAAGAAATTCCCCACATTTGGAAATTGATGGCCGAAGGGCGTGGCCCTCACTTTAGTGTTCATGAGTATGGAGTAGTGAGATACAAGGATAGACTGGTAGTTCCATCCAATGAGGAGCTAAAAAGGAAGATTTTGAATGAAGCCCATCATTCAAAGCTGTCTATCTATACTGGCAGCAACAAGATGTATCATGATCTGCGCCACTTGTACTGGTGGTCTAACATGAAGCAGGACATCACCTAGCATGTCGCGGAGTGCGACACTTGTGGTAGAGTTAAGGCAGATCATATGCATACTCTAGGATATCTGCAACCCTTGCCTATTCCTATTTGGAAGTGGGAATATATTTCCATGGATTTCATTGTGGGTCTACCCTGTACAACCAATGGCTATAACTCTATCTGGGTCATTGTGTACCGTCTCACGAAGTCTGCCCATTTTATCCCGATGAAGATTTCATATTCAGCCAGGAAGTATGCCGAGATATACCTTGATCGGATTGTGACCCTACACGGAGTTCTCCTTACTATCATCTCTGATAGGGGATCAATTTTTGTCTCTCACTTCTAGGAGCAACTCCAGGAGTGTCTTGGGACCAGTCTCCTCCGTAGCTCAGCCTACCACCCTAGACTAACGGCCAAACAGAAAGGGTGAATCAGGTGCTCAAGGACATGTTGAGAGCTTGTGCCATTTCTTTTCCTGAAAAGTGGGATGAGTGCTTGAAGTTAGCTGAATTCTCTTACAATAATAGCTACCAAGAAAGCATCCGCATGGCACCATTTGAAGCTCTATATGGAAGGAAGTGTAGGACACCACTCAACTGGGTTAAAGTGGGAGACTGTGGGGTACTGGGCACAATTCATCAAAAGCTCAAGATCAAGTGAGCATTATTCGAGTCACTTGAAAGTAGCTCAAAGCCGGATGTAAGGCTTATGCCGATAAGCGAAGAAGGCCCTTAGAGTTTTAATGGAGATTATGTGTATCTCAAGGTGTGTCCTATGAGAGGGGTGCATCGGTTTGGTATCCATGGCAAGCTAGCCCTCGATATGTGGGTCCTGTGTCGAGTGTTGGAGCAGTGTGGCCTCATTGCTTATCGTCTCTGACTTCCGATATCTTGTCTGTGGTACATGATGTGTTTCATGTCTCCAGATTGAAGAAATGTCTGCATGAGTGCACGATGAAGCGGTGAAAATTAAAGGGCTTCCCCTCTAGCTAGATTTGACTTATGTTGAGCATCCTGTCAAAATCTTGGATGAAAAAGAAAAGAGTAACCCTAATGCAGTGGTAAAGTTCTATAAAGTGCAATGGCAAAACCACTTTCTGAGGATGAGGCCACATGGGAACAAGAGAGTTACCTATTAAAAGCATTACCCTACCTCCTCCTTGGTGCCGATAGAAGGTTGTTTGCATCAAATGTATTTCCTACCTTCTTTTCTCACACTAGGCACATGAAATCTCGGCCGAGATTTTGTTTTAGGGGTACATTTGTAACACCCTTGGTGTTACATTGTCTTTTTTTGCTAAAACACTTTGCATGAGCATCATACTTGTCTCTGGATGTGTGTAATATAGGGTATAAAGTAATGTACGTAACTTGAAACGTTCGTCGAAAACACGAAACAAATGCTATATTTCATGTCACTTTATATCGTTTAGGGTTCTAAGTAATTTTTATCGAACAAAGTGCAATAGAACATCTGGTTTGCCATTTGGAGCATTGGGTTTGAGTTTTGAGCCACTTTAAAAAGCGTGCGACGACATTGTCCATCTCCGGGCGCGGTCACCACCCTCGCTTTCGGCCGCATCATTGCTAGCTTGACCCAGTAGCGTCTTTCGCCACGCCCGACCACGCCCCCACTCATGCGCTTTGGTACGTGCTCACGCACACCACACGTGTCCAGACGCTACGCCCACCCGACATCGCCGCATTGGCCGTCGCTTCTCTTGCCCGCTTTCGGTCCGTCATTCCTGCTGTTGCTCGTTCGCTTTCGACTTCACAAGGCATTGGGGTCCATCGGACCGAATTCGCCTCCTCCATCACATCCATCTCGCGGACCTTCGCCATCGCCAGCGCCTTGCGTGGTTCGGCTCATCCAAACCAATGTCGCCACTCTCCCGAAGCGCCACGCACCGCCGCAGCACGGCCTTCATCGCCTCCCGCTGACGCAGTTGGCCGAATTACAAATGTTTATTTAATATTGTTTCTAGCTCAACTTTATAAATTGTAGTAAATTGTGTGATTGTCCAAAAAAAATAGTGAAACCAATTTTGTTAGATTCAAGCAAAACTACCATCTACTTGTTAGTACAGTTAGATTACTGAAAGCATTTGTGACAATGGTAGGTTCATAAATTCAAACTAAAAAGCTTAGTATTATATAGATTAATATTTGTAGGAATTCTTGTGGTAAATTGGTGATAGTTGTAGCTATGAAAATTTTACAAGATAGGCTCACTAGATTATTATGTATTTTCTTGTAAATTTTATAGCCCTAGAGTAAGTCGATAAATAGAGTAGCTATTATCCTTGCTTTATCATATATAGCGTAAATCAGATATTAGGAGTAAGAATACCTGTAGTTGCTATAATAATGAATGTCATACTTCATACTTGTTATGGGTAAATAATGAGATAACTTAGTACCATGGTCGGAGCGCTAGCTTAGTAGTTAGACAGATGTACTTTTTAGTTTAAGAGTTGTTGTTGGTATATTACTAAGCATTGCATCGTCATTTCATGCATGTAGATCCGAGTGGTAGAATTCGTGGCGCCGATTTAAAATGAGAATACTGACGAGGTGATCGAGGAGTATGAGGAGGAGATCCTCGTACAAGAGGGAGCCCTAGAGCCCATTGGCAGCCGACCTTACTAACCGTCCTTTTGCCCAAGACAAGCCGATTGCATAACCCCTATTTTAATGATCACGGATATATATATGATGTGCATTTATGTTACATGCATTTTATGGAAACTACATGCATAAATATATCTACCTATGAGTCCTACTAAATGCAGTATGTGTCGAGTAGTCGCTATGCTCAGAGGATATCAGTGGCGTGAGTAACCTTTCCGTTACTCACAAGTAGGTGATAAACATGATCACTCATGATAAAATGGTAAAGGTAAATGGTGATCGAGGCGGGGGATATGGTTTGGAAATTGGTGGGTGTAGAGGTTGTGTCTCACGGCCCAGCGTGGCATACTTCGGTTACACTTTTTCCCCACATGCGTGTCGACATGACCCGTCGTTGCATAAGGCATCGTGGGCAAGTCATAGATTTATTGTCCGGAGCGCATACTTGGGTATGGGCGCGAGAAAGACTTGTCGCTCTCTTATCGTGGATCCGGCTCTTTTCGGACCGGATCGATGGGAGGCGGGATGGTGGAGGTCCTTGCACCGCGACTTGAGTCCGGGACTTAGGAGTGGGGGCTTGAGTCCAAGTTTGACGTGGGGACCTCGACACCCAGGAGGAGAGGGCAATGGTTAGTCTCTGCTTGTGCCTAGGGTACAAGCGGGCGCAGTGTTTTTGGGGCACCCCACCAAGCACATTGGTTCACGAATCATCGCCGAAGTCAAGAGATGACTTGCTTTCGTGTTTAGCACCATAGCAAGAACTAAAAGTTGAAAGGAGAAGAAATGGAACTGTTGCTCAACTCTTGCTTTAAAGTAGAACATGTGCTTATATAGACCCGGCTAGATGATAACTTAACACGGGTGATAATAATACATAAATAAGGACTCATGATTAGTATTGCCTTTAAAAGAAAACCGAGCAAGCCATAAAACTTATCATGTTCCTTAGAGTCAGGAAATTATTCCCACTAGTCGGATAAGTCTTGCGAGTACATTGTGTACTCAGGGTTTATTTACCCCTGTTGTAGGTCACACTTGAGGAGTACTTTGTGTGGAGGATTCTTCTGGTGGGCTCAGACGGATCCTCGTTCTTATCGCTAGATGTTTATTTTAAATTCCGCTGTTTATCATTCCGCACTCTGACATTTGGTAATGTAATAATGTAATTTCTAAGAAACTCTGATGTATGAAATGGATCTGTATTGTAACTTCGTTCGCATTATTGGATCCTTGGAAAAATGTGGATCTTTTGGTTTCCCCTTGGGGTGTGCCCGATGGATACTGCTCATCAGAAGCCGCTTTTGGGGTGCTTGAGTGTCCGTGTAAGACGAGCACCTCAGTGGCGAAAGTTATTTCAGCGGTTACGCCCACACCATAATGGTGAGCCCCCGGATGTGGGAGCATTGGCTTTGCATTCTGGAGCGAAGGTTTACTGTTGCTCAACGTGGTGATGATGAGAAAGTGTGCTTTTGCAACAAGAACAATTGTTGGGGTCCACGAGTGCATGGTGGGATACCTTCAATGCCATGCACGAAAGACGAGATCACCAGTGTCTGGCAGGAGTTCACCACAACATTCGGGATAATTTTATATTCTCGCTGGTGTCCTCAATAGGAAGTCGACCGAGTTCCTTAGATTGTCCTGCGGTATGGGGAGTATGTCCGTGATGGACTACATCAATAAATTCAACCACTTGTCCCGGTGTCACGGAACTCATGTGGATACAAAGCCGAGAAGATGAGGGACCGCTTCTATCGCTGCCTCTCTGCGCAAACCTTCGGGAGAAATTGTATACTAGGAACTATCTCCGGACCTTTGGGGCAATGATGAATGCGACGCATCGCCATAGAGGGCTTGGCAACGGGATTCCTATAGCGGAATGGAAGCATAAGCGAGTGGCTATGGGGTCTTCTAGCCACCCCATACTCAAAAAAAGTACATGTTATTCGATGGGTGCCCTATCAATCATCAAAGCGGGCATTCATTTAGACAACCTCAAAGATACTTCTTGGGCTTCTTCCACATAGTACCATGCACCTACTCAACAGGTGCCACATCAGTAGCCCTAAGGACAGTAGGCCCCACCTCGTCTGGGACAGGGAAACAAGCCGGGTGCTTGCTTCAAATGTCGCAAGGATGGCCACTATGCCCATGAGTGTCCTCAAAACTAGCTACCAGATCTACCCGACCATCGGCTAACTCTAGGCTAGTCAAGTGGATAGTGATCAAGAAGAAAGTGCCCGCCAAACCGATCCGGAATGTGAATTTCATGGATGTTGAGCGAGATATTGCAATAGGAACCGGTGATGGCTGATATGTTTACCATTGATTCCCATCCACCTTATGTGTTGTTTGATTACGGTGCATCACATTCATTTATGAGCATGTGATTTGTAGACCGCACAATATACCTCTTATGGCTATACCATATGCCTATAGAATCCATACTCCAGTGCGTAGACATGCATCAATACTCAGAGATGGACACAGTGAGCTTGGTATTAGCCACACACCTACCGAGTCTCAGGTTCATGGTCTTTGCCCTTAGGCAAGGCATTGATGCTATTCTTGGAATGAACTGGTTGCAAGTGTATGTAGTAGTCTTGGATTTGAAGCAAGAGAATTGTTGAGTTACGGCTTCCTTCTTCTATGGATAGGATGTCTCTTCTTGTACCCTCGAGATCTAGTCTTACCTATTGCTACTCATCTTTGAGCCTCTCCCCGATCTTACCTCTATTCCTATGGTATGTGAGTTCCCTAGATGTTTTTCACGAAGATCTCTGGGTTGCCACGAGACGAGATGTGGAATTCTCCATTGAGTTAGAGCTGCATCGCACTCCTATCTCCGGCAATTTGTGCGTACTTGCATGGCTCTAAAGGAGTTAATTTGAAATGAAGAAAGGCGATTGGAAGAATTGTTGGAAAAGGCTTCATCCGTCCTAGCTCTTCACCATGGGGTTGTCCAGCCATTTTGTGAAGAAGAAGGATGGCACTCTTCGGATGTGTTTAGATTACGCCCCTTTAATGCGGTAACCATTAAGAACAAGTATCCTTTGCCCCACATAGATACTTTGTTCGATCGGCTAAACCCCAGTGCCAAGGTGTTCTCTAAGATTGACCTTCGTTCAGGCTATCATCAGATCAAGATTAGACCACAAGATATACCAAAGACAACTTTTTCTACTAGGTATGGTCTATATGAGTACCTAGTAATGTCTTTTGGTCTCACCAGCAACTACGCATTCTTCATGTACACGATGAATTAGGTTTTTATGCGAGTGGATAAGTTTGTTGTGGTATTCATTGATGATATCCCGATATATTTCTAGAACGATGAAGAGCATGCCCAACACCTTGAGATAGTATTGGCTCGATTGAGGGAACACAAGCTGTATGCTAAATTGACAGAAGTGTGAATTACAGTTAGATCGAGTCACGAGTTTTGGGGCATGTTGACACAGCGGCATTCTGTAGATCCCAGCAAGGTGCAAGATGTGTTGAATTGAAGTCTCCCAAGTCATGCACCAGATTCATCGCCTTGGTCTAGGCTGAGTCTTCATGACGTCTCATTCTAGATTTCTCCAAGATAGCTCACCTAATGATAAGCTACTCCAAAAAGAAGCTAAGTTTGGTGGAGCTCGACTGTGAAGAAGCCTTCCAAGCTTTGAAGACATTTCGACCCTTTGCTCTGTGTTGTCCCAACCAGAGATATTGATAGACCTTTTGATGTATATTGTGATGCCTCAAAGATGGGGTTGGGATGTGTGTGCTTATGCAGGATGGCGTGTGCTAGCTTATGCTTCAGTGCTAAGCGAAAAAGCATGAAGTGAATTACCCACTCATGATTTAGAGTTGGGTGCTGTGGTCCACGCTCTAAAAATTTGGAGGCATTATTTGTTGGGCAACAAAGTACACATCTTTATAGATCATAAGAGCCTCAAGTACAATTTCACTCGGTCTGAGCTAAACATGAGGCAAAGGGAAATGGTTGGAATTGATCAGGATTATAACTTGGAGGCACACCACCCAAGAAAGGCCAATGTGGTAGGCCGATGCTTGATTTGAAAGTCATATCAAAGTTGAAGAAACACCTTTGTCTCTCAACCATGCAGGAGGTGTTGGCTCACATTGCCTTGACTCAACGAGAATTGTTGGAGCAGATTATTCTAGAGCAAAAGCGGTGACACTTTAGGAAATTCCCCCATCAAGAAATTGATTGCCCGAAGGGCATGGTCCTCACTTTAGTATTGATGAGCAAGGAGTAGTGAGGTACAAAGGTGATTGGTGGTTCCATCAAATGAGGATCGAGAAGGAAGATTTTGAATGAAGTCCATCATTCAAAGGCATCTATCCATCCTGGCACCAACAAGATGTATCATGATTTAAGCCACTTGTACTCGGTGGTCCAACATGAAGTAGGACATTACCCGTAGATACACGCTGATCAGCGACACTTGTGGGAGAGTTAAAAGCAGATCTTATCGTACATCGGGATATTTGCAGCCCTTGCTCATTCTTGTTTGGAAATGGGAAGATATTCCATGGACTTTGCGGTGGGTTTGCCCCGCACATCCAAGGGCTATGATTCTATTTGGGTCATTATGGACCGTCTTCACTAAGTCTCGCTCATTTTATCTCCGGGTGGACACTAAATATACAGCCAAGAAGTATGCCGAGATATATTTTGATCAGATTGTGACCCTACACAGAAGTTCCCTTACTATCATCTACGATGGAGGGTCCGCTTTTGTCTCTCGTTTAGCAATCAGGCTGTATGTCTTGGTACTCGCCTCCTCGAGCTCAAATATCATCCATAAAGCGATGGTCAAACTAAAAGGGTGAACTAGGTGCTTTCGAGGATATGTTGAGAGCTTGTGCCATTTTTCCTGAGAAGTGGGATGGATGTCCGAAGTTACCTGATTTTCTTACAATAATAGCTACCAAGAGAGCATTACGATGGCACCATTTGAAGCTCTATATGGGAAAGAAATGCAGGACACCACTTAATTGGGTTGAAGTGGGAGATCATGGATATTTGGACTTGATTTCATCAAAGAGGCTCGTGAACAAGTCATCATTATTCTGAAGTCATTTGAAGGCAGCTCGAGCCGATAGAAAGCCTATCTGGACAAGCGAAGAAGGACCTTGCGTTTTGCGATTGGGGATTATATGTACCCCTGGTGTCTCCCTATGAGGGGGTGCATCGGTTTGGTATCCATGGCAAGAGTAGCCCCGACACGTGGGTCCTACAAAGTTTTAAAGTAGTGTGGCCGGTTGCTATCATCTCCGGCCTTCACGATATTTTATCGGTGGTACACGACATGTTTCATGTCTCATAGTTGAAGAAATGTTTCAGGGGTCCCAGATGAAGCTATAGAAATTGAAGGACTTCCACTCCGTACCCAAATTTGACTTATATTGAGCACCCTATCAAAATCACGGATGAAAAGGAAAGGAGTGACAAGGAACAATGTGGTGAAGTTCTACAAAGATGTGATGGCAAAACAACTTTCGAGGATGAGCCCGCACGTGGGAACAAGAGAGCTATATATTAAAGCATTACCCCACCTTCTCTCTCCGGTTACAGAAAATGGGAGTTGCTATGTTGAAATGTATTTCCATCTCCTTTTCCCACACTAGTACATGAAAATCTTGGGGTCAAGATTTTGTTTTTAGGGGAGTAGATTTTTGGTGTTACCTTTGTACAATCTTTTGCTAAGGCTCTTGCATGAGCATCATACTTGTATGTAAAATGTATGAAATATAATGTGTAAATAAATTCCTGTGATCAAATATTCATCTAAACACCAAACAAAT